>CM077653.1:6906183-7433683 GCA_039707465.1 Rhabdophis nuchalis
GTGTTATAGCTCTCAAAATCTGGAAGGAACAAATGGGGCTTGCTCATTTAATGTTTTCAAATGAAAAGTTCCAGCATCCTTTACGCATAGCTTAAGAAAGATGATTGAAGTACTTGTGAGTTGTGAGGTTCCTGAGAATACTATGGTGGGAGGAGGAGGACGAGGAGGAGGAGGAGGAGGAAGAGGAGGAGGAGGAGGAGGAGGAGGAGGAGGAGGAGAGGAAGGTCTCAGTTACAGTGGTGATGGAAGTTGGGGACATGACACTCCTAGAGAAAACCTATCTATGTGGTCACTAGGAGTCAATACCAACTTGATGGCGCATAATCTGCAGATCTTTAACAAAGCACAAATAAATATTACATGAGTACCATTGTACAGTCCAAAGTCAGATCTTTTTGCATTTGAATCAAAAGCGCTGCATAAACCTGATAAGAACCAGTGATGTCTGCAATTTGGAGGTGGAGGGGCTCAAAAATAATGCAAAAGGATGCATGACACCTTGGAGAATGTGCCCATGGATTGAGCCCAGACTCAGAACTGAGCAACCAAGAAAGGAGCAGGTATGGACTAGCAAGATGAAGTTGTTAGGGGAATAAGAATTGGTTCAGTTTCACACATTCTGATCAAGTTGGCAGGTCAACTCTCTTTGAACCAAACCTTCTAATTTTCTTTCGTTGGGAAAATAAACCTGATTGGTTGGAGACGTATGACATAAAACCAAGTGGAAGAGCTGAATATTCACCTAAGCTTAAAGAGTTGTGCAAGACGTTTCCCTCGCTAGGCTAAAACTGTTTGCACACCCCTAGTTTTCCTAATTGTTCTTTACGATGTGGATTCACTAACGGGCCCAAATTGGTGAGCCTAGTATTCGAATGCGGTGGAGAATCCTCCCATCTGCATTTCTGGAAATTCAATCCATGAAGTGGCTTTGCACACAAAATGAAAATCTCATTTTAAGCCCGTGAAAAAATGACATTGAATGCTGCATCCGAGTGCTGTTTCGCTCGTATATAGCAGATGGTATATTAGGGATTTTTTTTTCCTGATACTGAACAATGTTTAGTCAGTCTAGAGTGGCTCCCAAAAGCTACTCAACTCACTAATTAGATAAATAATGCCAAACCTTGTTATTTGCTTGTCACCTTTTGTAATCCTCGCCTCTCTTTTTTCCCCCCCCCTTCTGTGGTTTTTCCCCTCCTACTAAAATTTCAATTGAAAGGGAATCAGACAGGTCCTTGTTCTTTTGTGTTTTTGTTTATGCTACGCTGCAAAGCGTAGCATGCGGTGATGATACTTGATGCACAAGGATGGCAGTAACGCATTCAGAGGAAGAAGGGTGAGAGGAACGTTGCGTACAAAAGGTAGCACCCACCCTCCGTTCTCCTAGAAGAATGAAATATGTTGAGAAATATTAAAAAAGGCAGAATATTATATTTTCCTTAATGGGAAATAGAGAAACATGGCTTTGTTTTTTTAGAGGGAGGAAGTAGACTCACTCTTAGTAGCCTCCACCTTTCAGCAGATGTCAGCACTTAAGTCAGGGATGTCCAAACTTGGGAACTTTAAGACTTGTGGACTTCAACTCCCAGAATTCCCCAGCCAGCATAGAATTCTGGGAGTTGAAGTCCACAAGTCTTAAAGTTCCCACGTTTGGACATCCCTGACTTAAGGGATAAAGAGATAGATAGCTCTAGTCATTTATTTATTTATTTTATTTTATTTATTTATTAGATTTATATCCCGCCCTTCTCCAAAAGGACCCAGGGCGGCGCACAGGAATTTAAAATACATACAAAATCGTAATACAAAATTTAAAAACCTATTAAATGTCAAGTCCTGCGCTAAAACCAATTAAAATCCCCGATAAAACTATCTAAACTAGTCCCAGCGGAGGTTATGTTAGGCCGGCTTGATGAAAGAGGTGTGTTTTTAAACACTGGCGGAAGAGGAGGCGGAGCAAGCAAAGGGGCGTGGTAGCTTAGTGGTTAAGACACTGAGCTTGTCATTGAGAAGGTCGGCAGTTCAGAGGTTCAAATCCCTAGCGCTGGGTAATGGAGTGAGATCCCGTGACTTGTCCCAGCTTCTGGCAACCTAGCAGTTCGAAAGCAGGTAAAAATGCAAGTAGAAAAATAGGAGCCACCTTTGGTGGGAAGGGAACAGCGTTCCGTGCACCTTTGGGATTTAGTCATGCTGGCCACGGAGACGTCTTCGGACAGCGCTGGCTCTTTGGCTTTGAAATGGAGATGAGCACTGCCCCCTAGAGTCGGAAACAACTAACACATATGTGCGAGGGGAACCTTTACCTTTACCTTATTCATATGCAAATCTCCTGCAGCAAGGTCTGAACAAAGCTAGGGTTAGCTCTCAGCCACAATAGGAATTGCCCAACAAAGCGCTTTCATTGCATCAGCCCAAACCTCAACCAAACGTAGCTCAGACAAACCCCTAGGATTTGTACATGGCCCCAGGGGAGTCTGACAACAACCAATAGAATGCCTGTTCTTGCACAGCAACAGGAAGCTCAAGTGCAAAGCCCAAGAGAAGGCATAAATACCTCCCTCTCAACTCCACGTGGTCAGCTGCCCAGAATCACATGCGTGTGGTGGTTCTGCTTTATCAATAAATGCACCACTTTTCCAATCAGCCGCCAGCCTCCGTTTTATCTCCAGTGCCTTCCTCCCATATTGGAACTGAACCAGAAGGATATTTCTTCCAACGGTTCCCTTCGTGTAACCCAGAGGTTCCCAAACTTGGCAACTTTAAGACTTGTGGACTTTAACTCCCAGAATTCTCCAGCCAGCTATGCATAGCTGGCTGGAGAATTCTGGGAGTTGAAGTCCACAAGTCTTAAAGTTGCCAAGTTTGGGAACCTCTAGTGTAAACCAAACCTGCCGTTTTGCAAAAGTCACGAAAGGAGAAGCAAAAAGCCAACATGTCTAAACCCTTTGAGCCTCTTCTCCCTTCCCGTAATAAGGGGCTGGGAAAGCTGATGGACCAGCAGATATTACACCCTCCTGCATCTATGACACAGAGCATCCTTGGGAGGGGATGGACCACATTTAAATACGCACGTACTTACCTATTAGCTTGCGCATTAAAAATGAATCACTCAATTCCTGCTTCAGCATGCCGATTCCAAACCTGAAATCAGAGGGAGGCGGCCCTGCTCCCCCACCAGAAAAATTAGCCCTGCCTTATTTATGCATCAGGAATGGGGTCTATCCGGCTGAGCTATGCTGCCTCAAATGTCAAGGAAGAAAGAGCTTTGTGCATAAAACTGATACCCGGATAACATCGGCCGCCAGCATGTGCCTTTCATCCTCCAACTGCAATGGGATAGGAAGGGAAACAATTAAATCGGGGTTGAGGGAAAGGCACAGAGAATAAATCCAGCACCACAAATGTGGTGATTCAGCTAATTTGATTCTCCGGGCTCTTAAATAATGCAACCAAATGTGCTTTTTTAGAATACAGGCTGAAATGGCATCACCAGCGGGATACCTTTGGGGGAAAAAAAAAGGAAGGAAAGTTACCGTCGCTGTAATTTGAATGTGCCCAGAGTTGCTGCAAGCAATTCCTTCTAACCATTTAGATTCTATTGGCTTTTCCTCGTTTGCAGAAATCTGAAATAACAATAATAGAAGCAAGCTGTGGCCTGAAACAGGATGGTTGTCAGCTGTTGAAGGAAAGGAACAATTGTTTTTCCAAAAGTCAGCTTGTTGCTGTCTCCAATAAAATAAAATTAAGATTTCCTTTCAATGTATGCCAATTAGTGTGCATTTAAAGCGCCAATAACGTTACTCTAAGTCAATAGATAGTTGTAGCTGAGGTTGCGATGAGGGGAACTTGGTGCTTTCGGAGCGTGGTGATTTTCTTGCAGAAGTTTCATTACCCAACTAGGTAACATCATCAGTGCTAGAAGCGAGTGGGGATTATGGAGAGGAGGAGGAGGAGGAGGGCTGTGGGTCCTTGATGCTCTCTGAGCTTGTGGTTTTCTTATACCTGTTTCGTTACCCAACTAGGTAACATCATCTGTGCAAATGAGTGTGGAGTTTACTCCCTCTTTGCATGCATTAACTTATCTTGTTAATTTGGTTGGGGGTGTGGCCTTTTCCTTTGTGATTACCGTATTTTTCAGAGTATAAGATGCACCAGAATATAAGATACACCAAGATTTTGAAGAGGCAAAAATGGCCACTTTTTTTTGCAAAAAAAGGACTCGTTTTTTCCCCAAAAAATGGGCATGCGTCTTATACACTGGGTGTATACACTGGGTGCGTCTTATACAGCACTTTTCTGAATACAGCATTTTTTGCCTCCCAGAACCCTGGCTCCTTCACCAAAATGTCCACGCATAGCCTTTAGGAGGCTTGTAGATTGCTCCTAGACGGGGGGGGGGGCGCAAAAGCGAGCAAAAAAAGGCCAATTTTTCACAAAAACGGGCCTGTTTTTTGTAAATAAAAAAAGGGGGGGGCATGCATAGACTTTAGGGGGGGTTATAGAGTAGTCCTTGGGACTGGAGGGGGGGAGCAAAATTGAGCAAAAATGGTATCTTTTTCACATTTCTGCTCTCCCCAGCCCCCAGGAGTACTCTCAAAGCCTCCTAAGGGCTATGCGTGGGCATTTTGGTGAAGGGCCCGGGGTTCTGGGAGGCAAAAATGCTGTATTCAGTGTATAAGACGCACCCAGATTTTCAGCCTCTTTTTTGAGGGGAAAAAGGTGCGTCTTATACTCTGAAAAATATGGTATTAGTTTGCTTAGTTTGGTTACTTAGCTTTATTTTGGTAGTAAGCCTATCACAGTTCTTATACTATATGTGGAAGAAAAGCTGTATATTGAAAAATGAAGAAAAAGGAGGAGTCATCATCTACAACATAGAGTGTTCCGCTACTACATAGGAGAGACAGCCTGAAGACTAGCAGAGCACATCCATGAACACTGACATCAAGGCACAATAAAAAAAAAACACCTCAAAAATAAAACAATAAAAACAATCTCACACTTCATGGACAGATTCAACCATAGTTTCAACTGGGAAGCTGAGCATCTGAAATCCAAAAATGCTAAGGAATTTATGGAAGCTTTGGCTTTCAGACAAATCAGCCATCAATAGATAAACAGAGATAAACCACATTTACACACCATTCAAGAGAGCCGATAAAAAAAGCCCAGAAGGAAACAGACAGACCAGAACACATCAGCTTCAGCAACCAACACTCAGATAAGCAGGGTTTAACCCAGAGAAACCATCCAGACGAAAACAATAATCAAGGAATCAACAAGGAGAAATTCAACCCCCGCCAAAATAGTCAGGGCAAAGTACTGCATATAAACAGGGAACAAACCTCTCACTCATACTGATGATGTTACCTGGTTGAGGAATGAAACATCTGCACGCAAACAACCACGCTCAGAGTACCAAAAGCTCTCTTGTTGTATCTCTGACAGCAGCTTAACATGCAATTTGGCAAAATGTCAGGATAGCAACCAATAATTTCCGCCAACCCTGGCAAAGTGTTGCTATTTCTGATTGTATTTTATATACCACAGTTCTTCCTCACCCCACCCTTTAGTTATGTATGCCTTCTGTCTGTCTTGTGTTTACAGTTTCTGCTGTTTGATTCCACCCAAAATGGTACAGATCGTAACCATGTATATTGGCATGTTTTTTTGTGTCTGGTTAAGAAAACAGGGAACAGGGGGGCTATTAGAGGCCTGAGCAGGATGTCAGCCAGAGCTGTTAGAGCCACTGCTACATTTGCTATTGATTTTAAACAGTGCAATGAATTCTGCCTGGGAACTGCAAATTGTCTGCTTCACCCTAAAAGAAATTGAAATGTTATTGTTTACCACCAGTCAAAAGAAGATTCAGCTTCAGGGTACAAGCGATGGAGAAGCTGGGGAGAATAATGATTTTAGGAAGGTATCTTAGTCAAGCTTCTTATTGTTGGGCTTTATAGACAAAGATTACATAGATCAGGGGTCTCCAACCTTTGCAACTTTAAGTCTGAAGGACTTCAGCTCCCAGAATTCTACAGCCAGCAAAGCTGGCTGGAGAATTCTGGGAGCTTTTACAATACAATACAATAGCAGAGTTGGAAGGGACCTTGTAGGTCTTCTAGTCCAACACCCTGCGTGGGCAGGAGCCTTATACCATTTCAGACAAATGGCTGTCTAACATCTTTTTAAAGACTTCCAGGGTTGGGGCATTCACAACTTCTGGAGGCAAGCTGTTCCAGAGGTTAATTGTTCTCACTGTCAGGAAATGTATCCTTAGTTCTAAGTTGCTTCTCTCCTTGATTAGTTTCCACCCGTTGCTTCTTGTCCTGCCCCCAGGTGCTTTGGAGAATAGTTTGACTCCCTCTTCTTTGTGGCACCCTCTGAGATATCGGAACACTGCTATCATGTCTCCCCTGGTCCTTCTCTTCATCAAACTGAAGTCCTTCAGACTTAAAGTTGCAAAGGTTGGAGACCCCTGACATAGATAAGCGAGTAACAGAGCTGGAAGGGATCTTGTAGGTCAGCTAGTCCAGCTCCCTGCCCATGCAGGAAATCCAGTGGTGCTATTCAGCCGGTTCTATCCACTTCTGGTGAACCATTAGCGCTGGCAGTGGGAGGCTCCACACACCCACCCATCCAGACATCATCATGCCCCGTTTGTGATGCTCTGCGCATGCATGGAAGATCCTGTGCATGCATGGAAGTGTGAGCAAAGCGAGTGCGCACACTCACACGCTCACATTTGTGAACTGGTAGTGAAGGTAAATTGATTTCACCCCTGGGAAGACCTACACCAGTCCAATCTCTTCTTCAAAGCCTCCAGTGATGGACCACCTCCTGATCCCTACAAAACCTCTCTTATTGCCAGAGGATATCAATAACACTTAGATTTATATATAATGTTTCATATGTCTATGCAAATTCTCAGACATCCAGGTCATGGTTGTCCCAAAAGTGCTTTTTTAAAGAGGCAACTGGACTTTCTAGTTTCTCTTTGAAGACATTTCACTTCTCATCCAAGAAGCTTCTTCAACTCTGGCTGGATGCCCCACCATCCAGTCAGAGATGAAGCAGCTTCTTGAATGAGAAGCAAAAAGTCTTGAAAGAAAAAACAGAAGTCCAGTTGCTTCTCGAAAACTTTGGGACATACTGCTTCATAGTGCTTCAGAGCCCTCTCTAAGTCAGGGGTCTGCAAAGTTGGCTCTTTGAAGACTGGTGGACTTCAACTCCCAGAATTCCCCAGCCAGCTAGGCTGGCTGGGGAATTCTGGGAGTTGAAGTCCACCAGTCTTCAAAGAGCCAACTTTGCAGACCCCTGCTCTAAGTGGTTTACAGAGTCAGCACATTGCCCCCTTCCATATTTGCCCCCTCATTTTACTGACCCCGGAAGGATGGAAGACTGAGTCAACCTTGAGCCTGTGAGAATCAAACATTTGGCAGCAAGCAGACGTAGCCTGCAATGCTCCATTCTAACCATAGATACGGTATTTCGGCGCCTGAGAGGTGACCTGATTGAAGTCTACAAAATCATGCACGGTGTGGACAAAGTCGAAAAGGAAAAACTGTTTTCCCTATCGCACAACACTAGAACTAGGGGGCACTCCATGAATCTTTTGGAAGCTAGTCCTCAAACAAATAAGAGGAAGTACTTTTCCACCCAGAGGATCCCTGGTCTATGGAACTCCCTGCCAGAAGAAGTGATGACAGCTGTCAGCCTCGACAACTTTAAGAAAGGATTAGACACGTTCATGGAGAACAAGGGTATCAATGGCTATCATGATGGATGCCTAAGGACACCCTCCAGGTTGGAGAGATAGGCAGGATATTTCTCAATGCCATTTGCAGGGAATCCTAAGCAGGTGAAGACATCTGCTTGGGAAGACCCTGAAGCAAATGGTGAGCCACTGTGTGAGACACAATGCTGGACTGGATGGGCTGTGGCCTGTTCTAGCAAGGCTGTTCTTATGTTCTTATGTTCTTAACCTTGAAAGGGATGTGGTGGCTCAGTGGCTAAGACACTGAGCTTGTCAATCAGACAGGTTGTCAGTCAGCAGTTTGAATCCCTAGCGCCACATAAGGGAGTGAGCTCCTGTTACTTGTCCGAGCTTCTGCCAACCTATCAGTTCGAAAGCATGTAAAAAATGCAAGTAGAAAAATAGGAACCACCTTTGGTGGGAAGGTAACAATGTTCCGTGCGCCTTCAGCATTGAGTCATGATGGCTACATGATCATGGAGACGTCTTCGTACAGTGCTGGCTGTTCAGCTTTGAAACGGAGATGAGTGCCATGCCCTAGAGTGAGGAATGACTAGCACATATGTACAAGGGGAATCTTTACCTTTACCTATTTCTTAACCTTGGCCATTTTAAGATGCGTAGACTTTAACTCCCAGAATTTCCTGGGCAGCTTGGATTTGCAATACTCAAATTGATGACAAACCTTAGGAATGTATTCACACAAGGTCCTAAGATTGGTTGCTGTCAATCCTTGGTTACATTTCCAGCGTTGGGTTGCTTATTAAAATGGTACAAACCCAAACAATTTGCTATTCCATGCACCGTGCCAATTGTGACAGTGGGATAATTCAGGAAGCAGGGTGAATGTGGTCTGCAGATGTGCCTCTGCTCACCCAAGGAGTCATATCTTTTCCAAACTATTATTATTTTTGAGTTGATCTCTTTTCTGGTTTCTTGTTCTACCCCATTCCAGCAAGTTTGCTCTCTTCACCCATAATGGCAAACAAAAATTAAATCTATAATTATCATTACTAATTCCACTTAATTAGTCACAAGCCACCAGCCAAAATTGGCTTTCTCATAATTATCAGATAAGCAGTAAGCACATCGCATAGATTATAATTAACAGTACTTAATTAAGACCTAATATATACACACCCCTTTCTCTCAAAGTAGGCTTAATTGAGTTCATAGCACCAGCAGCTGAGAAACCTTACTCTTTCATTACCTCTTGCAAGTTCTTTGAAACCAGCCATTTTTCCCCTCACCCCCACCCCAGCAGAGAGAATGGAGTATTAACATCTGCCCAAACAGTTAGGCTGCAGGTGGCAAATCAGATTTACTGGGAGCCTTGGTAAGTGGCAGGAAATTACCAAATCCTGCTGGTACATCGGCCCTACTAAATTGTCATTTGTATTTCTCTTTAGGAGAATCAGTAGGGTATGCTGGTTAGAGATGCTAGATTATGAATGGAGGGATTGGGAGTTTTAATCCTGGTTTAGGCACAGAAGTCTTCCGGGTGATTTTTGGGTCAGCCACTTTCTCTCTCTCTCAGCTTTAGAATAGAATAGAATAGAGTAAAGTAGAGTAGAGTAGAGTAGAGAAGGGTAGAGTAGGGTAGGGTAGGGTAGAATAGAATAGGGTAGGGTAAGGTAGAGAAGGGTAGAGTAGGGTAGGGTAGGGTAGGGTAGAATAGAATAGAGTAGAGTAGGGTAGGTAGGGTAGGGTAGGGTAGAGAAGGGTAGGGTAGGGTAGAATAGAATAGAGTAGAGTAGGGTAGGTAGGGTAGGGTAGGGTAGAGAAGGGTAGGGTAGGGTAGGGTAGAATAGAATAGAATAGAGTAGAGTAGAGTAGAGTAGGGTAGGTAGGGTAGGGTAGGGTAGAGAAGGGTAGGGTAGGGTAGGGTAGGGTAGAATAGAATAGAGTAGAGTAGGGTAGGTAGGGTAGGGTAGGGTAGAGAAGGGTAGGGTAGGGTAGAATAGAATAGAGTAGAGTAGGGTAGGTAGGGTAGGGTAGGGTAGAGAAGGGTAGGGTAGGGTTATCTACGGGATCGCATCCTACCCCACACATCCCTGCGGCCGATTTGCTCCCACAGAGAGGGACGTCTCCGGGTGCCGTCCACTAGGCAATGCCAGCGGGCGATGCCCAGGGGACGGGCCTTCTCTGTGGCGGGTCCAACCCTCTGGAACGACCTACCCCCCGAACTTAGAATGACCACGGACCTCCGTTCTTTCCGTCTGAAACTCAAGACCTATTTTTTCCAACAGGCCGGCCTGGCCTAACTCTACCTAGCCTTTAGCCTGACATCAAATTGTTTTAATCGGTTTTTAAGGGGAATAGTCTTAATTTATTGTAAATTTTAGCACAGGGTTATAATTTAATTTGATTTTAAATTTTGTATATTGTCTTGTTTTTTATATGCTTTTTTAATTTCCTGTGCACCGCCCCGAGTCCCTTTTTGGGAAAGGGAGCGGTATATAAGTTAAATAAATCTAATCTAATCTAGGGTAGAATAGAATAGAATAGAATAGAATAGAATAGAGTAGGGTAGGGTAGGGTAGGGTAGGGTAGGGTAGAGAAGGGTAGAGTAGGGTACGGTAGAGTAGGGTAGGGTAGGGTAGGGTAGGATAGGATAGGGTAGGGTAGGGTAGAGTAGAACAGAACAGAACAGAACAGAATAATTTATTGGCCAAGTGTGATTGGACAAACAAGGAATTTGTCTTTGGTGCAGATGCTCTCAGTGTACATAAGAAAAGACAAGATCCATTCATCAAGAATCATAAGCACTTAATGATAGTCACAGGGTACAAATAAGCAATCAGGAAACAATCAACATCAATATAAATCATAAGGATATAAGCAACAAAGTTACAGTCCTGCAGTCATCAGTGGGAGGAGATGGGTGACAGGAGCAATGAGAAGATTAATAGTAATAGTAATGCAGACTTAGTAAATAGTTTGACCATGGTGAGGGAATTATTTGTTTAGCAGAGTGATGAAAAAACTGTCCTTGTGTCTAGTTGTCTTGGTGTGCAGTGCTCTATAGTGTCGTTTTGAGGGTAGGAGTTGAAGCAATTTATGTGCAGGAGGAAGCTAATGCTAAACACCTTCTGAAAATGTTGCCAAGAAAAAAGCTAAGAGAACAGAATAAGACTTAGAGCTGAAGAAGCTTCTTGGATGAGAAGGGAAACGTCTTCAAAGAAAAACCAGAAAGTCCAGTTGCCTTTTTGGAAAAAAAAACAAAACCAAAACACCTTTGTGGCAACCATGACGTGGATGACTGAGATGCTCCATAAACAGAATAAGAACAGAATAACAGTTGGAAAGGACCTTGGAGATCTTCTAGTCTCTCAGGGAATTGCACAGCAGGTGTCTAAATGAAGTCAGAGACATTGACACAACCGTGCAGTTTTTATATAAATAAATATATTTTAGATCTTTATATACATCAGTATAATGGGAGCATCATGAGGTAAATCACAGCACATAGAAGAAAAAGGCGGGAAAAAAGGGATACGCCCCCTCCATACCCACAGCAGCCAATCACAGTGCTGATTGCCTCACGCAAGAGCCTGCACTCTCCAATCAATCAACTATAACTTTGTGTTGTGGCTCATTGTAACACTGCTTCAGCTACTAAATTTAAATATATTAACATAGTTCAACCCCCCTGCTCAAGCAGGAGAGTCTGTGCCCCTGAGTGCTGAAACGGCAGTGCGCATGCGCATGGAGGAGAATTGGAAACTGGAAGAGCAGTTCCCTGGCACATATGTATGTGCTGGGAAGCTGAGCTTCCGGTTTCCGGTGTGCGCCTATGTGCCGGTCACCTAGTCTTCTGGTTTCTGGCATGCATGCACACATGCATGCATGAAAATCAACTGGCTGGTGTGCATGCACGCACTGGAAATCAGAAGCTCAGCTTCCCGGGGTGCACGTGTGTGTCTGGAAACTGCTCTGCTGGTTTGTGGTGCTCTCACACGTGTGAAGACCATCTGGAACCTGGAAAAGCAACGGATGATGGCTGGCGTGCCCAGAGAGATGGCTCCGCATGCCACTTCCAGCACGCATGCCATAGGTTCACCATCACAGCCTTATACTATTCTGGGCAAATGGCTGTCCAGCCTCTTCTTAAAAACTTGCAGTGTTGGAGCATTCACAGCTGTGGAACTCAAGCCATTCCACTGGTTAATTGTTCTCATCGTCAGGAAATTTCTCCTTACTTCTAGTTCTATGTGGACCAACAATGTGGACTTGACCACACAGTGGCCAGAATTCAAGGCTAATACACTTTCATCAGCACACACCATTAAGGAGTGACGGTGGTGCAATGGTTAGAATGCAGTACTGCAGGCTACTTCTGCTGATCCCTGACTGCCAGCAGTTTGACAGTTCGAATCTCACCAGGCTCAAGGCTGACTCAGCCTTCCATCCATCCGAGGTGGGTAAAATGAGGACCCAGATTTGGGTGCAATAGGCTGACTCTGTAAACTGCTTAGAGAGGGCTGTAAAGCACTGTGAAGTGACATATAAGTCTCTCTCTACATGGGGCTCCCCTTGAGGTGCACCCGGAGACTTCAGTTGGTCCAGAACGCAGCCGCGCGAGCAATAATGGGAGCCTCTAGGTTCACCCACGTAACACCGCTCTTGCGCGAGCTGCACTGGCTACCTGTCGTCTTCCGGGTGCGCTTCAAGGTGTTAGTCATCATCTTCAAAGCGCTCCATGGCTCGGGACCTAGCTATCTGCGGGATCGGATCCTGCCCCATACATCCTCACGGCCGATTTGCTCCCACAGAGAGGGACTTCTCCGGGTGCCGTCCACTAGACTTTGTCAGCGGGTGACGCCCAGGGGAAGGGCCTTCTCTGTGGCGGGCCCAGCCCTCTGGAATGACCTTCCCCCCGATATCAGGACAACCACGGACCTCCGCTCCTTCCGCCTAAAATTAAAGACACATCTGTTTCGCTTGGCCGGCCTAGGGTAGTCTCTTTTTAGATTGGGGTTAGTTTTAATATGGGATTTTAGCGCAGGGTTAGTTTAATTTCATTTTATTATTGTATACTCTTTGTATTTTATATGTATTTTAAATTCCCTGTGCCCCGCCTCGAGTCCCTTCTGGGAGAGAGAGCGGGTTATAAATTAAATTATTATTATTATTATTATTATTATTAAGTGCTATTGCTATTGCTATTATTAAGCCAATCGTGTTTACTCAGACAAAGCCAAGGAGCAACAAATGTGCAATATTAGACTTAGGAATGAAAAGGGATAAAGACGAGTTAAATGTTTTAAAAAATTGGATCAGCTTTCTGTAGGAATGACAAAGACTGTTTGCCATTACACTGTCACCTTCAGTGCAATTCAGGGTCTCTTTGATTGGCGGGATTTCATTTCAATTGGTTTTCTGAGCAATATTTGTAGAGTTCTTCCTAAATAAGACGGGGGGGAAATGAAATTTTCCCAAGTTCAGAAACCTGGGGAAATGAAAGTGGCATGTTTGATCAGTCCTGGCAATGCAGTTAGAAATGGATGCCTCTGATTTTCTTAAAAAGGGCAAGGGAAAAAAGGAGAGAAAGAAAAAGAGGAGGGAAAGGAAAAGAGGAGGGAAAGGAAGGGAGGAGAGAAGAAAAGAAAGGAGAAAGAAAGAGAAAAAGAAAAAGTGAGAGAGAGAGAGAGAGAGAAAGAAAGAAAGAAAGAAAGAAAGAAAGAAAGAAAGAAAGAAAAAAGAAAGAAAAAAGAAAGAAAAGGAAGGAAGGGATAGGAAAAAAAGGCATAGCAGAGGCATGAAAAAGAAAGGAAGGTAGGTCGGAAAAGAAAGAAGGAGAGAAAGGAAAGGAAGAGACAAAGGAAGGGAGAAGAGAAGAAAAGAAAGAAGAAAGAGGAAGAAAAAGAGAGAAAGAGAAGGAAATACAGGGAGAGAGTTGGAGAGAGAGAAAAAGAAAGAAAGAAAGAAATAAGGAAAGAAAGAAAGAAAGAAAGAAAAAGAAAGAAAGAAAGAAAGAAAGAAAGAAAGAAAGAAAGAAAGAAAGAAAAGGGAGGAAGGACTAGGGAAAGAAGGCATAGAGGAGGAATAAAAGAAGAAGGGAGGGAGGGAGGGAGGGAGGGAGGAAGGAAGGAAGGAAGGAAGGAAGGAAGGAAGGAAGGAAGGAGACTCTGATGTGTCAATGTGACAGCTCACCTCCTTGAAAGAGGCCATCCTGGGGGAGGATGCTGCCTTTGCACACAACCGCAAGTCATTCCTCTTCCTTCCCCCTGCTGCACGGGAGAGATAGCCCAGGTTCCTGCTGGTGATTAGTGCCCTTAGTTGTCCTCCTGACAGCTTGAACTGCTGTAGGTACAGATTTGAGCACGGTTTGATATTGGAAGGGGGAACGAATGAATAAAACGAGCGAAATCCATCTGCAGGGAGGGAGGGAACCGTAGGGGTGGTGGTGGTGGTGGTGGAGGAAGCAAAGATCAGAAAGAGAGAAAGTAATGTTTCTCCTGCAGGGACAACATAGAAAACCAGGAAGATGGGCTGCTTCTGCCCAGGAGCCCTATCTGTCCTTTGGCTTCTATTTGGCTCACTGGCCCTCCTGTTATTTATTGTCCTGATTATATCTTGAATCCAGCAGGGGCCAGATAATGATGCTCTTACCTGACTATAGATATTCCCAAGATGACCACACTTGCATTTCTCTCTGCCCTCCCTCTCCCCCCAGGTATATGCAGTTTAATCCTGGCATCATGTAGTTGCAGGAGGTTACATACGAGCGAGTGGGTGGGTGGGCGAGTGGTTGGTTTTGCCCCATCATTTTCTATCGATTGAGCTTTATTAATACACCCGAATCCCAAACTAGACAACCAATTAAAAGCTTTGCTGTGGTTTAACATATACATTATTATTAGCAAGCTATTAGGCAGTGTAAGATGTGTGCTAATATAGACGGGATTCTTCTAATCTTTTGCAATTTATAGAACCATCAATGTGATTCCTTCAAAGAAGAAGAAGAAGAAGAAGATGAAGTGTAGACTGGCTGTCAGCTCTGCTAGGTAAACCGAACCAGGAAATCAATTATTTCAGGCATTTCCCTCTCCCTCTCTTCTATTCAATCATATTCTAATTCTCTGACACTGGCTGGACTAGTCTCTGAAGTTTTTTTGGCAAGGTTGTTTAGAAGTGGTTTGCCTTGGCCTCCTTCCTAGGGCCAAGAGAAAGGGATGGGCCCAAGGCCATCCAGCTGGATTTGTGTCTACGGCAGGACTAGAACTCACTGTCTCCTGATGATTGCCTCAAAGTTACCCTCCTAGCTTTCATGCCTAGAGCAGGGCTAGAACTCATAATCTCCTGGTGAATTGCCTGGACACCCAGCCAATTTTCATGCCTAGAACTTACAGTCCCCTGGTGGTTGTCTCAAAGACACCCAAGTGGCTTTTGTGCCTGTGGGATTATAACTCCCACTCTCCTGGTGATTGGCCGAAAGTCACCAGCCAGCTTTCATTTCTAAGACAGAGCTAGAACTCACAGTCTCCTGGTGATCGACACAAAGTTGGCCTTTGTGTCTAAGGTGGGACTACAACTCACACTCTCCTGGTGATTGGCCGAAAGTCACCCAACCAATTTTCATGCCTAAGGCAGGAGTAGAACTCATGATCTCCTGGTCATTAACCCAAAGTCACCCAGCTGGTTTTCATGCCTAAATAGGATTAGAAGAACTCAGTTTTTCCATCCATTCTTCCATTATGGGGGTTAATATCCTGCCTTACATCTACCAGCAAATCTAATGCGGTGTTAAGAATGAAGTGAAGAAGACAAAGCACACAGTATAAAATGTATTCTTCCTGATTCTGTATCAACATGTAGGAGATACAAGATAGGGCAGACCTTCCTGCATCTCACTGAGTTTGGAGAATGAAGGACTTTATAGAGGAGAAACCAATTTCTTTCTAAGATGCAAAGTTAACTTAGATTTGACTCATCATCTCTTCTTACCTCTTTTGTCCTGGGTGAGTCATGCTGTAGATGGCTTCTAAAACCTCTCAAAATGTAGCACATCACTCTTTGTTTCCACCCTGGATGCTAAGGAAGATGACTCAGGGAGTAATTTGTTAGCTCCTTCAGGCCTTCTACCTTTTAGCCCAGTGTTTATATGTGCTTTCAAAAATACAAAAGGTAGATCCATGCCAGATTCTAAACATAGCTGTCCAAAGGAGAAATTCAGTCTTGTTTAAAGCTTTGATTGGCTTTGATCAGTATAACACAGTTGGCAACTATTGATTCAGAAACAAGCACAAGCTCTCACTTTAAACTCTATTGCTGGGATGCGTAGAATAAGGATAAGAAACTTAGTGCTTTCCAGATGCTTAGGATTACAGCAGGAGCTCCAACCTTGGCAACTTTAAGACTTGTGGAGTTCAAGTCCCAGAATTCCCCAGCCAGCCAGTCGTCCACTGCACAATATCTCATGTCCTTAATTTTTTTGTTTCTTAAAGGAACCTAGGTCAGACTGCTGATCTTTCCAGTCCAATGTCAACTCTCTTCAACCATGTTGGCTAGAGAATGCTGGGACTTGAAGTCCACGAAACTTAAAGTTGCCAAGGTTGGATACCCCTGCATTACAGCTTCCTCCAGTGTTTTACCATTGGTCAAGACTCATAGGAGTTGTTGTCCAGAACATCTGAAGGACTTCCAATTGACACCTCGGAGCATAGTTGACACTGAATTGAAAAGACCCAACCCAGGTTCCTTTGGCCCAGGTTCCTTTGGTTAAAAAAACCCCCAAGGGTGTGAGATGTTATGCGTCAAAGGCTCTTCCTCAAAGGTCTTTAATTCAGAGGAACTGAATGCTCACGCTGCCACATGGTGAGAGCTCTGGGAAGGAATTTGAGGATTGAGGAATTATCACCAAAATTAGTGCATGACTAAAAGTGAGCGTCAAGGAAGATTGAGTCACATTAAGACAACATTCCTCAACCTTGGAAGTTTGAAGATGTGTGGACTACAACTCCCAGAATTCCCCAGCTAGTATTTGTATCAGGTGCTAGCAAACAAAACCATTGGTGGCTAGGCCTAAGAAGATATTTTATTGCGACTCTTTAATACAGTTCCTCATGTTGTGGTGACCCCCAACCATAAAATTATTTTATGTTTTCCGTATTTTTTTGAAAATACGTGTTTTCCGATGGTCTTAGGCGACCCCTGTGAAAAGGTCGTTCGACCCCCCAAAGGGGTCCCGACACACAGGTTGAGAACCGCTGACCTAAGGGATACGTCTCTGACATTTCTCTTGCTGAACGGACTCTAAGCTGGAATATCTTTTATTCCCCCTCTTTCCTTCCGCTGGTGGTTTTACTACCTGTGTGGTAAACATCACCTCACAGAATTTATGCTGGCTGTGGGATTCTGGGAGTTGAAGTCCACACCCCAAGTTGCCAGGGTCAAGAAACACTGCATTAAAGATTGAGAGTGGATACCAGGTCCTTTCATTTTCATTTGGAAGTAAAGAACTAACAGCAGAAGTCATCCCCAAAACACCTCCAGGAGTTGTGTTCTTTGTGCCTTTACCCACAATCAGATTTGTTTTGGCTTCTGTGCTGGAACATGCTTCCAGCTTGCATGTTTACCTTTCAATCAGGTAGAATGGCTAAGAATATCGCTCGCAAAGGCTGTTCTCCTTGCACTGATCAGGTCTACAGAAGGCGCAGCGTTACCGATGGTGATATTTATTGTGCTATGTTGGGGATGTTATTGTCTAAATATAGGCATAAAACTAAGCAATTGGAAATAAAAATAGGGGAAGGCATGTACCTAGAGTGGCAAGAGTCCAAATGTATCATGTCTCAGTTGCAAAACATAATGCTGCAGAGTGAAACCCCTTCAGGGGTAAAAAAGCCATCTGGCTTCTCATTCAGATGAGGGAAAAAGTCTCGTTTGTTCTGTATTTATAAAGAGATGATTTGTGTTTAAAGCAAATATTATTTTTGCTCACTAGTCTAAGCACAGGGAGAGAGTGAGAGAGAGAAAGAGGAGAGAGAATGCAGACGCAAGCAATTGGAAAGAAACTGCTTATGCATTTAAATGACAATTAATTTTCTGATTGTTTGGAAAGGTGATTAAAGAGCTGAAAACTTATAGAGATACAATAAACCGAAAAGCACAGACTATCAGCTAATAATAGGGGAGGAGGGATTTAACCCAGATAGAATACATATATTTTTGATGAATGTTTGGGGCAAACTCTTTGCTACAACCTCCAGGATCTATAAATACATTTCTGTGACCTGGGTCTTCAGAAGCTCTAGATAAATACAGCTAGAAACTAAGCTACTTGGGATAAAGTTTTATTTAAAAGGTACCTACGTATGTGACTAAGTGAGTGTGTGTGTGTTGGGACGGTCTTTTTCTTCAGGGGGAGGGGGGTAATTAATTTTACTAAAAACACTGAGAGCTTATGCACCAGAGACAAATTCCTTATGTGTCCAATCACACTTGGCCAATAAAGAATATATGCCATGCCATGCCATGCTATGCTATGCCATTCTATTCCATTCCATTTGTTCTAATTCTATTCTATTCTATTCTGTTCTGTTCTGTTCTGTCCTGTCCTGTCCTGTCCTGTTCTGTTCTGTTCTATTCCAATTCCAATTCCATGCTATTCCATTCCATTCCATTCTTTCTAATTCAATTCAATTCAATTCAATTCTATTTTAAATTCTGCTCTAAATTCTATTCTAAATTCTATTCTACTTCTTTCTGTTCTGTTCTTTCTGTTTCTGTTTCTGTTTCCATTTCCATATTCTCTTCTACTCTACTCTACTCTACTCTACTCTACTCTACTCTACTCTACTCTACTCTACTCTACTCTAAATGCAGAATTGCAGATTCAGACACCAGATAGGCTCTAGTCTTCTACTAATAAAATTGGATGGCCCATGGTCAGCCAAACTAGGTCAAGGACGATGATGATGATGGTGGTGGTGGTGGTGATGGCAAAGATAATGGCATGGTGGTGTTGATGACAATGATGGTAATGAATCTCCTGAACAAATGAAGATCAGTGAATTGCAAAATAGACACTCACTTCTAACCCAGCCTGGGATACTTCATGCCAGGAGAGTGATGCCAAGGCTTCTTTTATGCCAGCATTCCTCCCTCCCTGGCTAGCAAAGCAATGGTGGGCATAGTTTGGGAGCTGAAGCTAATTACGGCTCACAAGGCATGTCTTCTCTTGCTAGAGTTTGGCAGCAACATTTTTAATGGATTCTTTTGCTCTCTTAATCATTCTACACTTCGGTCTCTTACTTTGGGAGGACTTGGGGTGGTGAGATTTGGGACACTGTCACATTACTAATATTTCTGAAATAGTTAATTCTATCTGTAGGGAATCGTGTGTGTGTGTGTGTGTTTGTGCCTTCAAGTCAGCGTAGCCTCCTGGCAGTTGCCTGGACAAGTCTTTAAAGTTTTCTAGGCAAAGTTTTGGAAATGGTTTGCCATTGCCTCCTTTGGAGGGTTGAGAGAGAGATAGAATGGCCCAATGTCACCTAGCCAGCTTTGGGTCTCAGGTCAGACTGGACACTCACATTCTCCCAATTTGTATTCCAGCACTTTAACCAAGATGTCCCTCCACTTTAGTTTGAAGCAGGAGTGTCCAACTTTGGCAATGTGAAGACTTGTGGACTTTCCCAGCCAACATAGACTACAGGTCTTAAAGTTACCAAGATTGGAAACCCATGGTTTAGGGCAGGGGTCAGCAAACTGCAGCTCTGGAGCCGCATATGGCTCTTTCATCCCTTTGCTGCAGCTCTGTCAATGGTCAGCGCCACAATTTTGAGAGGCGCTTCCGATGGGGGGCCGGGGGGAGAGACACACAGTGCACCAGGAGAAGATTCTATGGCAAGGGGAGGGTTTTCCAGTTGTCTCAACAATTGATAGGGCTTTCTGTTATGACAGGTAGAGGAAAAAGGACGCCACGCTAGGAGGAGACTCTATGGTGGAGGAACTGAACTTCTGGTCAGCTCCAGAATTGAACAGGGGGCTTCCGGTTAGGACCTTTGTGACTCCCAGTGTTTTCTTTTCTGTAGGAAACAGGTCCAAATGGCTCTTTGAATGTTTACGTTTGCCGACCCCTGGTTTAGGGCATTACAGATTTACACATTTTGCAGATTAACAGAGTTGGGAGAGACCTAGTAGGTCATCTAGTACAACCCCCTGCCCAAGCAGGAGACCCTACACCATTTCTGACCTATGGCAGTCCAGTCTCTTCTTGAAAGCCTCCAGTGATGAAGCTCCCACAATTTCCGAAGGCAACTTCTGTTCTATGGGTTGATGGTTCTCACGGTCAGAAAATTAAACCTTATTTCCAGGTTGAACCTGTCTTTGGTCAGTTTCCATCCATGATTCCTTGTCTGACCTTCAGGTGCTTTGGAAAATAGCTTGATCTCTTCCTCTCTGTGGCAGCCTCTCAAATATTGGAACTCCTCTATCATGTCTCCCCTGGTCCTTCTCTTCATTAGACATTAATAATAACATTACCCAGATCTAGGATGCCCAAATCCAGATGTTTGCTATATGGCAACATTCAGATACAGACCATTTTTAGCGCTTTGCTGCCATTTAGCAACTTTCTAGAATTACACAGCCCAGATCTGGTAGCTGTGTCTAGAATAAATACCCGACTGACCGTCCCATCCTTGTGTTTGAACTTCAACTTCTATAATCCTTTCCAATTTGATGCTTTGCCTGGGTTGATATAAATCCAAATCATCTAGACAGCATGGACTTAAACCATAAAATCGTACTCCTCCACCTTCATAAACGCAAGCCAAGTTGGAAAAGGATTTTCTTAATATTAAACATACTCCAGCCAAAAGAGATTTGCTTTGAAGTCTCAGTGAATAGAGAAGGAAAGTTAATTTTCCACTGAAATTGATGGGACTGAGGCTGTATTCGTAGGTACTGCAGATATCGTAGAAAAAAGTATCAAGACGAAGTTCTGCAACTTTCAAGTGAGGCTGAGGAAGGTGGCTGCATGAAATCTTGACTCCATTGTGAGTCGAGATAGGATACTCAGAGCAACAGAATGAAATATCATTTCATTTATTTCTATTAGGCTCTTCAGCAGCTGCCTAGAGCAATTCTTTTCCAGAAAGCATAATTTCATAGTTCTCTTTAGCAAGATTTATTAAAATGAGAGGGATTGGGTTACAGGAGTTCTTGCAATTAAAACTATTTTTTAGCGTCCATAAACCATCATGTCCATTATGGAGGAGGTTTTAATCAACTTTGAGTGAATTCTATAAAACTGAACTCTTTAATTTCTTGGTGCCCCACTAGGAACCAGCAATCCCATTGAGTTCAATAGGCCGTAATCCAAATGCAGCTACAAAAAGCTGAATTTATATATATATATATATATATCCAAAGACATGGTTCATTTTAATCTTTGTTTAGCTGAAGAAGCCATGGTGTCTGCTTCAGGTATGCTCAGCCATAAACCTCAAATCATAACGGCTAAGTCTACAATTTACTGAATCAAACTCCAACTGTTTGAACCAAGCTAATTAAATCCAATTCTATGCAGTTATAAATATGGAGGTTGGCAAACAGCAGCACAATTACATAACATAAAGGGATCTTAAAATCCATAATTAGGGATAATCAAAATTATTTGATTGTTAAAATCTTAATAATTTCAACCTTCATAATTAAAATTAAGACTCATAAAAAGCCTGTTTGGGATAACAGCAGGAGAAGCATCACAGATCTATAGAATTAAATCTATTCATTTTGAAAAGACAGTTGGAACAACTTTCCCCCAGAAGTTGTGAATGCTCCAACACTGGAAGTTTTTAAGAAGAAATTAGATAACCATTTGTCTGAAGTGGTGTAGGGTTTCCTGCCTAAGCAAGGGGTTGGACTAGAAGACCTCTGGGGTCCCTTCCGACTCTGTTCTGTTCTGTTCTACTCGGTTCTACTCCTATTCCTATTCCTATTCCTGTTCCTGTTCCTATTCCTATTCCTATTCCTATTCCTATTCCTTTCTGTTCCATTCCGTTCCGTTCCATTCTCCTCTCCTGTACTGTTCTCTATTCTCTTCTCTTCTACATATGTATAATATTATTGTGTGCTTTGAGTCTCTGATTTCTCTAAAAAGAGTGGTAGGGATCTCAAGAAAATTTGGCTCTTAAGTGGCACTAATTGCTGGCAAGGAGATGAAGGAACTTTTGTGAAACACTGGCCATATCCACTATAAAGATGAACTTTCAAGGGAAAAAACCCGAGACAGATTTTAAAAAAAAAATGAAGACCATCTTTCATTTATTTTGTTTTATTTCACCAGGGGCGAAAATGCAGCTTCTTTACTGAAGCCTGTCACTCTAGAAATAATCTGTGGCTGGGGATTTTCAACATCCACTCCAGCAATATTTTATTCTGACCCTAAGCAAAATCGATAGCTCATCTCCCCCCACCTCTCCTCTTTCCTTTCAGAAAGCGGGTTTTCCCACCTCTCCCTGTTCAGTGGAAGAAAATAGATTCTGTTCCGTGTTGTTAAAAATATATTCTAACCATAGTTTTGCATATAGTATGCGTGTGTGTGTGTGTGTGTGTGTGGGCACACACACACATGGTAAAGAATTTTAAACATAGCCTGTAATGAGTCTTGAGCAATTCTGAATGGTAGCTTTTATTCAAGCTAATGGAGAAGTCAAGCCTGCAATCTCACTCAGCAAGGTTGAAATTTCTACGCCTACATTCGGCAACCGGACTTATAGATTGGCAAATCTGCTCTATATGAAGATGGACGGGGTGGTAAAAGTTTGGATTATACAGGCAACTGCTTTCCGCTGCAACCTTCTTCACTTTGGTGCCCTCCGGCAACTGTGATGTGAAACTCCCAAAACACTTAGTCCGCGACTTACGACCACAATTGTGGGGTCGCGAGTCTGTTGTTAAGGGGGACATTTGTGAAGTGAATTTTGTCCCCATTTTACGAGCTTTCTTGCCTCAGTTGTTAAGTGAGCCACTGAACTGAACCAGGGGTGGGATGCTGGGGATTTGCAAGAGAATCTCTAGATAAGATTCTGTGCAGTTTGGGGAACCCTAAAATCCCACTCCTGGCTGGCCACACCCACCCTTCCCCTCCCTTCCCAGGAGTCCCCATGCAGCCCGTTTTGGATGTAGGTAAGTGCGGAGTTTGGGGAGGGCAAACAATGGGCCTACCAGAAGTTTGGGAAGGCCAGAATTGGGCCCAGAGCCTCCAGTGCCTGAGGAGGGCCAAAAGCCCCCCCCCCATGATGCAAGAGGCTGGCTAGGCCACATCCACCAGGGCCCACGCCCACCCAGCAACTGGGCAGAAGAAAACGCCTTGCTAAAATTTTTGAAGCTTTTTCATGAGGCAACTGGACTTTCTGGTTTTTCTTTGAAGATGTTTCTCTTCTCATCCAAGAAGCTTCTTCAAATCTGACTGGATGGTGGGGAATGGAAGGATTTATACTCCTTGCAGACAGCTGGTCCTTTGCACCCTTTTGGAGGATCATTGAGGCCACATGGAGGTTTATCTGTCTCGCTAATGAATGCAAATGACCAGTTCTCTCTGCAAGGAGTATAAATCCTTCCATTCCCTATCACCCAGCTGGAACTGAAGAAGCTTCTTGGATGAGAAGCAAAACGTCTTCAAGGAAAGACAATGTCCAGTCGTCTTTTGGAGAAGCACCTTTGGGACAACCATGACCTGGATGACTGAGAGTCTCCATAGGCATCCAGATTGTGTCCCATCCATGAAGAGGGAATCGTTACCCCTTCCAAGGGCAAAGCTGGAACATCCCCAGGCTCTTCTGCTTCATCATCTCATCATACATCAACTTATTTCTTCTCTATAAAACTCACACCTGAGGCAATTCTGTCTGGCTTCTTCTCATTACTGTAGCTAATTAACAAATGGGGAACTTTCTTGTCTTAGAAGGCTTGATTCCTTCCTGATGTATGGGAACAATATGTGTTACATCGTGGAACAATTTTACTTGGTTTCAACAGAATCCTTTTCTTCGGGTTGTAAAATTAGAGTTTTAATGAGCTCTGATTGGGTAACTTAACTCTGCTGTCTTTACGGATTACACACGTAGACCATTTGCAGCATGCCTTTCTCCTATATTCTCTCCTTTAACGTGCAAATTTAAACCTCTCTTGAATATATATTACACCCCCATCGTTCCAAGCATCCAGTTGAACCTAAACAAATCTTAATATCTTTTTGGAAGATATCACTCTCCGCCAGTGGTGAAATCTAATTCCCCCCCCCCACCAGTTCTGTGGGCGTGGCTTGGTGGGGGATGTCATGTGACTGGGTGGGCATGGCCAGCTTTGTTTTCACTTTTTAAAGCATTTTTCCTCCTGCTGATTCACCCAAAACAGCAGGAAAAAAATGCTTTTTAAAAAGGTGGGGGGAGCTTCCAACGATCGTGTGGCTCACAGCACCCAGTTCGGGAGAATAGGTAGTAAAAATACTTTAAAAAGTGAAATTTTAGACCTCATATACGCCAAAACTCCAACCAAACTAGTAAATGGTCAATAGGTTAATGGGAATTTTAGTACAAGTTAATTTAATTAATTTTAATTCTTTTATTGTATATGTTATTATTTATTATGGTAGATTTATCTGTACACCGCCCTGAGTCCATTTCGATGGAGATAGGTGCGATTTACAAATCGAAATAAAATAAAATAAATAAATAAAGAGGGTCCGATAATCGTGCAACTCACAGCTGAGCTGCGCAATTGTCGGAAGCTTTTTTTTTTTAAACTACCGGTTCACAGAACCAGAGACAATTGTCCCTACTGGTTTGGCTGAACCAGGCCGAACCGGGAGGATTTCACCTCTGTTCTCCGTACAATCGAACTGAAGTCACGTTGGTCCTAACTACCTTCTACTTCATCAGTCAGTATACGTGTCACTAGCCAGCTGTACATCCTTAGACTATTCATTTGAGCTGGATAAATGGAACTTCTATTAGCTTTCTTTTTACAGGCTGACAGGTGCGATCATTCTTGTAAGCCTTAATTACAATGTTTAATTAAGCACAGTTCAAGTAGGTAGAAAGGTTTAAGGCTCGGAGAGCTATCACTGTCTAGATAGGGAGCAAGGAGAAGAAGGAACAGAATCCGTGCTGTGCTTTTGAAGGATATTCCGCTACAGAACTGGAGACTGAGAAAGATAACGTACCGGATGAATTCATACAACATCTGGGAAAAGACACCCATTGAGTATGTTAGGCGATCCAACCAATTTTGCCTTATTCCATCCTAAGCTATGATGAACTGAAGCAGATTTTAGAACAAGGTGCAAACTGTAACAACATCATAGTTAAGACAATACAGATATTTCTTCAGCTGACGAGCGCATTGGATTGCCTCAAATGTCTGCCGTTAACAGCGTTATTCCCCGTTTAGAGACTTTTCTTGCCACAGTTGTTAAGTGAGTCACTGCCGTTGTTAAATTACTTTCATGGTTGTTAAGTGAATCATTTTGCTTGTCAGAAGATCGCAAAAGCAGATGACATGACCCCAGGACACTGCAACCAGAATAAATAGGAGCCAGTTCCCAAGCATCCACATTTTGATCACGTGATCATGGGGATGCTGCAATGATTGTGAGTGTGAAAAACAGTTGTGAGTCACTTTTTTTAGTGTTGTTGCAACTTCAGAGGGTTACTAAATGAATGATTGCAAGTCAAGAACTCTCTGTAACAAAGAAACAAATATATTCCTCTTCCTTTCCTCCCTATTGGCTGAGGTCCTATTATCTGGATCAACAGAAAAAATTTCCAATGTGCAAATTTATACTTAGATTACATTAACAGAGTTGGAAGGGATCTTGTAGGTCATCTAATCCAACCCCGTCCCCAAGCAGGAGACCCTACACCATTTCTGACAGATGGCAGTCTAGTCTCTTCTTGAAAGCTTCCAGGGATGAAGCTTCCACAACTTCTGAAGGCAACTTTTGTTCCGTTGGTTGATTGCTCTCACTGTCAGAAAATGCCTCCTTATTTCCAGGTTGAATCTCTCCTTGGTCAGTTTCCATCCATTATTCCTTGTTTGGCCTTTGGGTGCTTTGGAAAATAGCTTGACCTCTTCCTCTCTGTGGCAGCCCCTCAAATACTGCTCTCATGTCTCCCCTGGTCCTTCTCTTCTCTTCACTAAACTAGCCATGCCCAGTTCCTGCAACCATTCATCATATGTTTTAGCCCCCTCATCATCCTGGTTGCTCTTCTCTGCACTTTTTCTAGAGTCTCAACATCTTTTTTACAGTGTGGTGACCAAAACTGGATGCAGTACTCAAGGTGTGGCCTTTGAGTTCAGAAGTAAGAAAACTGTCACCAGAAAGAATCATGAAGGGTAGTGGGTTAATAGATCCAAATTCAGACATCAATCTCAACAGGTGTTGACAACGATATTTTCTCTTTTCAGCTTTTTTTTCCTCTTTTCAAATAAAAATATGATTTTTCTCAGTTGCAATGATTAGATGATTAATCAGTTAACCGAACTGATTAAAAAAAAATCCTTTTGGATGAAAAGATTTGCCTAATTAATGAGCTAGCAGACTTTTTATTTTAAAAAAAATGTATGGCAGGGGAAATGATGGAAAGGCAGGCCTCTCTGTTTTCCAGGCCAATCTGCATTTCACACTTCACACTCTGGGGTCCACACACCTGTGGTACTAAACTCCCTGCAAAGTAGGATAATATGTGAGACTTATATATATATATTAGTTTAGCTTTCTGTCTAGATGGTCTCTGGTGATGAGCCGAAAGGCAGAAAAGGAAAGCAGTATGCTTCCTCCCTTAATTGGGGCTTACCAGGGTGTTGTGATACAAGCATATACTTGTTTCCCCTGTCTCAGTTGATCAGGAAGAGAACCTGGTGGCTTAGTGGCTAAAACATCTGCCTAACATGTAATATAGCCCCGGTTCAAATCCCAGTAAGGGTATGGCTAGCTGATGAGAGCTAAAAAGCTCGAAATAGATCTATCCTAGTCTCCCTTATTTATCAGCTCAAAAACCTAACACACATGTAAAAAAAGACACAACGAAACTAATAGTTTTCTGTCTAGATGGTCTCTGGTGATGAGCCGAAAGGCAGAAAAGGAAAGCAGTATGCTTCCTCCCTTAATTGGGGCTTACCAGGGTGTTGTGACACAAACATACACACACACACACACACACACACACACACACGTGTGCGTTATGTTTGTGCTGATAACACTATAAATATAGTTCTTGTGATTCACAATTATTAAAATTCATCCTAATGTCTAGGCCGAAGGTTTGCCCTGTCTGATTAGACCAAATCCTTTTCCTTGAATTTTCCTTTTCTTGCTTTAAAAAGCAGATAAGCCTATAACATATATACACCCTATATAAGCTATTTACACCCTATATAAGCCTATATACACCCTATATAAGGGACATGGTGGCTCAGTGGCTAAGGTGCTGAACTTGTCGATTAGAAATGTTGGCAGTTTGGTGGTTCAAATCCCTAGTTCCACATAACGGAGTGAGCTTCTGTTACTTGCTCCAGCTTCTGCCAACCTAGCAGTTCGAGAAGGACTAGCACATATGTGCGAGGGAAACCTTTATATTTACCTTACACCATATTTAAGCCTATATACACCCAATAATCCAGCAAATGGTCCCTCTTCAGGGTAGTCACAAAAGATCAAATCAGCTCCAGTTCCTAATACTTAATTCCAAGTTGCTTCTCTCTTTGGTTAGTTTCCAACCTTTGTTTCTTGTCCTGCCCTCCAGGAGGTGTTCAGTTTTAGTTCCATTTTAGGAATAAAAGCTGGTTGGAGATTTGGGACTAGTCAGTTTTTTTCAGTCCGCCTACCTTACACAGTTGTTATTCTGAGGTAAAAATACAGGAGGAAGGGCTTTTACAGTATGTAGGTTTGCTGCCTTGAGTTACTTGTAAACTACTAACCCAGTGGCATCAGAGCTTTTGGATATTTAGTTAGTACTGAGTAAAGATAAGGGTTCCCCTCGCACATTCATTCCCGACTCTAGGGGGTGGTGCTCATCTCCGTTTCAAAGCCGAAGAGCCAGCGCTGTCCGAAGATGTCTCCAAGGTCATATGGCCGGCAGGACACAACGCCAAAGGCACATGGAATGTTGTTCCCTTCCCACCAAAAGTGGTTCCTGTTTTTCTACTTGCATTTTTACATGCTTTCGAACTGCATCGAAAGTTTTTTACATGCTTTCGAACTGCATCGAACTAACATCGAAAGATGTTAGATAGCCATTTGTCTGAAATGGTATAAGGTTCCTGCCCATGCAGGGGGTTGGACTAGAAGACCTACAAGGTCCCTTCCAACTCTGCTATTGTATTGTATTGTATTGTATTGTATTGTATTGCTAGGTTGGCAGAAGCTGGGACAGCTGGGACAGGTCACGGGAGCTCACTCCGTTAAGTGGTGCTAGGGATGCGAACCGCTAACCTGCCGACTTTTCTGATCGACAAGCTCAGCTTCTTAGCCACTGAGCCACCACCTCCCTTAGTTAGTAAGTTAGTGCTTAATATTAATTAAGTTAGTGCTTGATATTAATCCCCTGCTTCTGTTAGGAATGAGCAGGCATTGAGTCATCGAGACCCAAAACATGGTCTGAGTAACACTAGGGTGAAGATCCCGAATCAATTCTGCCAGTTCTCTTTCCACTTAGTCACCCTGTTGGAACCAACCTCGACTTGCCCCCTCCCCTTGTAATTCATTTTGTCAGCCTTCCCCCTACCCCTCTTCCTTGGCGATCGCTGTTTATTTCTCTGATTAATGAACTCTGCAAATTAACCTCCACACTACTGTATAATTGCTATTAAGGCTTCAAAAATCACTTAAGCATTTCTGCAGCTCTGCAAGAGCATATTCCATTTGGATGGCCGGTGCAGTTTGCTGATTGCGTGGAGATAGAGCCCTGCCTCCTGACTTCCACATTTACAATTAATTATTGCATTTGGCACCCAAATTACCCCCAGCCTTGTGTGCGAGGCTTTATCTCTGTGCACACACAGGCCTGGCTTTTAATTAAAGGCCCTCCAAATTAAATGGAAACAAATTCAATTATTACCTCTCATTGGAACAGCCTGCAGCCTATAGGCTGTACTTTTTCAAGAGAGGACCTAGGGAAATTCATTCCCCACTAATCCAATGTAACTAAAAAAAAAATTAATAAATTCCCAACTATTTTTCTTATCATCGCTCGTGCAGCTCTATAGCCATTGGGTCAGTCTTGGTGTGAACTTCTCTATTGTTGAGTAAATTCTCTCTCTCTCTCTCTCTCTCTCTCTCTCTCTCTCTCTCTCTCTCTCTCTCTCTCTCTCTCTCTCTCTCTCTCTCTCTCTCTCTCCTCTTTAAAAAAATGTACTGCTGTTCTCCAACTCCTTAAAATTTCACTGTCTGCAGGAAATAATTTCCACACCGGTTCTTAGTGACCGTGTGTTTCAAGCCTACACCAATTGAGAAAATATTTCCTCTGGCTAGCATTGCCCCACCTAAGATCAGGGGAGAAGTAGTAGTGGATGCCTAGAGAAACAAGCAATAGAATGACCTTCAACATTCTCTGAATGGATATATCAGGGCTGGGTTCCGGCCATCATTACTACCGGTCCCTTCCCGCTCTATTCTGATTCTGATTTTGAAGTGGAGGCTCGTAACAGATAACAGCACATTGTGTGAATGTGGAGAGACACAGAGCCTGACCCATTTGTTGCTATGTCAGCTACTACCAGAAACAAGCACCATAATTTTGGCCAATGACAAAGCCCAGGAGGGGGCTTCATTTGGGCAGTTTAAACTTAGATCTAGACATGGAAGGAAAGAAAACCCCTTGTTCTATTTATACATAATTAAGACAAAGCAGGAGATATCAACCTTTCCCCCTTTTAATTTTACATCTATCTATCTATCTATCTATCTATCTATCTATCTATCTATCTATCTATCTATCTATCTATCTATCTATCTATCTATCTATCTATCTATCTATCATCTATCTAAACATCTGTGTGTGTGTGTTTGTTCCAGCATAACTCTGGAACGCATTGAGCAATTTCAGCCAAACTTGGTACACAGATGACTTACTCTCTGGAAACAAATACTGAGGCAGTAAGACACCTGTAACACCCCTTGGGATGTGTGTTTTGTTAAGATACAGCCTGTTGTGCCTTAAAATGGATTCTACTGTACAGTGCAGTGGAGTTGCCATGGTAACAGCTTCACAGTACTCCACAAGGGGGCTCCCTCTGGTAAGGGGGAAAATCCAACATTAGAAATTACGTTTGGTCTGGACATTTCCCCCCTATAAATAAATATAACCAGGTTATCAGCTAGTGTATGTTCCTCTCTCTCTCTCTCTCTCTCTCTCTGTGTGTGTGTGTGTGTTTGGGTTGAGTAGTCATACTGATCTCCTAAGTCACCCAGAGTTGCTTTATAATTAGATGGGTGGCATGTATATTTAATAAATCAACAAAACAACTAAAGTGAGTAATAAGCCTTCACATCTCTCAAAATCAGAGTAACCAGAAGATCACAGAGGAATAACCAGATATGCCAACATCTCACAGATGTCAAGAAGATTTACATGTCCATGGAACTCAGTTGCTTATATTGCATTTTTAGGACATTTTTTTAATTATTATTTTAAATAAACTGTTGGCCCAGTTGGAAGCTTCCCAAATGAAAAGTGAGGAATGGCAAAGCCTTCTTGCTGTTGGCTGACTCATTGGGGTTCCTTATCCCCAAAGCTGCTTTGAGTCAAAACTTCCAAAGCATATGGAGGAAAATTCTGTGCTGGATAGCCTTGCAGTCAGCTCATGAATCATTTTTTTTTGACAGTTGCCTGCCAAGAAAATTAGCTGAGGTTATTTCACATCAGCAGAATTTTTGTTTAAGATTTCCTGATCCATCTCAGATAGCATCCACGTTCTAAAAGTCAAGGAGTTTATATCCTGCCTACATATATAAGGAGCATCTCTTCTTTAGAGGACAGAGTTTATGGCAAACTTGCTATTAGAGAAAGAGAAGCAAAAAAAAATATGGAGATTTCTTTCGATCTGACTTGCAAAAACCGGCATTTTCTACAGGTGAAGAATTCTGCTCAGCTCCACCTATAGCAGTGATAGTTAACCTTTTCAGGATCAAGTGCTGAAACTGGAGCATATGTGCCAGAGCCCCAGAACCTGGGAAAGAGAAGTTGGCTGGTGCTCCTGTGCACCAGACAGCTCTCCAGCATGCAGGTGTATGATGGAACTCAGATGTCCAGCATGCATGTGTATGATGGAACCCAGAAAAACAGCTGGTGGTGGCACACATGCCCACAGGCACGCGTGCCATAGCATGATATGGTATCATGCGCTGGAAAGAGGTCAAAGCTGGAATGTCCTCTCTAGAGCACAAGGGCTGGGTAGATTAATATGGAGGATAGACTGTTACCCAAACAGCAAATCCCCCTCTCTCCACATCACAGAAATAGTCCATTGGAATGCTAGGGCCAATACAGTTGGTTCCAGCTGCATCGCAAGAGTTACTAGAATGTGGTTGTACACAGTCACAAACTGCTTCCTGGACTCCGGCTCCAGATTTTGCCTGGAGGTTGACTCCTGAAGCCTTTTCCAGTAGTGAATCAAATTCACACTTGGAATACTGCATTCAGTTTTGGTCACCATGATGTAAAAAAGTTGTGGAGACTCTAGAAGGAGTGCAGAGAAGAGCAACAAAGATGATTAGGGGACTGGAGGCTGAAACATATGAAGAACGGTTGCAGGAACTGGGTCTGTCTACTTTAATGAACAGAAGGACCAGGGGAGACATAATAGCAGTGTTCCGATATCTCAGGGGCTGCCACAAAGAAGAGGGAGTCAAGCTATTCTCCAAGGCACCTGAGGGTAGAACAAGAAGCAATGGGGGGAAACTAGTCAAGGAGAGAAGCAACCTAGAACTAAGGAAAAATTTCCTGACAGTGCGAACAATTAATCAGTGGAAGAACATGCCGCAAGAAGTTGTGAATGCGCCAACACGAGATGTTTTTAAGAAGATGTTGGATAACCATTTTTTCTAAAGGGGTGTAGAGTTTCCTAACTAAGCAGTGGGTTGGACTAGAAGACCTCCAAGGTCCCTTCCAACTCTGTTATTTTATTCTGTTGCTTTTCCCTCTGAAAATAGCCAACTCCTTAGGGGCACAGCAGAGGACAGGCAGGGTTGTTTCTTTCCATACTTAAAAACTGTTTTGTACAGCTTACAAATTGAACTGGAACAATGACTCCATCATGTTTTCTTTTCCTCTGGTATCTTGAAGAGCCCGTCACTCATCCTCTGGGACCGATCTCTCTCAATTGTCTTCCATAGTTTCAAAGTTCTCCAACCTACTAAACAACTCTGGCTTGGTTTGCAAAATGCATCACATCGAACTAGCAGCTCACTGCAGTGTGTTTTCTTCCTCTTGCTAAGAAATAGGCAGAATTCTATTTTGCCTGCCCATCTCGTTCCCAGATTAATGTGCATTAATTCCCAGACTGAGATGTAAACTGTCATGGAGCTATCTTTCATACCCCCACCCTTCCCTGAATGTTGTGACACAATTTTCAGCTCAGATATACAAAAATAGATAAATTAGGAAGGGAAGGATACAAAATATGTGTTAGGAAAAACTGTATCTAAAAAACATATGCAAATTTGCATGATTCATTATCTCTCTCTCTCTCTCTCTCTTTTAAATGGAAGATGATACTGAAATTGGATGGGACAGAATTGTGACTAAGTGAATGCTTGCAACATTGATGGAGATGTGGTATATATAGAGTAACGCTTAAATAGCCATTCCTCTCGGTTTTTGTCAAATTAAGTGACTGTCTTGGATGTATTTACTTGCTTAACATTACAGGTGGAGAGTACTGGTTCTACCTTATAGTCAGTGGTGGGTTTCAAATTTTTTAGAACCTACTCTGTAGGTGTGGCCTATTTTGTGGGCGTGGCTTGGCAGTCATGTGACAGGGTGGAAGTGGCCACCTTTTAAAATGTGGTGAAACTCATTTAACAACGCTCTTGCTTAGCAACCAAAATTTTGGACTCAATTGTGATGACAAATTCTTTCTTTCTTTCTTTCTTTCTTTCTTTCTTTCTTTCTTTCTTTCTTTCTTTCTTTCTTTCTTTCTTTCTTTCTTCCTTCCTTCCTTCCTTCCTTCCTTTCCTTTCCTTTCCTTCCCGTTGGGTCACTGGCAGCAGCGGGCCAGATTTACTTCCAGGTACGCCGGTGGAACCCCCTCTCACTGGTTCTCTAAATTTCACCAACCGGCTCTTGCGAGTAGGTGCGAGCCTGCAGAAACCCACCACTGCTTATAGTATTTCCCTCTTTCTGCAATGCACGTAGCTTCCACTCCTAGATAAAATACAGAAAAACAAAACAAAAATAGAAAACAATAGAAAAATACTATTAATAACCAAGCTAAGATTATAAAGGTCTGCTTAATTATCTAGCTCTTTAGAGGATTTTTGGCAGTGTGGTGGACAGAAGGGAGTTGCAAGTCAAAGAATGATATTATGAGGTGGGGGGAGGAGGAGAGGAGGAGGAGGAATAGAAAAAAAAAAGGAATTCCACTAATATCAATATTGTCCTTCATCTGAAATGAAACAAGCATTATCTACTATTGTATATTAGAGATCCACAGCAGGAAAATTATGGATGGATCTGAAGGAGTAATAATAGTAATAGTAATAATGCGATAACTTCATTTGCAATGCGATGCACAATTTAAATTTCAGAACTCTATTAATTTAGATTTATGCTTGAAAAGGAAAAAAAGATGCACAATTAAGATATCTCCATAGTGCAGCTGTGATTCAAAATTGCATTGATGCCTGTAGTTTGAACAGAGAATGTATGATGCATAATTGCAGGTGACTGGGGTAAATCAGTGGAAACCATAAACTCTGCCCGTACAGTGTTCTGTAGGTAAATCCATTGATACACACAATTTTAATACGAGGAGGAGGAGGAGGAGGAGGAGGAGGAGGAGGAGGAGGAGGAGGAGGAGGAGGAGGAGGAGGAGCAAAATGGGGCCAGGTTTGTCTCTGCAGTTGATGGACTGATACAGGAAAGGAAGATAAGTTGGTTGGCATTTAATTTGTTCCAGACATGAACCTTGTGAATGCAGCAAGAAAGGAACAGGCCCAGTGGAGGACAGCCTTTCAAAACTAGTTCTCCTTGTTTGAGCAGCAGGACACCTGAGCATCCAGAGTGACAGTAAGCCCCAGTTGTGCCCCCCCTCCCCGCCGCACCAAATAGCATCTCAGGGATATAGATAGCTATTCTGCTATGGAACACAGCACATAAATTCCCCAATGGGGAAGGTGATTTTGTTTTTCAGTCAGTTGATGGGATGTAGCATATCTAGCTGGATTATTGGTGGGAAAGCCTCCCTCCCTCCCTTCTTACCAACTTCCCTCCCTTTTTCCTTCCCTCCCTCCTCCCTTCCTCCTTCCCTCCCTCCTTCCTTCCTACCAACCTCCCTCCCTCCCTCCCTCCTTCCTTCCTTCCTTCCTTCCCTCCCTCCCTCCCTCCCTCCCTCCCTCCCTCCTTCCTCCTTCCCTTCCAGCCTTCCCTTCCTTCTTCCCTCCCTCTTTCCTTCCCTCCCTTCCTCCCTCCCTCCTTCGTTCCTTCCCTCCTTCGTTCCTTCCCTCCCTCCCACCTGCGTTCCTTCCTCCTCTCTCCCTTCCCTCCCTCCCTTCCTTCATCACCATCTAATATTTGGTACTACAGTTAATATGGTGGAGTAGTATATAATAAGAAAAGTTAGTTTTGAGAAATGTAGCCTTCCTTCCATGATACTTAAAATAGATGACGCAGGACATTGAAGGCAAATGACTTTCCTAGATTTAGCTGGATCTGAGTGAAGCTTCTGCTATTGCAGTTGACTCTTCTTAGTCTTCTCTCCATTGCTCAAATGTCAGCCTAAGTTCTCTTTTGGCTGACATAGACTGAATGCCGTAAAACCATTGCCATGTTCACACCCCATAGAAGTGTAGAGTTGCAGCTCCCATCACTCCCAGTCAGAGCAACATCTAGGGAAACCTTAAAACTGAAATTCAGATAAATCTAGATTAGGTGAGGCAGCTATAATATGATGGGCATTATCTGATGTTAAGATCTGAGCTGTTGTGCTCGAAAGCAATAACTTTTCCCTTCCCCAATAGTACATCTATATCATCATTGACAAGCAGCAGCTGATTTAACACAAAAGGTGTAGCTTTTTGTCAGCAAATTCAACAGCTAAGCAAGCAGAAAATGAAGAAGATGCTATCAGGCCATCTGGATGACAAGGTTAGGGATACAGGCAAATGTTCCAAAACTATTTGGCACTCTTGTCCCAAAGGTGCTTTTTTTCCCAGAAGAAAACTGACTCCCTTGGTTGTTGTTTTTCTTTGAAAACATTTCACTTCTAATCCAAGAACCTTCTTCAGTTCTGACTGAAGGAGAACTGGTAGAACTGAAGAAGCTTCTAGTCGAGAAGCATCATTTTGTCAACCCTGGCCTGGCCAAAGCCACCTTGGAGCTTCAGTGCTGCCACACTGGAGCTGAGGGATAGGGAGGGGGGATTAGAGATAGCTGAGGTTGTATAGTCAAAATAAGATACTTTCCCCTGGGAAACAAGGATGCTCACAAACCTGGCTGGAGGAAGGAGGAGTGATGTCACCAGACCAGTGGACACTGCCTTGATTGGGCCATGTGACTGATTGTTTGGGATTGAGGGAAAAACTTTCACTTTTAATTAGGTGAAAACCAAGAGGGGCCCTTCAGAGTTGGTTTTCACCAGATATGTGCCAATATGAGATTTCCAATAAAGCTACCAGCTTTGGAGTTCTGGTTGCTATGGGTTTATTACTTGGAACCCTGACATTAAGGTAAATGTAAAGGTTCCCCTTGCAGATATGTACTCATCTTTCCTGACTCTAGGGGGCAGTGTTCATCTCCATTTCAAACCCAAAGAGCCAGCACTGTCCAAAGACATCTCCGTGGTCATGTGACCGGCATGACTAAATGCCGAAGCCACCCAGAATGCTGTTACCTTCCCACCAACGCCTGCAAAACTGCATTCTAACCACTGTGAGGGGAGGGGGGAGGGAGGGAAGGAAGGAAGGAAGATAGCAATAGCACTTAGACTTATATACCACTTCACAGTGCTTTACAGCCCTCTCTAAGCGGTTTTACAGAGTCAGCCTCTTGCCCCCAACAATCTGGGTTCTCATTTTACCCACCTGGGAAGGATGGAAGGCTGAGTCAACCTTGAGCTGGTCAGGATCGAACTCCTGGCAGTCAGCAGAGTTAGCCTGCAGTACTGCATTCTAACCATTGTGAAGGGAGGGAGGGAATGAATGAACGAAGGAAGGAAGATGGGAATGAGAAGGAGGGAAGGAAGGAGGAGGAGGGAAGAAAGGAAGGAGAAAGAAGGAAGGAAGGGAGGAAGGGAGGAAGGAAGGAAGATAGCAATAGCACTTTGACTTACAGTATATATCACTTCATAGTGCTGTACAGCCCTCTCTAAGTAGTTTGTAGAGTCAGCATCTTGCCCCCAACAATCTGAGTCCTCCTTTTACCCACCTCAGAAGAATGGAAGGCTGAGTCAACCTTGAGCATGGTGAGATTCGAACTGCCAAATTGCAGGCAGCTGGCAGTCAGCAGAAGTAGCCTGCAGTCCTGCATTCTAACTACTACATTGCCGTGGCTCATAATAATTTTAATATTTTAATAATAAAATCTGTGTTTTTATTCCTCTCCACACTTTTTGTAAGGAGGGACTTGTTTCTTCTTTTATTCATTCGTAAATCAGTTGTGATTCCCCCCCCCCAAAGCACATCTGTCTGGAGGATACAATGTCCTTAAATGCCAGAAATGTCATTTGATGGGCTTTATTCTCCCCCGTCCCCCTTGTTTGTGTCATGCTCATAGAAAGCTCTCTCAAAGTCATAAGCATCTCATAAGAGGAAACCCAAGAGGATGCAACTAACCCATAAGATGTGGCATCTAAGTAATAAGAGTCTGGGTGATGACAATCTCAGTCAGTATGATAGTAATCATCTGAGTGCAAACCCCTCTAAATATTGTGTGTTCGAACGGAAGGATTGCATAGTCATTCAAGTCTAATTGGATTCAGAGGACAGGTTCTCCTAAAGAGTAGTTTAAATCCTCAGGTTTATTCACATTTTTGGCAGATTAATTCCAAACAGTCACTGGAAATAAAACATTAACCTTTGCATTTTACTTTAAGTGCCAATGTTTTGCACACAATATTATAGGCATAGAATCGTGGCAGGTTGTTTACTTCATCTGGATTTTGAACCACCGATAGGAATAAGAATGAGAAAATGTGTTGGAGTAAACCATTAGCTAGCTGTCCTTTTGTTGATGTCGTTGTTGTCGTAGTCATTGTATAGACCCATATTCTTTGCCGTTGAGATGTGCTGCTCAATTAATACTGTTACTGTTCTTTTTGTAGTAATGTTTAAATGATGATGATGATGATAATTGGTTGTATAGTCAGCCAGATGTTTAGACTGGATTTTATTCACCCAGTGAATCCATCCCAAAGACCAGCAACTCTCACATATGGCTTAGTACAATGTGAAAACACTAATCTGGATGAGAGAGAGAGAGAGAGAGGGAGGGAGAGAGAGGGGGAGAAATAGAGAGGGAAGGAGAGAGAAAGAGAGGGAGGGAGAGAGAGAGAAAGAAAAAAGAGAGAAAGAGAGAGAGAGGGAGGGAGAGAGAAAGAAAGAGAAAGAAAGAAAGAAAGAGACAGAGGGGGGAAGGAGACAGAGAGAGAGGAAGAGAGGGAGAAAGATAGAGGGGGAGGGAGAGAAAGAGAGGGAGGGAGAGAGAGACTATAGCAGAACTTTTGAGTAAACATTAAAAAATTGTGAGGAAAAAAAGGGAAAAATAGTGTTCTGAGAGTCGACATTTTTTTTAAACTTTTTTTTTTAAAGTTGAGAAAGAGTAAAAGAAACAGACAAACAAATAAATGTCTGACTCAACAATTTAGCAAGGCTTTCCTTAAAATAAAAAATTCAGCCTTATCCTTGTACAGTTTGAGTGAATTAATGCACTACTTTGCTATTTCATTGTAAGTTGTTGTTAGCTGCGAAGTCATGTCTGACCCATTGCGACCCCTTGGATAATGTTCCGCCAGGCCTTCCTGTCCTCTACGAACCTCTGGAGTCCATTTAAGCTCACGCCGACTGCTTCAGTGACTCCATCCAGCCACCTCATTCTCTGTCGTCCCCTTCTTCTTCTTTTGCCCTCCATCTTTCCCAGCATGAGGCTCTCATCCAGTGAGTCCTTCCTTCTCCTTAGATGGCCAAAGTATCTTGAGTTTCCTCTTCAGGATCGGGCCTTCTAAAGAGCAGTCAGGGTTGATCTCCTCTAGGACTGACCGGTTGGATGGCCTTGCAGTCCAAGAGACTCGCAGGAGTCTTCTCCAGCACCAGAGTCCAAAGGCCTCCATTCTTTGGCGCTCAGCCTTTCTTGTTCATTGTAAGAATGCATACCGTATCTTTCCAACTGCTGCTAAATATTCTTATTATCTCTATTCCCCGCCTTCAATGATTACTCCCGCCTTCTCTCTTCACCTTCCATTTGTCCCCACCTCACCCAGTTTTGTGAAAGGGCTGGACAGCTTTGCTAAGTTTGATTGGAATAGTTTGTTTTTAAAGCTCCCCATAAATGCGATGCTGGATTTATAGCGTCTTCATCTTTTCCAAATCGACCCACTGGGAGCCATTAAAATTTTATTGCTCCCTGGCTGGAACAGAATAGAGTAGATGGCCACTGTAAATGCTAAGTTTCCGACCTGAATGCTTTATGACTCTATTGAATCTCGATCCTCTTGGATACTTATTTATTTATTTAAATTATTTATATGCTGCCCAGTGGCCACCTTTTTCTGGGCTGTTGGAAGAGGAAAATAAAAACGTATCAGAGTTAAAACATAAAGTGAAAATGGTTACTGACACAAAAGTTGTTCTGACCGAGGCTTCCCAAGAGCATGAAGCAAACTCCTGATCCCAACAAAACCTCCTTTTATTAATTTGGTGTGAATTCTGCTCATTCACATCCAGCAAAGTCTTTCAAGGGAGGATTTACAGTCACAGACCTTCTCTGGCTTGGAGAGCTGCCAGCTACACTGGACACTGGTGGGCCACAACAAAAGGAATGAGTCTTAATGCAAGAAATCTAAAAAAATAATAATGCTGCTTGTCTTATGGAATCGTGAGAAGATCTAATGATCTTGATGTGGCGCTGGTGAATGCTATGGGAGTTCTTGGTCATCATTCCCCATTGAGATTGGTATTATTGAAACAATCCTTTCCTTTTCTTTTGAAGAACTTGTTGGAGTTAATATGTTTGGATGAGGAGTTCCAACGAGGATCTTGGAGATATAGGACATGAGATATATAATACAATACAATACAATACAATAGCAGAGTTGGAAGGAACCTTGTAGGTCTTCTAGTCCAACCCCCTGCATGGGCAGGAACCTTATACCATTTCAGACAAATGGCTATCTAACATCTTTTTAAAGACTTCCAGGGTTGGGGCATTCACGACTTCTGGAGGCAAGCTGTTCCAGAGGTTAATTGTTCTAACTGTCAGGAAATTTCTCCTTAGTTCTAAGTTGCTTCTCTCCTTGATTAGTTTCCACCCATTGCTTCTTGTCCTACCCCCAGGTGCCTTGGAGAATAGTTTGACTCCCTCTTCTTTGTGGCACCCTCTGAGCTATCGGAACACTGCTATCATGTCTCCCCTGGTCCTTCTCTTCATCAAATATTTCAAGCAATCTGCCCCAAATCATTTAGGACTTTAAAGGACAATGCCACCCTTTTGAAGGGTCAAAAACTGAGTGTGTCAAGTGTGAGGAATCAGGACATTAAGTTCCAGCTACGATTAATTATTTCCTCGTGTCTATATACAAGAATCCAGTCAACTAATGGTCAGCACTTAGTTGGCGCTAGATAAGAGAATAGAATTTAAGAGGAGCTGGATTCAGATTCCTCCTGGGAACACAATGACTCCAGACTGATTACTTGCTTGACTCCATCCCCAGTCTCTGCCTCTTCTCCTACAAATGGAAGCTATGCAGTTGGACAGCCTATATCACACTATAATTCTTGTGGCTGGGTGATGCTTCAATTTGAAAACTGGAAGGTAGCTCTCTCACATATCCATTGCTGACTCTCTGGACTGGATTGATGATTCAGATGAAACTGATGGATCAGATGCTTCAGAATCATTTTGGCAATCCATAATATGTTTTGCAGGTGTACAAAAGCCCTTTGTTTCAAACAGATTTGGGAAATCAAATCAGCTTGGCTGGATTTAATGCTTCCAACCAATTTGAAAAATCAGTCCAAGGCAACAACACAAGGTGTTATTGATGTCTCCAGTAAAAGTGTTCAGTGCAAGACAATCCTGAAATTCTGAAATAAATTCCTTAGCAGGGATGTAGAGCTAATAACATCCAGTTGGGTATCGTCTGGATTGAATCTCAGTGTATTGAACTTTTATTCAATTGAAGCTTTATTCAATTCATTACTTGGTCCATGCAGTGTTCTACAGATCCAATTTTTACTGTCAAGAACAACAAAAAAACACCTAGGGAAAAGTTCATTTTTACTTAAGCACTTTCCTGGGTGTATCCAGGAGAAATGTGAAGACCTATTAGTGCCACATAAGAGTTCCAAAATTGGAATGACTATATTTAATACACAGAGGCATTTACTTTGCTAGTTTCACCAATTACTTTGTGTTTCACTGATTAAAGAAATACACGTTTGTGACAAAGTGTTCTTGCAATACCGTATACGTTTCAGCATCTCCAGTGTGTGAAATGATAGCACTTTTTGATGGTTGTACTTGAAACAATATCTATTTAACCTCCATTTACCAATTTAGCTGCTAGAGACTATGTAGAGAGAGCTGAATGCAGCCTAGCAATTTATACTTAAAGGGGCAACTCTTTAAAAATAGGATTTAGCAGGCAATAGTGCTAGAAAATTGAGACAAGCAGAGCTTAGTTGAGTGAGCGAGGATTCCGTAACTTGATACCAAGTGATTACTTTGATATTTCCCCCCATTTTCTACCCATGTCAAAGTGTCTTCTTTGTGTAGCCATTGTTTCCCTGTGACATGTAACAAAGCTTTCCCCATTGTGCTTGTTCTTCACTTGTCTGGATTTCTATTTTCAGAATTTTTCAGCCAGTATGACCGTTGTTAAAAATGGCAGGATGTGAAGCAATGGTGGAATTCAATTTTTTTTTTACTACCGATTATGTGGGTGTGTCTTGGTGGGCATGGCAGGGGAAGGATATTGTAAAATCTCTATTCCCTCCCCACTCCAGGGGAAGGATACTGTAAAATCTCCATTCCCTCCCCACTCCAGGGGAAGGATACTGTAAAATCTTCATTCCCTCCCCACTCCAGGGGAAAGGATACTGCAAAATCTCCATTCCCTCCCCACTCCAGGGGAAGGATACTGTAAAATCTCTATTCCCTCCCCACTCCAGGGGAAGGATACTGTAAAATCTCTATTCCCTCCCCACTCCAGGGGAAGGATACTGTAAAATCTCCATTCCCTCCCCACTCCAGGGGAAGGATACTGCAAAATCTCCATTCCCTCCCCACTCCAGGGGAAGGATACTGTAAAATCTCCATTCCCTCCCCACTCCAGGGGAAAGGATACTGCAAAATCTCCATTCCCTCCCCACTCCAGGGGAAGGATACTGTAAAATCTCTATTCCCTCCCCACTCCAGGGGAAGGATACTGTAAAATCTCTATTCCCTCCCCACTCCAGGGGAAGGATACTGTAAAATCTCCATTCCCTCCCCACTCCAGGGGAAAGGATACTGCAAAATCTCCATTCCCTCCCCACTCCAGGGGAAGGATACTGTAAAATCTCTATTCCCTCCCCACTCCAGGGGAAGGATGCTGTAAAATCTCCATTCCCTCCCCACTCCAGGGGAAGGATACTGTAAAATCTCTATGCCCTCCCCACTCCAGGGGAAGGATACTGTAAAATCTCTATTCCCTCCCCACTCCAGGGGAAGGATACTGTAAAATCTCCATTCCCTCCCCACTCCAGGGGAAGGATATTGTAAAATCTCTATTCCCTCCCCACTCCAGGGGAAGGATACTGTAAAATCTCCATTCCCTCCCCACTCCAGGGGAAGGATACTGTAAAATCTCCATTTCCTCCCAATCAGCTGGGACTCGGGAGGTAGAGAATAGATGGGGGCAGGGCCCGCCAGAGGTGGTATTTGCCGGTTCTCCGAACTACTCAAATTTTCCACTAACGTTTCTCCAGGACTGGTCAGAACCAGCTGAATACCACCTCTGATGTGAAAGCACAGCTAGAGAATACCAACTTTGGAGAAAGCTGCTTCAACGTTATAATTAAAATATTTGGTTCCAAAGTAGGAATACATCTCATCTGGCTAATTAAGTCTTAAGTCTTAACCCTTATGCGACTGACCTTGGTAAGGTGCTCGGTAAATCTCCTGTTGCAATCCAGAACTAAGCTCAAACCTTTTTTCTTTCTTTCATGCTCACCACATTTGGTCTGTTTGAGAAATCAAGTGGATCATTTCATCCACTTTCTTCAGGGGACAAATAGATTCTCCCAAGAGAACATAATTGCAAGGCCAACATGCTCCAACCATGATGCATTGGAGTGAGTGTGGGTATGCACCAGGAGTGAAATTCAGCAGGTCCTGACAGACTCTTGAGAACCGGTAGTGGAAATTTTGAGTCGTTCAGAGAGTGGGCAAATACCACCTCTGGCTGGCCCCAGAGTGGGGTGGGAATAGAGATGTTGCAGTATCCACCCCCTGCCATGTCCACCCACCAAGCCACGCCCACAGAACTGGTAGTAAAAAAAATTGAATGTCACCACTGGTACGCACATGCTTCGAATGGGTTTCTAAAATGACCTGAAAACTGCTAGAAAAATGCAGGAGGATTTCCATTGGACATCACAATGTTTTAATTGAAAGCAGCAAGACGTGTCTTCTTTACTTGGTTCCAGTGGGCCAAGAGATGCGCAGGCTGTGCTCAAGGGTGGGGTGAAACAGGCCATCAGTTTGGAATCATGGTGCAGTTATCTAAGTCCAGCCACCCCATGAATTCCAATAGCCCTGATCTAGCACCAGTTTGCCTTGATTGCTAGTAGACCCGATTCTTATGTATCCTTAACTTAGTGCTTTGAATTCAACTCCTGTCCCTGGCAACATCCAAAGTCAGAAGTCAACTCAGTAACCAAAAGATTCTTGTGGCATCCTGAACTGAAAACACTTAATCCCAGAAAATCAGACTCTCCCTGAGTTCTGATGAGTATGATATATTAAGATGCAGCGGAACAGATTGCAGTAGCAACACAAGGGTTCCAGCAAGTAATTGACTTTCAAATGAGAAACCTATCCATGTTCCCCCCAAAATAAGACAGGGTCTTATTTTCTTTTGATCCCCAAAATAAGCGATTGGCCTTATTTTCAGGGAGGTCTTATTATTTTTGAGGTGCAGCAGGCAGCAAGGATGGGCACCTCATGGCTGATGCTACATTATGCTGTGGCAAAAGCAAGGCACCAGGCGCATTGCTGGGCCTGTCACTCTTTTTGCATGACAGAAGGAGTGCGGTGGCTTGGGTTGCGAGAGCGGCCATTAGGTAAGGGTGTGTGTGGTGCATGGGGCATATTCCCCCCTTCCTCCCTCCCTCTGGATATGCCTCCTCACCTCGTGTTGTTTGCGCAACAAGCAACCAAAGGATATTATTATTATTATTATTATTATTATTATTATTGTTGTTGTTATTATTATTATTATTATTATTATTATTATTATTATTATTATTATTATTATTATTATTATTATTATTAATTTGATTTGTATAACGCCCTCTCTCAGGGCGGTGCACAGGAATAATAAAGGATAAAATACATATAAATACAGTCAATAGATAAATTTAAAATTAAATTAAATAAATTTAACCTGTGTTAAAATAATAAGAAACCCTATTAAAATGATAGTAAAAACACACTATGCCAAATACAATACAATACAATACAATAGCAGAGTTGGAAGGGACCTTGTAGGTCTTCTAGTCCAACCCCCTGCGTGGGCAGGAACCTTATACCATTTCAGACAAATGGCTATCTAACATCTTTTTAAAGACTTCCAGGGTTGGGGCATTCACAACTTCTGGAGGCAAGCTGTTCCAGAGGTTAATTGTTCTTACTGTCAGGAAATTTCTCCTTAGTTCTAAGTTGCTTCTCTCCTTGATTAGTTTCCACCCGTTGCTTCTTGTCCTGCCCCCAGGTGCCTTGGAGAATAGTTTGATTCCCTCTTCTTTGTGGCACCCTCTGAGATATCGGAACACTGCTATCATGTCTCCCCTGCTCCTTCTCTTCATCAAGCTAGACATACCCAGCTCCTGCAGCCGTTCTTCGTATGTTTTAGTCTCCAGTCCCCTAATCATCTTGGTTGCCCTTCTCTGCACTCTTTCCAGAGTCTCCACGTCTTTTCTACATCGTGGCGACCAAAACTGTATGCAGTATTCCAAGTGTGGCCTTACCAAGGCACCATACAGTGGCATTAACACTTCACTTACAAATGACAGGGACCGGCTGCGCATGTGTTTCAATATTTTCAGGGAGGGTTTATTTTCAGCGGAGGGCTAATTTTAATGCGTGTGCTCAAAAGCCCAATTGGACTTATTATCCAGGGAGGTCTTATTTTGGGGGGAAACAGGGTGTATGTATAGGCAGATTAAGTCAGAAGGCTTTTTGTTTCTAACATCCTTGTGGTGTAAAGAGAAGAAGCTTTAGTAAAGGTGAGATAGACTGCATCAAGCTGATGGTTTGGAAATGGCTGCTTGACTCCTTATTGCTCTGACAACCAGCTGTTGTAGTTAGCTTGCTACCATCAGGCTGTGCTTGGGTTCATGAGCCATACAGCCTGATGTAAATACATGTATCATGGCAGAAGACAAGGGTTTGGTCCCTTGCACAGTGGCAAGGGGCTTGCGATTTGTTGCCGAACTCCGCATAATCTGGAAGCAGGTAGTCCTGCCAGCATGTTTTCTAATTTAATTACTCGTCTCAAATTGTTTATGGTATACCAGGCCATTTAACATGCCATAAGCAAATGGCTCTTGAAAGAGGGAAGAGAATTTATTTGTTTTAGCAAGCTACTCCCGACAAAAAGTCTATTTCCTCAGCTAATTAAGATTCCATTTGCTAATTTAAATGTTATGCTAATTAAAGCATACTTCTCAAACTGTAAAAAGAGGGGTTTTTTATTACAAAAGAAGAAGACGATAGCATGAAAGGAAATCTGTTGGCATTTAGGAATTGCATTACATTTATTGCACAATAGATACAATAGCGAATGGAATCATTATTTCATATTGCCTATGGTTTTTTTTGGGGGGGGGGGGTCGGAGAAAAGGGCTGCTGTTTATCCATTTCCTTTGCACCTCAGCCTGCATGGTGATCAACTCATTAGTCTTGCCTTTTTCCATACTACCAGGTTACAACGTTGTCCTCCTCCTTTTTTCAAAATCTTTACAAAATTATGCTGCAATGAAACTCCTTGTTTCCTTAATGATATTTGAAGGTTGACTCCTGATGACTGGAGTCATGTTTTATTGTTAGTTTGAGGTGTTTCGCTGCTCAGCCAAGCACTTTCATCAGTCAGAGCAAGCTAGTTCAGCAAAGAGAATGTACCAACTCTGGTCCCACCAAGATGAAGCAGCTTGGATGAGCAGAAAAATGGTTCCAGCTAACCACAAATAATTAGTCCAGTTGCCATGACTCAACCTTTAAACACTTTTGCTTGGATGATTGAGAATCTTCACTGATATATTCCTTGATGATACTTTGCTTCCAGTCACTAGCAATTTTCTCCTTTCACTCCAAGTTATTGGATGTCAAAGTCTAACAATACAATACAATACAATACAATACAATAGCAGAGTTGGAAGGGACCTTGTAGGTCTTCTAGTCCAACCCCCTGCGTGGGCAGGAACCTTATACCATTTCAGACAAATGGCTATCTAACATCTTTTTAAAGGCTTCCAGGGTTACAGATATTCCAGGGTTACAAAGGCTAACAGATATTCCACTTTCTCAGTTTATCTTGGGCAGTCTTGAAATGAGGGGGCCTTGGTACTCTCTGACCTTGGTTATTTTCTTGCAGACTTTTCATTATCCCAATTAGCTAATACAGTGATCCCTCGTTTTTCGCGGTTAATGGGGACCGGAACCTTCTGCGGAAACTGAAAAACCGCGAAGTAGGATTCGCAATACACTATACCGGAAACTTGAGTTGGTGGACATCGTTTAAAGCAAGCACTAGGGGGTGCTTGCCTCCTACCAATGCATTTTTTTTCTATTCTGTATTTTTGAAAAACCCGCAACACACTGAAGCCGCAAAACATGAAGCCGCGAAAAACGAGGGATCACTGTATCATCCATGCTAACACTGATGGTGTTACCTAGTTTGATAATGAAACACCTGCAAGAAAACAACCAGCCTCAGAGAATACCAAGAACCCCTCATTTCAATCCTGGAGCTACAGATATTCACCTTTATTAGTCTTGAAATAAGAAGGAAAAATCTACTTTAAGATGGTTTCCTCTAGTGTTGACTTCAGCCTGTTCATGCATGGACTGGGGGCAACATAAAGGCAAGGGGATTTTGATATGGCACCAAGGCAAGAGAAGGCCGGATCCGCTGGTATGGACATGTCCAGAGAGTAGCACCTTCCACCATTACCAAGACTGCCTACCAACTAGAAGACAATGTCTAGCAGGCACCCAAAACAGACCTGGCAAGATACCATCCAAAAAGATATGCAAGCAGCGGGTCTGCACCCTGGAGATGCAGCTGACTGTGCAAAGTGGTGTTCAATGATCCAAAAAGTGAAGCCTTCGCTGGTGGGAATGCGAGAAGAAGAAGAAGAAGAAGAAGAAGAAGAAGAAGAAGAAGAAGAAGAAGAAGAAGAAGAAGAAGAAGAAGAAGAAGAAGAAGAAGAGAGGAGGAGGAGGAGGAGGAGGAGGAGGAGGAGGAGGAGGAGGAGGAGGAGGAGGAGGAGGAGGAGGAGGAGTTATTACTTTTTGCCAGTTACTTTTTCTGCTGTGATAGAGTGAAAATGGCCAGAGAGTGATAGCTTTCTGCCCACAGCATGGCTTGGTTAGCATCTTCATTGCATTCTACGATTAAGTCATTTTAAGCACTTTGTTGTCTTCTATCAACATGGAAGTGCTGTTCTGTCTCATACCCAGTGAAAGCCAGCAAAATGTTCTCCTCCTTTCTCATGGCGTGATAGATGCCTTGTTTTATGCTTCCCTTTTAGAGATGGGGCGGTTCAGGTTGATAAAATTGGCATTTGTGCTCTGAGACGCTCTTGTTCTCAGGAGGCTTGTGGCACTATAAGATAGGTGGATCGCTCTATAATTCATTAGTGGAGAAGACACATTGTCTCCCACACATTCTCTCTAATGGGTATCTCTCCCAGTAGTGGTTTTAGATGATACAAAGATAGAATCCATTTGCCTTGGCATAACTCAAAGACAGAGATCATGCTTTTCATGATCTAGAGGCTGTGCATATGAGTAAAGCTAGAGATTTGCAACAGCTTCAAAGTTTCATCAAGACTGTAAGATTAAGCTCTCAATCACTACCAGGAGCTGCTCTCTATAAACCAGTTCTTCCTAATGTAATACTTACTAAGGTACTGGTACAAGTGATCTTTCAACGTTTGCCACCAATTGGCAGGCAGATAAACTGGGTGGACATTTCTCCAGTCCTATCTTAAGATCAGATCCTTGGGGCCAAGTAGATCACTACTCTCTGAAAATGTCCAGGAAAAACAAAATTCAGATGTATCTTCTTGATATTTAGCAAAGTGAATTGTTTAACAAGTAGCCAAAGAATCCCACATAAACCTTCCCCTCCTCCTTACTTAAGAAGTAACAGAATAACAGAGTTGGAAGGGACCTTGGAGGTCTTCTAGTCTTGCTCAGGCGGGAGGTAATTACAGCAAGTACAGAGGTACATGCAGAATCCAATGATTTTCATCAAAAACGAAACCAATAGCACTTAGACTTATATACCGCTTCACAGTGCTTCACAACCCTCTCTAAGCGGTTTACAGAGTCAGCCTCTTGCCCCCAAGAATCTGGGTCCTCATTTTACCCACCTTGGAAGGATGGGAGGCTATGTCAATCTTGAGCCTGGTGAGATTCGAACTGCCAAATTTGCAGGCAGCCGGCAGTCAGCAGAAGTAGCCTGCAGTATTGTATTTTAGCCACTGCGTCACCATGACTCTTGGATGAAGTGACCTTTGTTACTTCACAATGTTCTCTCTGTCTCTGGTGCACATGGACTGCATGTAACATCAAGATGCATGTGGCAAAAAGGCAGAGGTTACATCATGACAGTGTGGCATCCATTTTGCCACTCAATACAATACAATACAATACAATAGCAGAGTTGGAAGGGACCTTGGAGGTCATCTAGTCCAACTCCCTGCCTAGCCAGGAAACCCTATACAATTTCAGACAAATGGCTATCCAACATCTTCTTGAAGGCTTGCAGTGTTGGGGCATTCACAACTTCTGGAGGCAACGTCTGTTCCCCTGATTCATTGTCCTAACCGTCAGGAAATTTCTCCTCAGTTCTAGGTTGCTTCTCTCCTTGATTAGTTTCCATCCATTGCTTCTTGTCCTGTCTTCCCTTCAGGTGCTTTGGAGAATAGCTTGACTCCCTCTTCTTTGTGGCAGCCCCTGAGATACTGGGACACTGCTATCATGTCTCCGCTGGTCCTTCTTTTCATCAAACTAGACCTACCCAGTTCCTGCAACCGTTCTTCGTATGTTTTAGTCTCCAGTCCCCTACTGATGCTCCTCCGACTGATGCTTCTAATTGTCTACAGACCTGTCCTCAATTTGAACAGCCTACAGTATGTTCTTGCTAATGAATCATAAATAATGTACGGTATTTATATATACCTGAAGGTACCTTTCTCTCTCTTTCTTGAATTTGTTTGCCAACCATCTCACTGCAAGGCGTGTCTGGGCAGGTTAGAACATAAAATCTACTTTTAAAATCCTGTAAAACATGTGCAGATTGACTTATACCTGAGAAACTGACTCTAGAGCAGTGAGTCTCAATCTTAGCAATTTCCATCCCCAGAATTCTCAAGGTGTTGCATGCTGGCTGGGTAGTTGCTTCGAAATTTCCAAGAGTGAAAATTCTTCCGGGATGCTTTTGAACTGGCCTAATTTTAACCATGAGGGATACTGTGGCTCAGTGGCTAAGATGCCGAGCTTGTCAATCAGAAAGGTTGGCAGTTCAACAGTTTGAATCCCTAGTGCTGCGTATTGGAGTGAGCTCCCATTGCTTGTCCCAGCTTCTGCCAAACTAGCAGTTCGAAAGCACGTAAAAATGCAACTAGAAAAATAGGAACCACCTTTGGTGGGAAGGTAACAGCACCCTCGTGCACCCTCGGCATTTAGTCATGCCGGCCCCATGACCACGGAGACATCTTCAGGCAGCGCTGGCTCTTCAGCTTTCAGCTTTGAAACAAAGATGAACACCTCTGGAACGACTAGCACATATGTGTGAGGGGAACCTTTACCTTTAATTTTAACAATGAGGTCCTTGGTGTTCTCTGAATTTGGTTCCTTTCTTACAGACTTTTCATGAAAACTTCCAAGCTCAGAGAACATCAAGGACCCCACAGATCAATCCTGAGCTATAAATATTGTCTTACGTTGGTACTAATTTGATCCATCAGTTATATAGTTGACCTCAGACAAAGATAGACCCCCTAAGGTAGCGGAATGTCTTCTGTCTTCTTAATGTCAAAAAAGGTAAAGGAAAAATGAATGGCAAGTTGTAAGTTGCTTCTCTCCTTGATTAGTTTCCTCCCATTGCTTCTTGTTCTGCCCTCAGGTGCTTTGGAGAATAACTTGACCCCCTCCTCTCTGTGGTAGCCCCTCAAATACTGGAAGACTGCTATCATATAGCCCTAGTCCTTCTTTTCTCTAGACCAGCCAAACCCAAATCCTGCAAGCGTTCTTCATAAGACTTTTGACGTTGGAATGAATACTGCTCAGCTGACCAAGATGATTAGGGGACTGGTGGTTAAAATATACACTGAATGGTTGCAGGAACTGGGCATGGCTAGTCTAGTGAAGAAAAGGACCAGGGGAGACATGATAGTAGTCCTCCAGTATTTGAGGGGCTGCCATAGAGAGGAGGGTGGTCAAGCTGTTTTCCAAAGCACCTGAAGGCCAGATAAGGAATAATGGATAGAAACTGATCAAGGAGAGATTCAACCTAGAAATATGGAGACATTGTTTGACAGTGAGAACAATGGAACAGAAGTTGCCTTTGGAAGTTGTGGGAGCTTCATCCCTGGAGGCTTTCAAGAAGAGACTGGACTGTGATCTGTCAGAAATGTGTAGGGTCCCCTGCTAAAGTCCCTTCCAACTCTGTTAATCTGGATCCCCTGCTAATTCTAAACTACAGCACTCATCTCTGTTTCTTAGTCAAGGGATCCAGCATTGTCCCAAGAGATGTTCCGTGGTCATGTGGCCAGTATGGCTATAAGATGCCAAAGATGCACAGATCACTGTTTCTTTCCCACCGAAGTGGTACTTATTTATCTAGTCGCATCTGCATGCTTCCGAGCTGCTAGGTGGGGATGGGGCAAGGATGGGAGCTCATCCTGTGGCATGGAGCGCGGTTCTCAAACCAAGGCTTCCAGCTTTCAAGCTGACAAGCTCAGCATATCAGGCCTGCAGCCATCTTTTCTTTTGGATCTTTGGCCTGCCACACTTTCTATTATTCTACTATGCATTTTCTATTGTGGGAAAATGGGAGGGGGGATTGGACGGAGATAGATGCTATGTAGCCATAACCAAATTCTTTCCAGAAAACCAAGGTCATCCTTTGTCTTTATAGCTCTGCACCTGACCTGAATTGGATGGGTGGAACTGCCATCATGGCAGAGGGAGATTGGACCATGGGGTGGACTTGTGGTGTTGGGGCAAGATCTTGAACTTTCAAGTAGGTGGGGAAAACTGGGAAACTTCCAGATTCGGGTTTTCCCAGATGTGCCAACATGGCTCTCTTCATAAATTGGAACTTTGAGCAATACTTTTGCCTTGGACTCTGATTTAATTTTGGATGCTTTCTGGAACCCTGACACAGCATCTTTTAATTACTGAGCCCTCATGTCTCCCTTCTTCATATATTTAATTGACTCCATAGTTTTCAATTTGAATCTAAATCACGTTCAATGGAGCTCCAGAAGTCATCTTCCCTATTCATAGTTCACTATCTTCATTCTCCATTCATGCTTGTTCAGTTTGGGCCTTATTATTTTTTTTAAAAGAAGGGTTTGTCTCTGGGGATCTAAGTTAATCCACCCCTGCCGAGTTAGTTCATTTACTATGCTAGCTATTTTGATTCCACCTTTTGATAGCAGATTTATCCTGGGTGCAAAGAGAAACTCGACTGCTAATAGATACCTTTACAGAGAAGAGATTTTAACTGTGTGGAAGCAAGTCAGGGGGTCTTTTTTTATTTACATGCTTATTTTCTGTCTCTTTTTTTTTGGTGCTGGTGCTAAAAGAGTCCAATTAAGATTCTCAGATGATCCCCAACATCTTCTCAGCTGCTAGCTGCTAGGAAACTCACCAGTATTGTATTAAATCATCAGTTTGGGCATCCTTGTCATTATTTTTTATTTGCACCATCAGGATAAATAAATTCAATGTGACACTTCTAAATAATTGAACTATCTCCTCTTCCTTCTCGGTCTTCCTCCCCCACTGTTTCTTTCCCTCCCCACCTGCAATTCCTTGGCTTTGTACTAAGAAGTACCTCCTGGGAAGAATGAAGAGCCTCTTCTCGGCTTCACAGGAAGAAAGAATTTAGCATTTTCTCGGATAAAACCTCTTTTAGATGAAATCTACTTTTTCTAGTTCACAGAACGTTCATTAAGGGCAAAACTGAAGAAATAAGATACAGGGGGTTAAGACAGTGCAGCCTGAATCCCTGGTTTTCGCAGATAAGTGAGAAATGATTGAACATGAAATCTGGAGATCCATGGCGATCCTCTTTAAATCAGCATTCCCCAAGTTGGCATCTTAATAATAATAATAATAATAATAATAATAATAATAATAATAATAATAATAATAATAATAATAACAACAACAACAACAACAACAACAACAATAACAATAACAACAACAACAACAATAATAATAATAATAATAATAATAATAATAATAATAATAATAATAATAATTTTAATTTATAGCCCGCTCTCTCTCCCCGAAGGGACTCAAGGCGGTGCACAGGGAATTTAAAATACATATAAAATCACAGACATAGTACAATATTAAAATGAAATTAAACTAACCCTGCGCTAAAATCCCATATTAAAACTAAAAATAAGTCGCTAAAAACCCTAAAAACAATTGATTACTCCAGGCCGGCCAAACAGAAAAAGTGTGTTTTTAATTTTTGACGGAAGGAGCGGAGGTCCGTAGTTGTTATAATTTCAGGGGGAAGGTCGTTCCAGAGGGTCGGGCCCACCACAGAGAAGGCCCTTCCCCTGGGCGTCGCCCACTGGCACAGCCTAGTGGACAGCACCCAGAGAAGTCCCTCTCTGTGGGAGCGAATCGGCCGCAGGGATGTATGGGGCAGGATGCGATCCCGCAGATAGCTAGGTCCCGTGCCATGGAGCGCTTTAAAGATGATAACCAACACCTTGAAGCACACCCGAAAGATGACAGGCAGCCAATGCAGCTCGCGCAGGAGCGGTGTTACATGGGAAAACCTAGAGGTTCCCATAACTGCCCGCGCAGCTACATTCTGGACAAGCTGAAGCCTTCGGGTGCACCTCAAGGGGAGCCCCATGTAGAGAGCATTGCAGTAGTCCAGTCGGGATGTCACGAGGGCATGAGTGACTGTGCAAAGGGCACCCCGATCCAATAGGGGGCGCAACTGGCGGACCAGGCGAACCTGGTAAAACGCCCTCCTGGCTACGGCCGTCACTTGATCTTCCATGGACAGCCGTGCATCAAGGAGGACACCCAGGTTGCGTGCCCCATCCACAGGGGTTAGATGTTCGCCCCCTATGGCCAGTGATATTCAACAGGGGTGGGCTGCTGGGGATTCAGAAGAACCTCTAGCTAAGATTCTGTGCAGTTCTGAGAACCCCCAAATCCCACTCCCCATCCAGCCCGATCCAGAGTACTTTCAAACATGGGACTTGTTTTATAAATGATTGGATAGCAGAGGTGGAAATTAGGAGTGGGAAAAGTATTATTATATATAAATAAATTGACCCAGACAATATGCTGTTCACTAAGCAATAATGTAATGTGAAAATATATAAACAAACTCTGAAAAAAGAATGAAATTGACATAATTGGACATGACAATTCTGGTGGTTGATGGTTTTATACGAATGGTGATTGCATTTCTATGGTTTGGAGGACTGAGAGTCTGTCTCTAGGATGAAGATCTACCAAAGGTCAGAAAATATATAGCAGTAATTTTGTTTCTACATAGAGACCGTTTCTGAACTTTTTTTAAAAGTTTTTTTAAATAAATATCTCAAATCAATGTGTGAACAGTGTAGCACCTACATTTCTAATACAAATAAAACTAATAAAGCTAATCATAATTATTACATTCAATCAACTTACGTATTTCTAATAATAATACACATTTCTATTAGGTCACAACCTATCATTGTTCACTCATTCCACGTTTTCTCTTGTTATTAATTTCATTTTGTTATATAAAAATGTTTGCACTAATATTTCCCCTTCTCTTATTTCTATCACTTATTCTAGCTTTTAATCACATCACCCTTTATTAAACTATTTTTTTTAAATTTCCTATCTGGCTTCTAATCATGTCATCTACCTAAAAAAAAAAAAGGAGAGAGAGAGAGAGAGAGAGAGAGAGAGAGAGAGAGAGAGAGAGAGAGAGAGAGAGAGAGAGAGAGAGAGAGAAGGAAATGCAAATCAGAATAACAATAACAGCAACAAAAGAAATCATCCATCCATCATCTCTTGCCCGCTTCAATACTTTATTTGATATGCTTTTTTTTTTTACTTGCCTCCTAAATTCGTCTCTTAAATCTTTATCTCTCCCTACGTCTGCTTCTTGGATGTTCAATCTAGGTATTCCTCTACCCTTTTCCACTATCTAATTTCTAAAATTTCTACCTAGACCCCTGCAAGACCACTTCTGAAATTTATGCTTGATGTGGAGAAGAATGAAACGTTGACTTTGGAATTTACCAATTAGACTGATGGATCTTTACAGAAATAGCTAGTTTACATTATTAGGAAAAAAGTTTTGATTTGATGTTAATGCCTTATTTTACTGTGGTAGAGAGAGTTGGAAGTCAATGCTTCTTTTTCTTTTCTTTTGTTATCTTTCCTCGCCTCTCCTTCCCCTCTCCTTCCCCACTGCTTTCCTATTTACTTTGTATTTTGTATTCTATATTACTTTAGGACTCAATAAAAATGTTAACGTAAAAAGAAAATATATATAGCAGTCTTTAGGTATGGTGGTGCATTATCTACAAATAACAACAACTTTAAACGAAAGTTTGAGAGCAGGAGATGAAGTGTTGGCATGCTGCTTGTGCTATTTTTTTCTTACTGTTCTTGAAGCCCTGTGGCATTTTCTGGAATTTGTTTCTGAAGAGAAATTTCAATATTCATAGATCTTCAGTGGAAGCTTTTTTGATTTTGGAGATATTGGGTGCTGGATTTTGGGGTCCTGGGTCCTCTCTGAGCTTGGCTGTTCTCTTGCAGAAATTCCATTACGAAACAAGGTAACATCATTAGAGCTAGAGAGGAGTGGAGTGTTCTCCAACCCCCCAGGCTATATTTTATGCAGGATAAGGGATATAAGGCAGGGGTCTCCAACCTTTGCAACTTTAAGTCTGAAGGACTTGCTGGCTGGTGAATTCTAGGAGCTGAAGTCCTTCCGACTTAAAGTTGCAAAGGTTGGAGACCCCCGATATAAGGCACAAATCCTTCCAGATGCCTTTCTAGTTAGTTCAGTGATCTATAGATGTATCAACCACACTGGATCATTACCAGATCCAATCCAAAGCAAAGTACGCTATTTTTTACTTTATCAGCCATGTAATAACTAGGAAAATCATGACGGGTTGAGCCATAAAAGCATGTATATGGTTTTCCTTTCTGTATTTACCATTCTATATTTTTCGTAAACATTGATGAATTTCTGCAATCATGTCAGTGGGAAAGTAATGATTTTGCAATTATTATAATGTTTTTTCCCCCTCTGTTCAGAATGCATATGTGAAGGAACGAATGGGTAGATAAATGCCTACATTTATTATCTGGACTGTGAAGTCCAGGAACACAAATTATACTATATTGATAATGATATTATACTACATTGGGTGAAAAGATTTGCTTTCTCTTGCTTTACCTTTTAGTTGAACTTAATTGTTTTATGAATTGCAACATCATTCAGGAGCTGGTGGTTATTATTTCTTCATAATGGGGGTGTCGTACACATAACAGAAGAGGCAAGATAAGACCCCCAAATTACAGCAGACATGATTTCCCTTTCTTCTAGCCTTCAAAGTTCCCCTTGAAAATCAGTGTTGTTTACTCCAGTTTGAAATGGGCAACATGAAATCTGTAATGGAAAAAAAATGAAAAAGAAAAGAAGAAAGAAAAGAGGGAGGAAGGGAAGAAAGAAGAAAGGAAGGATGAAACAAAGGTGGGAGAGAGAGGAGGAGAGAGGAAGGAGGGAGGGAAGGAAGGAGGAGAGTTGGGAAGGATAAAAGGAGGGAAGAAGAGAGGGAGAGAGTTAGGAAGGAAGGGAGGAAAGATGAAAAAGGAAGGGAGAGGAAGAAAGGAAGGAGAAGGAAAGGGAGAGAGTTAGGAAGGAAGGAAGAAAAGGGAGGGAGAGAGAAAGGGAGGAAGGAAGAAGGGAGGGAGGGAGAGTTAGGAAGCAAGAAAGGATGAAAGAAGGGAGGGAGGGAGGAAAGAAGGAGAAGGAGAGAATTAGGAAGGGAGGGAGGATGAAAGAAAGGAGGGAGGGAGGGAGGAGGGCGAGAAAAAATGTCTTATCCTATTTCCTAACTCAAGGAAAGGTAAAAGATTCTGGCACTTTCTTTATTTTTGATGTCTCTTCCCACTTTGCACTGCCACCTCAATCACTCTGGTCCTTGCCCTTTCCCAACAAATACAATGCCAAGCTAGCAAATAGAAAAGAGGCTGGGAAAGAAAGATTTGGAAGTTTTTGGAGAGATCAGAAGAGGCGTATGTCATGTGACAAGAATGCTGGCAAAGCTCAGGCTCCTTCTGCAGGAAAACCAATCTCGTTACTCTGCTGACTTTGTTCTTTGTTAATGCAACTTAGAACACCAGTGTTCATGCCTCGTTTAGGATTGCTTTTGTTATATTTATTTTTACAAAATATTCAATGCCCTCCCGTTGTCCCTGTTGAAGTTGTGAGCTACTTTAGGTTGATTTTAACAGAGGGGGAAGAAAAGAAAAACAACAACGCAAGCCCAGGGGCTGCAAAGGGATGGATCTCATTTATTTAGACTAAAATCTATATCTCACCTTTCTCCTCAAAGCAGCCCCAGAACAATTTGCACATTGGAAGAATCCCAAAACAATGTGCAACACGAAGAACGAGAAGATAATAAACTACAGAGGGCGATCAAAAGCAGTAAAACTATCGCCAAGAGGTTTCAACGGAAGAGCTCTCCAGATTGCGCTGAGCGGAGCCCTAACAGTGTTACTGACGTTATTTCATCTGGACGCTGTGCATATTGGCTGTCTCTGAATCAGATACGACAATCTGACCCCACCTTCCCCCTGCAACAGAAGACAACAGTCTTCGTCTTTTTCCAGGATCTAACATCACCCAGTGTTAGAAGCTTCTGAAGAGCATGGAGCAAACTCCTTGACCCGGCAAAAACCCTTTTTATTAATTGACTGTGAATTCTGCTCACTCACAGCCAGCAAAGTCTTTCAAGGGAGGATTTACAGTCACAGACCTTCTCTGGCTTGGACAGCTGCCAGGTCGATATCTGCAAAACTTGGCAAGGAGTCTCGGAGAGTCACAAACCAATTAAGTGAACTCATGGTCTCCTGCAAACTCCACTCCCCTTTCGCTCCTCTTTTATTTCCTCTGGGAGGGGCCATTCATCATCCACCTGTGGCCAAATCGACACCTGTTCTTTAGCTGTTCCCTTCGACTGGCAACTCTGTGCATGCGCACACAGGAGACAGGCTCCAGCTGTTCCTCTGTCTCACTGATCTCCAACTCTGAAGGCAGCTGATAACTGGCATATGGCTCTGGCCCCATCTCTGCCTCCGACACAGAGCCCTCATCAGAGCCTTCCCCAGACTCCAGGACTGGCCCATCTTCCTCCCCAACCTCCTCACTCATGGAATCTGCTGCCAGCTCTGCTGGCGGGCCACAACACTCAGCTTAAGGCTTCCTGGATCTCTCAAAGCCACCCAGGTTTAATGATTTTGCTAACTCTATTAAGTTTTTTCCCCCAGTGTAGCGCGAGCAAGTGATTTCATTCCTCCTCCCTCTCTCCAGGCAGCCCACTTATGAAGCGAAAGTGGGATTAGGAAGATTTGATAGGAATATATCGCTTCCGAAGATGAAATTATTTTCTTTAACCTGCATTTCAATTTGATTTTTGATGCCAGTGAAAGCTGGTAGGGATGAAGGCAGGGATGTTAAAAGGAAGCATAATTAACCGGCTGCTCTCGTCTGGCTTCTCCCAGACAATTTCTAGCATCTCCCATCTTTATGTCTCAGATTCCAGAAAGAATTAAAGAACTGAAAGTGAAATACCTGTTCTCCCCCACCTGTCCTGACCGAGGCTTCCCAAGAGCATGAAGCGAACTCTTTGTCCCGACAAAAACCCCTTGTATTAATTGACTGTGAATTCTGCTCACTCACAGCCAGCAAAGTCTTTCAAGGGAGGATTTACAGTCACAGACCTTCTCTGGCTTGGAGAGCTGCCAGGCCGGTATCTGCAAAACGTGGCAAGGAGTCTCGGAGAGTCATGAACCAACTAAGTGAACTAATGGTCTCCTGCAAACTCCACTCCCCTTTCGCTCCTCTTTTATTTCCTCTGGGAGGGGCCATTCAGTGTCTGGCCTTACTCACAAGATGACCCCTGTTCTTTATTCAAAAATTTTACTAACGGTTCTGGGGGCGTGGCTTGACGGTCATGGTGTGGCTTGGTGGGCATGGCTTGGTGGGCATGGCAGGGGAAGGATACTGCTAAATCTCCATTCCCTCCCGATCAGTTGGAACTTGGGGGGCAGAGAATTGATGGGGGCAAGGCTAGTCAGAGGTGGTATTTACCAGTTCTCCGAACTGCTCCAAATTTCCGCTACCAGTTCTCCAGAACTGTTCAAAACCTGCTGAATACCACCTCTGAAACAGGCTCCAGCTGTTCGTCTGACTCCAAAGGCAGCTGATAACTGACAGAGCCCTCCTCAGAGCCTTCTCCAGACTCCAGGACTGGCTCATCTTCCTCCCCCAACCTCCTCACTGTCTTAATCGGCTTTGAGCTCCGCTGGCCACTGATGAGCCACAACCTCACCCACCTTCCCCCAGGTAACTTTTCTGGGATGGAACTTCCCTTCTGTCAGATCTGTTATTTGAACAAGACGGCATTGAAGAACGTTAATAATTTGGGGCAAGGAAAGGAAAATTGCACAAGGAGGCCCGGCTCTTTTTTTTGACTGCAGTAACAAATTTGCTGCCGGCTGATGCATTCCTCTCCGCGGCTGTCGGAAAAATGGTGTCAAACAGCTTCCTGGAAATGGAATACATTAGAGTTAATTCAGTCACCTTGCTGGAAGAGTCTGGCATTTCTAGTAGCAAGCTGGTAAGTTGGTTGATCTTTGCCACCGGAGTAGCACAGGTTGGAGAAGTGAAAGGTTGCACGCGTGGCTGGTATTTTGCTACGGAATGTGATTGAATCGCAAAAGCGGAAATGAAATGTAGGGCACCATTATCTTGCCATTGCTTCTGTTCCCCAAAGCATTTTGAAAACGATTTGTGTTTAACGCCAGGAATGTGGAGCAAAACCCTCTGTTCTTCCCCGAGTTGGTCCTCAACCCCATGTCACAACAAGGAAAACAGCAGGAGCTGCTTCCATACATACATATCATCCCCTTCAAATTTGATGCATTTGTCTTAACTGGGGGCCTCCCACCCACCCACCCACTAAGAGGGAGACCTGCAAAGCCAACAAGCCCCCTTTCCCTTGGAAGACCTGGGTCCTAGGCAGCTGAAGCCAAGGAGCTGTGTGATGACTGAAGGCAAGCAGTCCTACTACTGGGGAAATTAATTGCTGCAAACTCAACAGAACAAGAGAATTCTTTTTTTTTTAAGGCTAATTTTCCTGTAATTCCAAATGCCTCTAGTTGAATTAGAAGTAAATTGGCTTAGCTACTAAAGGGAGATGCTGTTTTAACATCACACAAATGCAGACTTGATTCTGAATCTATGCAGCGATGCCTGTCTATCTATCTGACTCTCTCTCTCATACGTCTCTCTGTCTTTCTCTCTCTCTTATCATTATCTATCTATCCTTTCTTTCTTTCTTTCTCTTTCTTTCTTTCATCATCTATCTATCTATCTATCTATCATCTATCTATTTAGCTATCTAGCTATCATATATCATCTCTAACTCTCTCTATATATATATCCTTCCTTCCTTCCTTCCTTCCTTCCTTCCTTCCTTCCTTCCTTCCCTCTATCCTACCTCTCCTGTCCTCCATTTCTATCCTTTCTATCATCCATCCATCTATCCATCCATCCATCCTTTCTTTTTTTTCCTCTATTCAACCTCTCCTCTCCTCCATTTCTACCCTTTCTATCCTCTCCCTCCCTCCTAAGAATCCTTTGCAATGGGACTAAAACACCTCTCTGAACCTGCTTCTCAATGTGTTGAAATTTCTTTAATCCTATCAAAGGCTCAGCAGAGCTACTCTGAAAACTTAGAAAACAAAATGTATTGTTCTTTCTAGTAGCATAACTAACTACACACACTTCCCATAAATTGCAATATGAAAACAGTATTCTTTTTGTTTTACGAATGGTGAAAGAAAAACACTGTGCAATCTTTTCATTATGCAAAGTGAAATATAGACGGGGGAGTGTGAAAATAAAATGGTCTGGGCAGAGATTTGGAGGATTTTGATGGAGCTTGAGAATCTTGTTTTACGGGTTTTTTTTCTTTTTGGAAAATTGTATCTCTGAGTTTGGCAGTAGCCTTAAAAACACCAAGCAGAGTCTCCAAATGACACTTTAGAGTAGAATGTACTGGGATTATCAGGCATCACATCAAGGAAAGAAGGAAATTATTCCCTAAGACAACACCAAGACATTAAGTTTGAGCAAAGAGAGTCAGTCTAGAAACCAAGAACAGTCCTACCTTAGGCACAAAACCAACTGGGCAGCCTGTTAGCCAGTCAGTCTGTTTCAACCCTAGGAAAAAGACAACGGCAATCTATATCTGAAATCCTGCCAGGACACACTTCAGGAACTTTTCTGGATTTGAAGACAACCCCTCCCCAATAGTAGGAAAAATAATAAAATATGGAAACACTAAACTTTTAATAGTACAAGTATTGATTTTGGTGTTAGTTGCAAAGTCGTGTCCGGCCCATCGTGACCCCATGGACAGAATTCCTCCAGGCCTTCCTGTCCTCTACCATCTGCTGGAGTCCATTTCAGCTCATGCCTACTGCTTCAATGACTCCATCCACCCAGCCACCTCCTCCTCTGCCATTCCCTTCCTCTTTTGCCCTCCATCGTTCCCAGCATTAGGCTCTTCTCAAGTGAATCTTTCCTCCTCATCAGGTGGCCAAAGTATTTGAGTTTCCTCTTCAGGATCTGGCCTTCGAAAGAGCAGTCAGGGTTGCTCTCCTCTAGGACTGACTGGTTGGATCGCCTTGCAGTCCAAGGAACTTGCAGGAGTCTTCTCCAGCACCAGAGTTCTGGAAGTACCCTGTTTCTGCAAAAAAAAAATAAGCCCTCCCTGAATAATAAGCTCAAAAGGGGTTTTTGAGTGCGTGTGCTAAAATAATCCCTCTCCTGAAAATAAGCCCTCCTCGAAAGTATTGCAAAACAGCAGCAGCCATGAGGTGACCATGCTCGCCGCCTCCTGCACCTCAAAAATAATAAGACCTCCCTGAAAATAAGATCAAATGCTTATTTTGGGAATCAAAAGAAAATAAGACCCTGTCTTATTTTCAGGGAAATGCAGCCTGCATGAAAATAAACAGTACTGGTTTACTTTCATGTAAAATACAGATTTATTTTCTTTGTTGATCGCTCTGGTATGCCTAACCCAGAATGATTGCATTCCTCACTTGGGAGATATTTAAGCCAATTAATTGGTTAAACCTACTCTATTAATTGACTTTAAACAAACCCCTAAATAACTTCCTATTATTACTGTTCCTATGGAGACGTTACCCAGAATAGCTCTCTATGCTATTGGCTACTTTTACTTTGGATTACTACTTAAGATGAAGAGAGAGAGAGAAATCTCTTTCTCGATCTTTTTTCCCATCTTTTTTTTTTTTAAAAAAGCCTTGACTTTATTTCTCTTTGACTTAAGTTATGGTACTGGGGAAAATGACAATTTCAAGCATAATAAACTGGAAATTGTGCCTTCCTGACTCCTTTGGGATCCATCTCTGTTGTTACTCGGGATGGTGGGGCAGGCAAAACAGCAATCCCCTGCCCCAAGATAAATTCCAAAGAAATGACTTGTGGCTGATTAATCAATCTCTCTTTCTAAAAGACTGTAAAATTTGAAAGACATTTATTGATATGTTGGTGGAAAAGCAGAACATATATTTCTATTTTTAGACAGGCTGGAGACATTTTTTTTTCCAAATAGTTTTTGTTCTTACTGGAGTATCACCTCTAAGTTACCTTAATTGCAGAAATCTCTTGACATGGGTTGGATGTTCCTTGTATGCATGGAGTAGTAGTAGTAGTAGTAGTAGTAGTAGTAGTAGTAGTAGTAGAAGTAGTTAGTTGTGAAGTCATGTCTGACCCATCATGACCCCATGGACAACATTCCTCCAGGCCTTCCTGCCTTCTTCCATCCTCTGGAGTCCATTTAAGCTCACACCAACTGCTTCAGTGACTCCACCCAGCCACCTCATTCTCTGCCGTCCCTTTCTTCTATTGCCCTCAATCATTCCCAGCATTAGGCTCTCTCCAGGGAGTCCATCCTTCTCATTAGTTGGTAAAAGTCTTTGAGTTTCCTCTTCAGGATCTCACCTTCTAAAGAACAGTCAGGGTTGATCTCTAGGACTGACCGCTTGGATCACCTTGCAGTCCAAGGGACTTGCAGGAGTCTTCTCTAGCACCAGAGTCCAAAGGCCTCCATTCTTTGGCGCTCAGCCTTTCTTATGGCCCAACTTTCACAGCCATACATTGCAAGTGGGAAAACCATAGCCTTGACTATATATACTTTTGATGGCAGGGTGATGTCTCTGCTTTTTAGTATGCTGTCTAGGTTTGCCATAGCTTTCCTCCCCAGGAGCAAGCGTCTTTCAGAACTGCTCCAAACCCCTGATGCTCAGAATCCACCGTGGTTATATTTCCCCTGGGTCCATTAGCTTTTCTATTAGTTAAGCTGAAGTATAAGTATTAACTGTTTTGGAGAAAGAGTGATTTGATTAATGGGTCTTACACTAATTATGAGTCAGGAAATAAACCAGAGTTAACACAAGGCTGACTGAGCTAAACTTAAATCCAGCGTGAGTAGGGATGAAATAGTAATGGTCTTCCAGTACTTCAGAGGTTGTCACAGAGGAGGGATGCTTTGTTTTGGGTGAAACTGGTTTTGGTTGCCATGATATAAAAATAATGTTGTTTTTAGAAAGCATGCAAAAAAGAGCAACAAAGAGGATTAGGGGCCTGGAGGATAAAACATATGAAGAATGGTTGCAGGAACTGGGTAGGTCTAGTTGAATAAAAAGAAGGTAACATAATAGCAGTGTTCCAAAATCTCATGGGCTACCACAAAGAAGAAAGGGTCAACTTATTGTCCAAAGCACCAGAGGCAGAACTGGGTAGAAGATCATTGAAGAGACATCCAACCAGGGCTGGTCTTCAACATTTTTAGCAAGGGGCTCTCTGCCCAGTTGCTGGATGTGCATGGCCATGGTGGGCGTAGCTTAGTTGGCCTCCTGGACTATGGCCAAGAAGTGTGTTTTTGCCCTTCCTGGGCTCCAGGAGTTTTCCTTGAGCCTTTGGGAAGGCGGAAATGGCCTCCCCAGACTTCGGAGGCCCTTTGGAGGCTGGAAATGGGCATGGACTTCCAAACTCCCAAACTTCTGGTAGGCCTGTTTTTCTTCCTCCCCGAGCCTCCGTGTGCATCCTGCACTTATCTGAATCCGAAATGGGCTGCGTGGGGACTCCTAGGAGGGATGGGGTGGGCATGGCCAGCCAGGAGTGGGATTTGGGGGTTCTCTGAACTGCACAGAATCTTAGCTAGAGGTTCTCCCGAACCCCTGCAAATCCCCAGCAGCCCACCCCTGGATCCAACCTAGAATTAAGGAGAAATTTTCTGACAGTGAGGAGAACAATTAATCAGTGGAATGACTTGCCTTCAGATGTTTTGGGTGCTCCATCATTGGAGACTTTTAAGAAGAGACTGGACAACCACTTGTCTGAAATGGTATAGAGTTTCCTTCTTGAGCATGGGGTTGGACTAGAAGACCTCCAAGGTCCCTTCCAATTTTATTATTCTATGTTACAACTAAGTTGTTCTCCAGCTTCTATCTCCCCTTCAAATCCTCCAAGTGACCTATATAATACTCCCAAGAACGTTTTGCCTGGGTTCTTTTAAAAAATTTTTTATGGGGGACAAGAATTTATTGCAAATAATTTTCAGGTTTAGGGAAACTGCTCCTTCTGTGAATCTGTCTGACAAATTTGCTTTTCTCCATATTCTTTCAAATGCCATTGCTTCATCTTTTATAAATGGGCCAGTGAAAAGATCAGAAAAGGAGGCAGTGTATACATTTGCATGCAAAAAAAAAATTAAAGCACAAGGAGGAAGGATTCACGAAGGTTAAAAACTAAAAACTTTTCAAGGCGTTGAAAAACTTGCTGTTCAAAATACCTGAAAGCCGCTTTCTTTTGAAGATTTTTTAAAGTTTAACCAAACGGAAGGAAGATTATTTTTCCTACTATTGACGTCTTAATTATTTTAAAGAGGGAGGGAGGGAGGAATAGTGCAAATTTCTGTTGCAAAACTGAGTAACTTCCATGCACTTATGCAATTGGTAACTATAGAGTAAATTCAGGACATGTGTAGAATTCTAGAGTATATCATCCCCCTCTGTGTGTGTGTGTGTGTATCTGTCTCTACATATACAGTATCTCTCGAAATTTATATCTCTAGATACTTATATCTCTATTTATAATAGGAAACCCTATGGTATAGGGCAGGGGTCTGCAAAGTTGGCTCTTTGAAGACTGGTGGACTTCAACTCCCAGAATTCCCCAGCCAGCATAGCTGGCTGGGGAATTCTGGGAGTTGAAGTCCACCAGTCTTCAAAGAGCTAACTTTGCAGACCCCTGGTATAGGGCCATAGGTGGCATATGGAGCCCTCTCTGAAGGCACGCGAGCCGTTGCCCAGGTTAACTCCACCATGCATGCATGCACGCCTCCCGCCAGCCAGCTGATTGTCAGGTTTCTGCCAGGAGACGAGTGCACATGTTTGGGGGGCGAGAGGGGATGCATGCATGCATGGGGGGAGGGGTCGCGTGCATGTACAGGGGGAAAGCACAGGGGGCTTCAGGAAGGGCCTCTGTAGTGCGGGGAAAACTGTTTTGCCTCCTGGAGGCTCAAGGAAAGACTCCTGAGCCTGGGGAGGGCGAAACCCCCTCCCCTGGCATGGTACAGGAAGCTGAGAAGGGTACATGCAGTAGGGTTTGCATGTGCATGCTTTGGGGGGGTTCTTGCACCCACATGCACAGAGGGAGAGGCGCAGTGCATTGTGGGTGTGGGCACGCGATAGCGCACGGCCATACGATTTCGGCACGCAAGGACCAAAAGCTTAACCATCACTGGTACAAGGTTCTGCTTGAGTAGGGCGTTGGACTAGAAGACCTCCAAGGTCCCTTCCAGCTCTGTTCTGATTGATCGGAAAAAGGCATTTTGGCCATTGGGTCTAGTCCACTGTTCATCACAAGGATAAAATTAGAACTTCCTCGTGCATTTCCCATCGGATCTCTCCATGCACAAGTTCGAAGCGCAGTTTCCTGTTCAACATCTCCCTTCACAAAGGATCCCACACTGTCAACATGCTCTTACGTCGAGGAAGAAGTAGTGTGGAAGCTGAATTCTCTTCCCTATCTTAGATGCCTCCAGCTATTGAAAATCAATACCACTCTTAACTCTATTGTCTGTTGATTTCTTTTTTTCCTTTTTAAACTTCTGATTTTCATGGGTTCCCCAAGAGCTAATAATCTTATACGGCTTTCTGGCACGAGTCTAAAACAAGCCCAAAACAAGCCCACAGCAGAAAGTTCTCTTTTTTTCTTTTAATCCAAGGGGAAGAAGACAGGAGACACGGCCTGTTGGGGAGAGAAACATATTTGATTCGCCAGACTCGGATGCTATACATTGCCCCAACAATATAGCGTCTCTCCTGTCTTTCACCTGTGCTAATTTTCCTCAGCCAGGCATTCTTTGACTGCATTGTTTTCAACGCCTCCAATTCCCAGCAAGATCCATGCATATTTGGGAAATTTTAAGAGTTGAACTCCCATCCCTGAAGGATGGGGGAATCTGGTGGAGCGAATGTTTATTTCTTTCATAAGGTATGATAACTCTGGGCAGCTTACAGGAGAAGTCTGGAAAGGGAAAAAAAACTGTCTAACTCAAGATGGAGAGAGAGGAAAGAGGCTTCCCAAACTGATGGAACCAGAATGCTCAATCCTCCACCAACATTGTCATTCGTTAATATTTATTTATTATTTATTTATTTAGTTTGTCACTCATGTACAAGATAAAAGGAATAAGAATAAACATGAATAAGAACACAGGAAATGGGGACAAATAAATGGGGACAGCAGGACAGGGATGTTAGGCAGGCCAAAGTAATGGAATAACAGGGTTGGAAGGGACTTTGGAGGTCTTCTAGTCCAACCCCCTGTTCAAGAGGAAACCCTATATGATTTGAGACAAATAGTTTTCCAATCTCTTCTTAAAAAACTCCAGTGTTTGAAGCACTCACAACTTCTGAAGTCAAGCTGTTCCACTGAATAATTGTTCTGACTGTCAGGAAATTTCTCCTTAGTTCTAGGTTGCTTCTCTCCTTGATTAGTTTCCATTTATTGCTTCTTGCCTTGCCTTCTAATGCTTTGGAGAATAGTTGACCTCCTCTTCTTTGTGGCAACCCCTGAGATATTGGAACACTGCTATCATGCCACTTCTAGTCCTTCTTTTCATTAAACTGGACATACCCAGTTCCTGCAACTATTCTTCATATCTTTAACCTACAGTCCCCTAATAATGTTTGTTGCTCTTCTCTGCACTCTTTCTAGAGACCCAACATTTTTTCCCCATATTGTGGTAACTAAAAAAGGTTTCACCCAAAGCAAAGCATGTTGGATCTGTTTCAGTTGTTGAAATACAAGCATGTGTATGCTACAGCCAATGGTGGTATTCAGAGGTGGTGTTCAGAAGGTTCTGAGCAGTTCTGGAGAACTGGTAGCAGAAATTTTGAGTAGTTTGGAGAACTGGTAAATACCACTTCTGACCAGCTCCACCCCATCTATTCTCTGCCTTCCACCTCCCAGCTGATTGGGAGGGAATGGGGATTTTGCAGTATCCTTCCCCTGGAGTGGGGAGGGATTGGAGATTTTACAGTATCCTTTCCCTGGAATGGGGAGGGATTGGAGATTTTATGGTATCCTTCCCCTGGAGTGGGGAGGGAATGGGAATTTTGCAGTATCCTTCCCCTGGAGTGGGGAGGGAATGGGGATTTTGCAGTATCCTTCCCCTGCAGTAGGGAGGGAATGGAGATTTTGCAGTATCCTTCCCTTGCAGTAGGGAGGGATTGGAGATTTTACAGTATCCTTTCCCTGGAGTGCGGAGGGAATGGAGATTTTACAGTATTCTTCCCCTGCCACGCCCACCAAGCCATGCCCACAGAACCTGTGGTAAAAAAAATTGAATCCCACCACTGGTTCTGTAGTGTCCATCTTACCAGACCATTGTATAATTTTCCAAGAGAAATCCATCCCCTATCCATAACAGATCCTAAGGAATCCAAAATAGGGTTTTCCCCTCCTATCCATAGATGCTGGAAAGTTAACTTGGGATCTTTCTGTGCAAAAGCCATGCTGCATTAAGAAAGCCAATCTTTCCAGTGAAGTTATACTGTCACACATTGACAGGACTCTTAGAAAACTGGAATAAAGAGGGATAAGAGAGATTCACAAAACCACTGAAAGTCATTGTTAATGCATACTAATGACATGTAATCCAAAATAATGAGACAAGAGTATTTTCTATGAATTTTATGCATAAATGCCACATTCCATTAGGAAATGGGCTCCTTATACCAAATTCAGGATGATGAATGTAAGATAGTTCTCCGATGACTATGAAACAAATTACGCCAGAAATTGTATTATCGGAGTTCATGCATCTATAGGGCTATAAAATTTCTTCTGAACATTTCCCCTTCTTTTTCAACTTTTTTTTTTTGAAATAAAGAAAAAAAAATGGGCACCCAGATTAGACAAACTCTCAATAGATGTAAGTACTTTGTGGTTTGCTAATACCATAATTATAGCCAGTAGGTTTTGTTTTTTATTATAACTTTCTATCTTTGGATTTTTAGATAATGTTCCCTTCCTTTCTTTTTCAGCATTTCTGATGTTTGCATTATGCCCATTAGTTTAATCGACATCCTTGATATTCTTTCTCTTCCCATTTCTTTCGAGTACTTTTTCGTTTTATTTTAGAAGGAAGGTATGGCATTTTGTTTTTGAAGCCAAAAAGAAAACATCCTTTATTTTGGAAAACTTCCAACCTAGCAGTTCGAAAGCAGGTAAAAATGCAAGTAGAAAAATAGGGGCCACTTTGGTGGGAAGGTAACAGTGTTCTGTGCGCCTTCGGCATTTAGTTATGCCGGCCACATGACCACGGAGACCAGAGGTGGGTTGCTGCTGGTTCGGCCCAGTTTAGCCAAACCAGTAGTGGAATTCATGCCTGTGTCACAGAACCAGCAGTGACCCAGGCCTGACATGCCCCCAAACCAGATCTTTCGCTGCCGCTGATTTTGCCTCCCTGTTGGATTTTAGTGACTGCGCATGCACAGTTCACTGTAAATTGTTCTGCGTATGCGTGCAGAACAATTTACATTGAATAGCATGTGTTGTGCACAGGTTGCGAACCGGTAGTAAAACTGGTAGTAACCCACCCAAGACGGAGATGTCTTTGGACAGTGCTGGCCCTTCAGCTTTGAAACGGGGATGAGCACCACCCCCTAGAGTTGGGGATGACTAGCATATATGTGCGAGGGGAACCTTTACCTTTATCTTCGACATTGAGAAATATTGTGCAATCAGAGAAAAAAACAAATTAGATTTCATTGTATGTACATATACATTTAATTAACTATGGTTAATATGACTATTCAGTCCAGTCTTCTATTTAAGCTGTCGGTCCTGAACCAGAAACAACAAATAGATGGGGGCGGGGCCAGCCAGAGGTGGTATTGGCCAGTTCTCCGAACTACTCAAAATTTCCGCTACCGGTTTGCTAGAACCGCTCAGAACCAGCTGAATACCACCTCTGCTCTACACAAGTGTGAAGGTCCAATTTATCTTGCTCTCAAGCTCCAGATATGGCAGGAAGGTTGGATCTATTTCTCTTTCCTCTATCCATTTTTTGGCCAAGGATCGAGAACTGATGGTACTCGCTTAAAAATTACCTGAGTTTCTAGGTGTCTTCATGCAACTGAATTTCTGATGTTTCTGGATCAAGATAAGAATGAACACCATCACAGCCATTCCCTTTTTGGTATTTTTTAATGGGAAAAAATAATAATCAAAAAAATTGTTATTGATGAAAATGAGATTGTTAAAAAACCAATAAACAGAAGAAAGCAAACTGGATGTCAGAGCAGATGGTAGATTCGCCAAGAAAAGAAGTCAAAAGACAAGACAGGAAATGCTCTCAGGAAAGACATTGACAAAGAATTTCAGAGAGTTGTTAGAAGAAGAAAAAAAGCAGTATTACACCCATGTCTGTGAAGACATGAAAGATGGAAAAACCAAGGATGGTCTTCCAAAAGATCTCTGAACTCAGAAGGAGGTTTCAACCTTGAACTTATCTGCTAAAAATTGCCAATGGACAGATAGTAACTGGAAGAAGATCAAAGAAAGACGGAAGGAGTATACTGGAGTTTCATACACTAGAAAGGTTAACATCCAAGATACTTTAGAAGTTATTTCCTATGTAGAAGAACCTCTAGTGCTAGAAGATGAAATTAGATCAGCACTTCGGTCAATGCTGAGTCAGAAGGCTATAGTAATTAATAGCCTGTATTCAGAAACACAGCAAGCAAGAATAAAAGAATATCAAGCAAAACCCAAGAACAAGGCGGAACAATGGGGAACTCATCAAATTTGTAGATGACACCAATCTGTCCGGAATAGCCAACACACAAGATAGGTTTAAGATTCAGAAGGATCTTGACAGACTTGAACATTGGGCGCTATCTCACCAAATAAAATTCAATGGTGAAAAAAATAAGGTTCTACATTTAGGCAAGAAAAACAAAATGCACAGGTACAGTATATGTGGCGCCTTGCTCAATAGTAGTAACTGTGAGAGGGATCTTGGAGTCCTAGTGGACAACCATTGAAATAGGAGCCAGCAGTGTGCAGCAGCTATACCGCGTTAGACAAATGGATATCCAATCTCTTCTTAAAAACTTCTAGAGGGAGTCAAGCTTTGGAGAATAGCTTGACTCCCTCTTCTTTGTGGCAGCCCCTGAGATATTGGAAGACTGCTATCGTGTCTCCCCTAGTCCTTCTTTTCATTAAACTAGACATACCCAGTTCCTGCAACCGTTCTCCATATGTTTTAGTCTCCAGTCCCCTCGTCATCTATGTTGCTCTTCTCTGCACTCTTTCTAGAGTCTCTACTTCTAGATTGGCTCCAACATGAGTTCAAAAGACTAAACATCTGATCCTGGTAACAGACCCAGATTGGATCCTCCTGCTATACTCTCACTACTCCTAGTCTAACAGATATACTCTGGGAGATTCTTTAAAGTGACTATCCTTACTCTCTTTCGCTGTCTCCTATCCCATCTTTGGGTTGGGCTGCCTCTTCTCTCTCTCCCTTTTCTGGAATATGTTCCATACATTCCTGGGGAACTGTAGTCCACCACCCTGGGTCACTCTCCAAGAATCAGTAAAGCTCTAACCCAGGGGTCTGCAAAGTCGGCTCTTTTAAGACTGGTGGACTTCAACTCCCAGAATTCCCCAGCCAGCTAGGCTGGCTGGGGAATTCTGGGAGCTGAAGTCCACCAGCCTTCAAAGAGCCGACTTTGCAGACCCCTGCTCTAACCAAATGATACCACCAGGTCTGGAAAAAGAGATAATGGCCAACCCAACCCATCAGACTAAGTCAAACTGCATGCCAATAATGAAGAAAGGCGATTTAACAGAGTATGCAAACTATTGTATAATGGGCCTTAATTTCACTTGCTAGTTAATGAATGCTTGAGGTCATCCAATAAAGATTGGAACATTACATGGAGAGGGAGATGCCAGATGTCCAAGCTGGTTTTTGAGAAAAACAAAACAAAACAAGAGACATTATTGTTGATGTGTACCAGATAATTGAGAAAGCCGAAGAATATATACAAAAAAGTCCATATGTGCTTCATTTATTAGAGAAGGACATGCAATTCTGTTAACCTTGTCAAACTGTGGAATGTCCTCAGGAAAATGGGGATAATCGAAGATGTTCTGAATTGAAATCTTGTCCACTGTCTAGAAAGAATACAATTTTGGCGCAAGACCAAGCTATATATTCTCTCCCTACTTTTCCAGCCTATATGCTGAGTATATGCAGTATCGAGGGAGGCTAGATTGGAAGAAGAGGAGTGTGGTTTTAAAACTTGAGGAAGAAGCATCAATAACTTGTGTTATCTTTATGCCTGCATTCTTGATAGCTGAAAACACAAATGAGTTGCAAGGTCTGGTAATGAAAGTCAAGGAGCCTAGCGGAAAAAAAATAGGACTAAGAGGATTTAATATAGAAGAGAGCAAACGAACGACAACAGATACAGAAGCTAACTTTAAATCTGACTGTGAAGATAATGAAAAGGCAGACAGCTTCAGCCTTCGAAGATCAACTACCCACAGAAAAGGAACCTGCAGTCAAGAAACATGCCACAGACTACAGATAGTCCTCAACTTACAACAGTTGATTTAGTGACCATTCGAAATTACGTCGATACTGAAAAAAGAGGCATTTTTCTCCCTTCAACCATTGCAGCATTCCCCATTGCCACATGATCAAAATTTGGATGCATGGCAACTCGTATTTATGACGGTTGCAGTGTCCCAAGGTCATGTGATCAGCTTTTGTAATCTGATAAGCTAAATCAAGGGGGAAGCCAGATTCACTTAACAACCATGTTACTAATTTAACAATTGCAGTGATTCACTTAACAGTGGTGTCAAGAAAGGTCATAAAAGGGGGCAACTCTCCCTTAACAAATGTCTCACTTAGCAACAGAAATTTGGGGCTGAACTGTGGTTGTAAGTCAAGGGCAGCCTCTATTTTTGTTAGAGTAGCAATGAAGGTTTGGGAAAAGTTATTCAGATGCTGTGATGTGTCTATATTTGCAAATACCAGACTCATGTAGCCAGTGATTTCCTCAGTGGCAGTCTTTGGAAGGAAAAATTGGACTCTGAAGAAGCCGGAGAGAAAGAATATCGATGGTTTTGAACTTTGGGTTGAAAATATGTGGTTAACTCAGAAAACAAATTAATGGATCATAGAAGAAGTCAGAGTTCTGACTCAAACAATTAGGCTCAAATTATTATATTTCGGAATATCTAGGTCACATTGAGAAATGCATTAATGGAGAAAGGAAGGAAGGAAGGAAGGAAGGAAGGAAGGAAGGAAGGAAGGAAGGAAGGAAGGAAGGAAGGAAGGAGAAGAGGGGAGGAGGACCACAGCTGGACATGACCAAGATTGGGACAGATCAACTTGGAGAATGTCCAAGTTCTTAACTGGTCAAGAATACAAGTATATGGACAGTGATGGATTAGGGCGATTGGGGTTCCTATCAGATATATTTGAGAGTATGGACATTGTTGGCCAAACACACCCTTTATTCTCATTTTTTACTTCTTTCTTATTCCTGTTTTTTAATAATATTATTGTACTGTATTTTCCTGGTGTTATTTTTATTTGCACAGCACACAACTTTATTCTGGAATCTGGTGGTCTCTAAATTGAATACATTAAATTAAATATTTGTGGTCAATAAGAGTTGATATCAACTGGGTGGCATGTAGTCAATCAACCAACCAGTTGAAAAAAAGGAAGGGACTATTATGTTTAACTATTCCTCCTCCCCCCCCGCCCCCCCGATAATACAGGGACAATGTAAACATCTAAGGATTATTCATTTCTTTTAAACCTCTTCCCTCCCTCTTCATTTCTATGCTTCTTTTCATCTAGATGGCCTTTGGCTGCTAAGTCAGAGTGGATGAGTTTTGTTGTGACATTTGGATTTCCCTGTCTTCTTCCACTTCTGTGGTTGCCACGTCCTATGGTCTGTCAAGGCAATACTGTGTTGGGGTAGAACTAAATTTGAAATTCAGGATTTAACAACAACAACAACAACAACAACAACATCTATCAAGGCTTGACATAGGCTGTCGCCCAAAGTGGCATGAATTCAAGACAGCCATTTCCCTGGCAGATGGCTTGCTGTAATGGTGTGAACAAAGACAGATCTTTGTGTGGTTGTGTAAAGGTTGCTGCCTCCACTTCATTTGCTTCATTTTCTTCCTTAACTCTCACTCCCAGCTGCCATCTTAATGAAGCTTAGACATCTTACCCTGGTTAAAAAAATAATCTCAGAAGATATATATGTGTGTAGATAGATAGATAGATAGATAGATAGATAGATAGATAGATAGATAGATAGATAGATAGATAGATAGATAGATAGATAGATAGATAGATAGATAGATAGATAGTTTGAGTTTGAGTTTGAGTTTGAGTTTTATTTGATTTATATCCCGCCCTTCTCCAAAAGGACCCAGGGCGGCACACAGGATAGATAGATAGATAGATAGATAGATAGATAGATAGATAGATAGATAGATAGATAGATAGATAGATAGATAGATAGATAGATATGTGTGTGTGTACATACATACATACATACATACATACATACATACATACATACATACATACTGCTTTGTCTCCCATAGAATCAAACTTTTTTGTCTGATGAGAATGTTTGTAGGTTATCTGACCAAGTCAGGAAGAAATTAAATTTATTTATTATTGTGCATAAAGAAGCAGAGTTAGGATAATTGATTATGATTGTTTGTTTATACCCTATGGCTATCATTAAGTGCTGTATCTTATGATTTTTGACAAATGTATCTTGTCTTTTTATGTACACTGAGAGCTTATTCACCAAAGACAAATTCCTAATGTTTCCAATCCCACTTGCTCAATAAAGAATTCTATTCTATTCTATTCTATTCCATTCTATTCTATTCTATTCTATTCTATTCTATTCTAATCATCTCAGAATTGGAAGAGACCTTGGAGGTCTTCTAGTCTAACCCCCTGCTCAAGCAAGAGATCCTATACCATTTCATACAAATGGTTTTCCAATCACTTCTTAAAAAATTCCAGTGATGGAGCACCCAAAACCTCCGAAGGCAAGTCATTCCACCAATTAATTGTTCTGAACGTCAGGAAATTTCTCCTTAATTCTAGACTGTTTCTCTCCTTGATTAGTCTCTATCCATTGCTTCTTATCCTGCCTTCAGGTGCTTTGGAGAATAGCTTGACTCCCTCTTATTTGTGGCAGCCCTTCAAATATTGGAACGCTGCTATGATGTCACCCCTAGTCCTTCTTTTCATGCAACTAGACATACCCAATTCCTGCAACTATTCTTCAACTGTTTTAGCCTTCAGCCCCCTAATCATCTCAATTGCTCTTCTCTGCATCCTTTCCAGAGTTTCAACCTCTTTTTTATATTGTGGTAACCAGAACGGGATGCAGTATTCCAAGTGTGGTCTTAACAAGGTTCAAACACACTCTTGAGATGAATTTACAACTAGCAAAAGTGAGTGGGTTTTGCACATTTATACACAGTTCATATGCTTGAAGAAGGACGCAGAGCTAGGGACAAAATTTGGAAACCTATAGTTTCATTTGATCTGATTTCTATGAATATACAACAGTCTGTAGAGACACTCAATCATCCAGGTTATGGTTGTCCCAAAGGTGCTTTTTCAGGAGGCAACTGGACTTTCTTGTTTTTTTCTTCTGAAGACATTTTGCTTCTCATCCAAGAAGCTTCTTCAACTCTGTCTGGATGGTGGGGAATGGAAGGATTTATATTCCTTGCAGACAGCTGGTCATTTGCATTCTTTTAGAGGGTCATTGAAGCACCTGGAGGTTTATCTGTGTCCTCAGGGTCACCTGAGTGGTGCTAATGGTTCCTGTAGTCTGCAATTGTTTCCTCTGGAAATCCATTCCTACTCCCACACCATTCAGAGGGTGTTCATCCCAAATTGGATAGCTCAAAGTCTGTAGAGATTCTCAGTCATCCAGGTCATGGTTGTCTCAAAAGTGCTTTTTCAGGAAGCAACTAGACTTTGTTGTTTGTTTGTTTTTTGAAGACGTTTTGCTTCTCATCCAAGACGCTTCTTCAGCTCTGACAGGATAGTCCTCACTATGAAGAAGCGTCTTGGATGAGAAGCAAAGCATCTTCAAAAGGGGAAAAAAAAAAACTCAAGGAAGTCCAGAAAAAGCATCTTTGGGACAAGGACATACAACAGCTGCAAAGGAAAAAAATTTGCAGACACGGGAAGTGAGGTCCTTCTTTTGGTATCTTGTCCAAACAATTCCAAGTGAAGCTACTTCCCAGCAACAATAAATAAATGGCAAAAAAGAAAAAAAAACCAAACAAAGATACTACAATGAAGGAATAAAGGGCCATTTCAATTTTGTTGTCAGATGCCCGAAGCCAAGAAGAAACAAATCCTCGACTCCTATCGAGTTTGTTACATTTACACAGTAGGTCTGAAAAATTAATGACTCATGCATTTATCCTGCTGAAACTGTGGAACAATAATGGAGAAAGCAAAATGTAATTACGGGAACTGGACATCAGCCAGCCCTTAGAAAAAGGCATTTTCGTTTGTTTCCCGATCCATTTTTCAATCTGTTTTACTGCAACGTTTTCCAAAAGATGTAAACCCGCCCGGCAAGCAGGAGAGAGCAGAAGCATGAGATGAGCTATGTGCTAAATGGATAAGTTCAAAATTTGGGAAGGGTTGCATAGGATTCTTGGCCAGGCGAAATGACAACAGAGGTTAGAACATTCCAGAACACCTTCCGGATGCCAGGAACCATTAAATTCATAATTTTACATCCCATGGACCACTAATATGATCTGCCTAATGACCGGCTGGGTGGGCTAGGTGGTCGTGTGACTGGGCGGGCATGGACAACTCAATGTCACTCACATTGAGGGGCACCTCGCCAACCTCTACTTGCCCCTCTCCTCCCAGCCTGGGCTGGGCTCCTTAGGACCCCAATAGAAGCAGTTGCTGGAGCTAAGCAGCCCCCATGAGAAAGAGTTGGCAGAACAGCTCATTTCCAATTGAATCTGACCAAGAATGAGGCTCAACAGAAGCACCTCACTGAGGACTACAAGCATAGGCCTTCCAAGCAGAGGGATGATCTGTGGGAGTGCAAGGCCAGGTGCTGGCGCCTGGAGACTCAGTGGGCAGAGATGGTCAGCCAGTTCCAAGCCATGATGCAGTCCCACTGGAATGAAGCCCTCCAGCTCTTCACCACCAGTGGTCCTTCCCTCCAGCCTTCGCCCAAAGCCCCCCACCAGGAGGCCGAAGCAGACCCCATGTCGGAATTTCTGCCCCCCTCCAACCTGCACAAAAAGATCCCAAAGGTGGAGACTCTCTTCAGCAACACAAGCGTTCATTGCACGTGTCCATCCCAGGGGTTGTAATTTGAGGACCCCTGATTGAGGTCAACATAAAAAATGCAAATAATTTTTCTGCGGACCCCGAAAATTTTCTCACGGGCCCTCAGTTGTTGACCGCTGCTCCAGAACATTCGGATTAGTTTTGAATATTCTCTCCCGCCCCCACTTTCACACTGATAGAGCTTCTCTAGAAAAACTGAAGAACATGACAGTCTTTTCCCATTCAGGAGAATTCCTGCTGCTTCTTGACCTACTTTCACCATTATTTCTACCATGACCTTCATCATGAGTTGGTTTAATAGAGAGAGAATTTAATTTGGAAGCAGACTCTCAATAGCGGAAGTCTTTCCTAGATGCCTAAGCCAGGGGTCTGCAAAGTCGGTTCTTTTAAGACTGGTGGACTTCAACTCCCAGAATTCCCCAGCCAGCTATGCTATTCTGGCTGGGGAACTCTGGGAGTTGAAGTCCACCAGTCTTAAAAGAGCCGACTTTGCAGACCCCTGGCCTAAGCCAAAAAAAGGAATTCTCCATTGAAGGGAAAGGAGCCCCCTCAAGCTGATTGAAGTATCTATGGAGATTCTCCATCATCCAGGTCATGGCTGTCCCAGAAGTGCTTTTCCAAAGGCAACTGGACTTTTGAGTTGTTTGCTTTTTTAATTCCTTGGCGGGGTGGGGGTGGGGGGTGGGGGGAGAAGCACAAGAAAGTCCAGTTGTCTTTTTTTTTAAATAAAATTTTTATTTATTTTATTTTCATCTCCATCAAACATTTGCTCGCCTGGTGCTTGAATGGAGCGTTTTGAGGGAGGAATGGCACGTTAGGAGGGCTCTCGATATATATTCATACACACACACACCAGTGATGGGTTTCAACATTTTTTAGAACCTCTTCTGTAGGTGGGGCCTGCTTTGTGGGAGTGACTTGCTGGCCATGTGACTGGGTGGGAGTGGCTTGCCGGCGATATGACCAGGTGGGAGTGGCTTGCTGGCCATGTGACTGGATGGGCGTGGCCAACTTGTAAAATGCGGTGAAACTCACTTAACAAAGCTCTTGCTTAGCAATCAAAATGTTGGCTCGGAAACTCTGGCATTTGAAGCACGCAAGTCGTAAAGCTGTCAAGGTACAAGACCCTTGCACCCCTCACCCTTTAGAAAAAAACCTCCAGGAGTCTTCAGACTTGACAGCTTTAAGTCTTGTGGACTTCAACTCCCAGAATTCCTCCTCTCGCTCTTCATCTTGAGGATGGGCGGACGTGCGGGGGGAGGGAGCTGGAACCGGTTCTAAATGGAATTGTAGATTTGTGGAACTGGCAGGAACCAACTCCACCCCACCCACCCACCCACCCACTCCTACACACAAAGAGGACTTCTGCCATTAGCAATTCTGAATCTCTATTCCTGTCACATTTCAGAGGACAGGCAGGACCATCTTGCCAGCCAGGGTCCGACTTCCATTAAAGGGCCCACTCGTAAGCACAAGCCAGCTTTGGTATGTCCCATTCCTGGATGTCATCTCCACCAAGATGGAGAAGGGGCGTTGGTTTTACCCAGAGGTGGGTTCCTACTGGTTCAGACCAGTTTGGCCGAATAGGTAGTAACTTGGCGGCTTGACAAGCGGCCCAGGCTTCCCACACCCGGCGCCACAGGAGCTGCCATCTTGTTTTTGGCTTCTGTGCATGCGCAAAAGCATTTTTTAGTACTGCACATGCATCCATAGCATGCATTAAGCATGTGCATGCAGCGCATCCTTCAGTGAACTGGCAGGAACAGCAGACAGAACCCACCTCTGGTCTTACCTGATACACCACTTCTCATACGGTGGAGATAGCATCTAGCCCAGTGGTGGGTTACAGCTGGTACACCCCAGTATGGGCGTACCGGTGCCTGCTGGGAGGTACCATTCCAGTATGGTGCTCTGGAGGGCCAGCCGCCCTCCTTACCTGTATTTGACCCAACTGGGCCATTTGCGCATGCACATGGAGTGTATGGTGCCTGCACGACACTACGCTGAGTAAGCTATTCTCCAGTGCACCTGAAGGGGAAACAGGAAACAAAGGATGGAAACTAATCAATGAGAGAACCAAACTAGGATTAAGGGGACATTTCCTGACCGCTAGAACAATTAATCAGTTGTGGGTGCTCCAACACTGGAAGCTTTTAAGAAGAGATTGGGCAACATTTGTTCAAAATGGTATAGGGTCTCCTGCTTGGGGGGTTGGACTGGAAGATCTCCATGGTCCCTTCCAACTCTGTTATTCTGTATTCTAAGCTGATGGGCAAACAGAGGCAGGCCTCCTAGGAGACAGAGCCACAGCAGGTAAAAACCACGCCATCCCCAAAACTATAGAGATACATAAAATATTTGCTGTGTGAATTCCATTCTCCCCCAAGGTTTGAAATCAAAGAGAAGAAAGTTTGGGGTTTGGCAGAGAAGATGAAAGCTGAGAGTAGCTCAAGCTCTGACATTAATAGCTGAAACAAAAACCCTGTGAATAATGCCACCGTCTGGATTTTTGTTCTTCTCTAGACACTGATATACAGCGAGACTTGGGGGTGGATTCTGGGAATAGAACAAAACCCTGCTCTGCAAAGAGAAAGAGAAACTAGAATAGAATAGAATAGAATAGAATAGAATAGAATAGAATAGAATAGAATGGAATGGAATGGAATGGAATGGAATGGAATGGAATGGAATGGAATGGAATGGAATGGAATATAGAAAAAGAATAGAATAGAATAGAATAAGAATGGACTAGAATATAGAAAAGGAATAGAATAGAATAAGAATAGAATAGAATATAGAAAAAGAATAGAATAGAATAGAATGGAATGGAATGGGAATAGAATATAGAAAAAGAATAGAATAGAATAAGAATAGAATAGAAGAATGGAATGGAATGGAATGGAATAGAATAGAATATAGAAAAAGAATAGAATGGAATGGAATGGAATAGGAATAGGAATAGGAATAGAATGGAATGGAATAGAATATAGAAAAATAGAATATAGAAAAAGAATAGAATAGAATAAGAATAGAATGGAATATAATAGAATATAGAAAAAGAATATAATAGAATAGAATATAGAAAAAGAATAGAATAGAATAGAATAGAATAGAATAGAATTCTTTATTGGCCAAGTGTGATTGGACACAAAAAGGATTTGTCTTTGGTGCAGATGCTCTCAGTATGCATAAAAAAGTACATTCATCAAGGATCATAAGATAAAACACTTAGTGATAGCCATAGGATACTAAATAATCAATCATACTAGGAAACTAAATAAAACAATATACTGTAAATCCTAAAGATACAAGCACCAAAACTGTAGTCATGTGGGAAAAGATACTAGGAAGGATGAGAATAATAATAATAATGCAACCTTAGTGAATAGTTTGACAGTGGTGAGGGAATTATTTGTTTAGCAGAGTGACTGTGTTCGGGGGGAAAAATCTGTCCTTGTGTCTAGTTGTTCAGGTGTGCAGTGCCCTATAGCGTCGTTTTGAGGGTAGGAGTTGAAACAATTTATATCCAGGATGTGAGGGGTCTTTAGATATTTCCACAGCCCTCTTTTTGACTCGTGCGGTATATAGGTTTTCAATGGAAGGCAGGTTGGAAGTAATTGTTTTCTTCTGCAGTTCTAATTCTCCGTTGAAGTCTGTGTCGGTCTTGATGGGCTGCAGGGCCAAAGCAGACAGTTACAGAGATACAGATGACAGATGCAAATCTGATGGAATTCTCTGGACAGTGCAAGTTAGGCTGTTGGGTAGAACATGGCTTTGTGCTATGCATATTCATGAGCCACTAGCATTCCTACGTGGCCTGGCGAGCTGCTTGAGAAGGCTGGAAATCAGGCGGCCCACTCACACCTCTCCTCCTCTTCCATTCATATTTTCCAAGCCACATTCACGGTTGGCATAAATAAAATCTGGGGATGATTAGGATTGTTTTTTGCAAATACAAGCTGCAGACCATGGATGACAAAAGTCAGATACGTCACAGCAATCATAGTTGTAAGGAAGGTGGAACTGGCCTTGCCTGAGGATTTTTTTTTTTTTAACAAAGAACTTCAGTGATGAGGGTAGATTTTATTTCATTTCCTTTTTTGTTTTTATTCCTATCATTGTTCTCTTCTTTCAACTGCTACTGTTGAGATTTTTTTAAAGTTTTATTTTATTTGGGTGTTTGCCTTTGAGTGACGGAGTCATTTTCTTGGTGGATCCCAAGACTTTCTTTTCTGTGGACGTAACATTTTTAAAAGCAAATCCTAGGAAACCAGTACACGACATGCAAATTCTGGATTGAAATATGCTTGGGATGGAATCCTCAGATTGTTAGGTTTGATATGCTGCCTCTTTTTTCTAATATTCAGAATGGAAAGCAGATTCCGGCTAAGGCATTTGTGAATCCAGCTGCATAGCTATACACCTTTTACCTTGATGCTCAGGTAAAAATGGTTGGAGCTGGGATGGTGAAACCTATGACTGAACATTTAGGCATTATGTAATGTCTGTCTGTCTATCTATCACTTTATCTTTCTCTCTCTCTCTCTCTTAATCTATTATCTATCTATTATCTTTCTCTCTCTCCCTTTTCTTTACCTATTGTCTCCCTCCCTGCCTATCTCCTTATCTATCTTTCTCTCTCTTTCTCTTTATCATCTACCTACCTACTTACCAAGTCTGTCTGTCTATTACGTCTTATCTTTCTCTATCTCTCTTTATCTATTACCTACCTATCTATTTATTATCTTTCTCTCTCTCTTTTCTTTACCTATTGTCTGTCTGTCGGTCTGTCGGTCTGTCTGTCTCTCTCCCCTTATCTATCTTTCTCTCTCTCTCTTTATCATCTATCTGTCTGTCTGTCTTGTCTTGTCTTGTCTGTCTGTCTCTCTCTCTCTCTCTGTCTTTATCATCTCTTCTTCTCTACCTATTCTCTCCCTCTGTCTATTATATCTACCTTTCTACCTACCTACTATGTCTGTCTGTCTGTCTGTCTGTCTGTCTGTCTCTCTCTCTCTCTCTCTCTCTCTCTCTACCTACCTACCTACCTACCTACCTACCTACCTACCTACCTACCTACCTACCTACTTCCAGAAAGAAGGTAATGTCAAATATCTTCCATATTGATGATGGGGAACTATAAGTATCCAGGAAGTGAGTGGGACTCTAAAAGAGAGTATTTCTATTCTCTTTTTTACTTCAGCTTCAAAAGCAAGCTTTTAACTAGCTTCCGTTAGCCAAGAACTCATATTAGTAGAAACATATCATGAATTAGAATTTGGAGTGGGGGTGGGAATGGGGATGGGGGAAATGGTTGATTTGCATAATGTCTTTATACACAACCCACACAATTTGCATGACATTTGCATAGAACGGGTGGGTGCCAGGCCGTGACTGGTGGACAGGCTGCCATGCTTCTGAGATGCCATCTGTGATGCTTCTAATCTGCTACTCAGAAAAAGTGCTTCTTGGGAGCCTATGGAGGTGGTTGGCAGGCAACGGGGAACTTGACTGGTACTCATTAAAGGTTCAGCAGAGAAATTGATTAATCAGGAATCTACCAATTTGGATGCTGTTTTGGAAAGTCGATGTTTACGTATTGAAATGCATAATTTGGCCCCTTTGGAATGAATTCGAATTCTCAGAAATTGAGCATTTTTATTGGATTCTTATTATGCCCCTGTGCATCTTCAAAATCAATTAAAATGGGTGAGAGTGGGGGGAGGAGAATGAGAGAGAGGAGAATGAGAGAAAGAGAACGAGAGAGAGAGAGAATCAGAGAGAGAATGAGGGAGAGGGAGAGAGAATCAGAGAGAGAAAATGGGAGAGAAGGAGAAAGAGAGAAGGAGAATGAGAGAAAGAGAATGAGAGAGAGAGAGAATCAGAGAGAGAAAATGGGAGAGAAGGAGAAAGAGAGAAGGAGAATGAGAGAAAGAGAATGAGAGAGAGAGAGAATCAGAGAGAGAAAATGGGAGAGAAGGAGAAAGAGAGAAGGAGAATGAGAGAAAGAGAATGAGAGAGAGAGAGAGAATCAGAGAGAGAATGAGGGAGAGGGAGAGAGAATCAGAGAGAGAAAATGGGAGAGAAGGAGAAAGAGAGAAGGAGAATGAGGGAGAGAGAATGAGAGAGAGAGAGAGAGAGAATCAGAGAGAGAATGAGGGAGAGGGAGAGAGAATCAGAGAGAGAAAATGGGAGAGAAGGAGAAAGAGAGAAGGAGAATGAGGGAGAGAGAATTTTTATTTTTTAATCACATTTATATCCCGCCCTTCTCCACAAAGGACCCAGGACCCAGGACCCAGAATGAGAGAGAGAGGGAATATGAGAGAGAACGAGGCAGAGAAAACGAGGGAGAGCGATCTAAAGTAGCTCAGCAGCGAGATAGGCAGCTAATAAATTTAACAAACAAACAAGCAAACAAACAAAAAAATAAAATTTGTAGGGAGTCTCAGTCATCGAGATCATGGATTTTCTTGGTTTTTTTTGGAAGATGTTTCGTTTCCCATCCAAGAAGCTTCTTCAGCTCTGACATCTTATCCAAGGAGCTTCTCCCTCCTACCCCCCACTCCGTTCCATTCCACATTATCCTGTCAAATCTGAAGAAAATTCTTGGATGAGAATGGAAATGTCTTCAAAAAACAACATGAAAGTGTAGCTGCCCCCTGCAAAAGCACCTTTGGGACAAATAAATACAACATTAGGAGTAAACTGTTCCACCAAACAATGGGTCAACTAAATCCTTTTCCTTGGAGTAACAGTCTCCATTTTGTAGTATTTTGTTTTGTGAGCCAGCATGGACATCTTATCAAGATTGCATCCAATTTTGGTTGCCATTATGTAAAAAAAGATGTGGAGACTCTAGAAAGAGTGCAGAGAAGAGCAACAAAGATGATATGGGGACTGGAGGCTAAAACAGATGAAGAACAACTGCAGGAACTGGGTATATCTAGTTTAAGGAAAAGAAGGACTAGGGGACACATGATAGCAGTCTTCCAATATCTGAGAGGCTGCCACAAAGAAGAGGGAGTCAAGCTATTCTCCAAAGTACCTGAAGGTAGGAGAGAAGCAACCTAGAACTAGGGAGAAAACTCCTGACAATTAGAACAATTAACCAGTAGGACAATTTGCCTCCAGAAGTTGTGAATGCTCCAACACTGGAAGATTTTAAGAAGAGATTGGTTAACCATTTGTCTGAAGTGGTGTAGGGTTTCCTGCCTCAGCAGAGGTTGGACTAGAAGACCTCCAAGGTCCCTTCCAACTCTGTTATTCTTTTTTTTTCCTGTTAAGATTGATCGAGTCACAGATTTCCTGCGTAGTCTTGATCATCTTCATGGATCATCTCAACCTTGCACTTCAGCCTAAACCGATAGCCTTTTAATTCATAGCTGCAGACAGTAGTGGGATTCAAATAATTTAACAACCGGTTCTCTGCCCTAATGACCAGCTGGGTAGGTGTGGCTCGGTGGTCATGTGACCATGTGGGCGTTGCCAACTCAGTATCACTCAGGTCGATGGGCACTTTTGCCTTAGCATTTACAATGTAATAAGGGTTAACCGGAGAGGCAGTTTCTGTGAGCAGGGCAATAAAGATGAAGCTAGAAACAACACCAGAAGGTTTCCTTCCTGCCTTCCTTACAGGATTAGCCCCATAAAGTGGAAAAAAACAAAAAGGATATTTCTTCCAACTACCGGTTCTCCAAACTGCTTAGAAAGTTAGCAACCGGTTCTCCGGAATAGGTGCCAACTGGCTGAATCCCACCTACTCCCTGCAGGAAACTGAAAACGATGACTTTTGACTCACTGATTCTTGAATCCCAGATGTGACTGTTTATTTAGCACAACGACTATGCAAAAACTTTCCAGGAAAGGCAAAACCTGACAGGCACACTGGCCCATTCAGCATGAAGCATTCCCCCTTGATCCAAGCCGTTTCCAATGTCTGCATAGGCTGCTTAGAACCTGAAACTAAGATCTTGCATCTCTATACAGAAAAAAAAGGACCCGCAGTTCACTTTCCTTCCTTTAGAATTATATCTGGGGAGCACACAGCACCTTAATTTTGTATAACTGCAAATTAAACTGACTGTATCTGATTTCCTGCTGCATGGTGTCAATCAATGGTGTATTTCAATGTCTGTCACCTGCTGAAAAGGTCTCAGTTAAAAGCTTGGCTTTAAAAAAAAACCACCATTATTCCTTAATGATAGCACTGTACCAAGGTCGTGACTTCTTTCTTTCCTTTTCTTTCTGAAGGGAGAGGTAGATTCTCTGAAAGTCGGGAGAAAAGTTAGAGAAGCAACAGCAAGGCAGTTCAGCAATTAGCTTCTGACAAAAACCCCTGGGGTCATTCAGGTAACGGAGCCACCAAGGGAGAATTCCCACTGTGCGGGAGGGAACCTGCCTATGAGCAGGAGTCAAATAATAAGTGACGGGGTCCTCTTTGCATTCAAGTTTAATTTGCGAGTTTATTTAGTGAATGTCACCAAATGACATCAACAAGTCCTGGCAATCGACAGGTCTAGCAAAGCAGCAGGACGAATTGCCTTCGGAAGTTGTAGGTGCCCCATCCCTCGAGACTTTTAAGAAGAGACTGGATAGCCGTTTGTCAGAACTAGTGCAGGTCTCCTGCATGAGCCTGGGGTTTATTTTATTCACTTGTTTGTTTGTATTCATTCATTCATTCATTTACTTATTTGTTTCATCAAGCATGTATTAGACCAGGGGTCTCCAACCTTTGCAACTTTAAGTCTGAAGGACTTCAGCTCCCAGAATTCTCCAGCCAGCACTGACTGGCTTTGCTGGCTGGAGAAGTCTGGGAGCTGAAGTCCTTCAGACTTAAAGTTGCAAAGGTTGGGGACCCCTGGCCCAGGCCCTGACACTGACATCTTTGCTGGCTGGAGAATTCTGGGAGCTGAAGTCCTTCAGACTTAAAGTTGCAAAGGTTTGAGACCCCTGTATTAGACAACATATAGATGCATAAACATGATTTTGAATACATGAAATGGGTATCAATAAATGGGGACAGTAGGTCAGGCATGCTGGTGAGCTTATGCATGCCCCCTTTATGGACCTCTTAGAAAAGGGGTGAGGTCCATGAAAGACAGTTTGAGGTTGAAGCTATGGGGGTTTGAGGATGTAACAACAGAGTCAGGTAGAGCCTTCCAGGCATTGACCACTCTGTTGCTGAAGTCGTATTTCCTGCAATCGGGTTTGGAGCGGTTTACCTTACGTTTGTATCTATTGTGTGCTCGGGTATTGTTGTGGTTGAAGTTGAAGTAGTCATTGACAGGTAGGACATTGTAGCAGATAATTTTATGTACTATGCTTAGGACTAGATGACCTCCAAGGTCCCTTCCAACTCTGTCACTGTTGTTATTACAATCCAATACCAAGCGAGAGGGAATTTAAGAAGATTGCAGTCCAGAATTCATCCCTGTCAATTATTAGCCAATAGCTGCCCTGTTTACAACAGGTAGGGTACATATTGATACATCCAAGGGGTGTAGTTTAGCATCCATTTTGGTTAGTTTTCTGTGGTTGTTTGATTAGTTAATGGCTGTGTATTGTGTGAATGCAGAAAATGAGTTACTTTCAGTTACTTTGAGTTGGTGCAACATAGCCTGTTGTGGCCTGCCAGCGGCCAGCAGAGCTGGCAGCAAAGTGAGGAGGTTGGGGAGGAACATGGACCAGTCCTGGAGTCTGGGGAAGGCTCTGAGGAAGGCTCTGTGTCTGAAGCAGAGATGGGGCCAGGGCCGTCTGACAGTTATCAGCTGCCTTCAGAGTCAGACATCAGGGAGGCAGATGAACAGCTGGAGCCTGTTCCCAGGGTGTGCATGCGCAGAGTTGCCAGATGAAGGAAACTGCTAAAGAACAGGGGTCGACTTGGGAGGAAGGCCACAGGTGGACGATGAATGGCCCCTCCCAGAGGAAATAAAAGAGGAGCAAAAGGGGAGTGGAGTTGGCAGGAGACAATTAGTTCGCTTAATTGGTTCGTGAGTCTCCAAGACGCCTTGCCACATTTTGCAGATATCGGCCTGGCAGCTCTCCAAGCCTGATATGGTCGGTGACCATAAATCCTCCTTTGAAAGACTTTGCTGGCTGTGAATGAGCAGAATCCATAGTAAATTAATAAAAGGGTTTTTTGCTGGGACAAGGAGTTTGTTTCATGCTCTTGTAAAAAATAAGATACTTTCAAACTATGGTTCACAAATCTTTTTAAAAGTTAAGAATTCATTTTAAAGCCCAGTCACTAGTCTGCCTGTCAAGACGTTTATTTATTTATGTTCCTGACTTGGCAGGAAGAGGAGGAAATAAAAAGACCTCTTAAGAATAAGAACTGGGTCAGATTCACAGGGCCGTCCGCAAAAAACACAAAATATTTTATATGCAGAGCAGCTCATTATATGGAAAACAAGACAGGGAATCTGTTGGAGGGCTTTATCGACTAAATATACATTAAATATAAACTAAATAGATTTGGAAGCCGATCCAAAATAAATAGGCAATGGTAGAATTTTGTGTGCTTTTCACTTAAACTCACCAATGCTTACTTATCCTGGCTTGTCACTATAAGTAAAAGATTAGTTCATTCCTTTGCTTTAGATCAGAGGTTTCCAAACTTGGCAACTTTAAGACTTGTGGACTTCAACTCCCAGAATTCTCCAGCCAGCTATGCATAGCTGGCTGGAGAATTCTGGGAGTTGAAGTCCACAAGTCTTAAAGTTGCCATGTTTGGGAACCTCTGCTTTAGATAGAGGACAGCTTGTGATCTAGAGTCTTAGGCAAATCATCCAGTAAATAGATATATTTTTTCAGAAAAATACCTGACCCATAATTTTAACCTCCTAGACCTTTTCTAACTCTAAGGGTGAAAAGATCTTTTAATTTTGGGAATGCCTGCTTCAAAATTGATTGGCAAAACAGTTGCCAATTAGAACTAATTTGGTGAGAATGGTTGGCATTATAAAACCTTACGAGATTTGGAAATTGATTTAGTTGTCAATGCCAACGTCTGTTACTGGAAGCACCGTGTTAAAATTGCAGGATGCTTTTCCAACTGTTACACTATTACATCAAATTCTTGTTTGGAGTCCACAGATCGGAAAAAAAAGGGCCAATATATTTTTCTGCATATTTTTATCTTCTTCTTTTTTCATTTGTGGTTTTTTTTTTAAATGGCAATCCTACAATTATATTGCCTTTAGGCATTAAAAAAAAGAAAAAAAATATGATGCCTATCAATACAATACAATAGCAGAGTTGGAAGGGACCTTGTAGGTCTTCTAGTCCAACCCCCTGCATGGGCAGGAACCCTACACCATTTCAGACAAATGGCTGTCTAACATCTTTTTAAAGACTTCCAGGGTTGGGGCATTCACAACTGCTGGAGGCAAGCTGTTCCAGAGGTTAATTGTTCTTACTGTCAGGAAATTTCTCCTTAATTCTAAGTTGCTTCTCTCCTTGGTTAGTTTCCACCCATTGCTTCTTGTCCTGCCCCCAGGTGCCTTGGAGAAAAGTTTGACTCCCTCTTCTTTGTGGCACCCTCTGAGATATCGGAACACTGCTATCATGTCTCCCCTGGTCCTTCTCTTCATCAAACTAGACATACCCAGCTCCTGCAGCCGTTCTTCATATGTCTTAGTCTCCAGTCCTCTAATCATCTTGGTTGCTCTTCTCTGCACTCTTTCCAGAGTCTCCACGTCTTTTCTACATCGTGGCGACCAAAACTGTATGCAGTATTCCAAGTGTGGCCTTACCAAGGCACTATACAGTGGCATTAACACTTCACGCGATCTAGATTCTATCCCTCTGTTGATGCAGCCTAGAACTGTGTTGGCTTTTTTGGCAGCTGCTGCACACGGCTGGCTCATATTTAAATGGTTGTCCACTAGGATTCCAAGATCCCTCTCACAGTTGCTACTATTGAGCAAGGTACCACCTATACAAGGTACCACCTATCATCCAAGTTGAAAGCTGAATTTGCTGGTTCCCAACAGAAAGCTTATTGCAGAAACTGCAATAAGATGGAGATATATCTGATTTTACACATCAAGTTAGGAAAAGATTCCAATGTCACTTCTTTTCTTCCTCAAATAAATATCCTAAATTAGTAGCCATGAATTATTACTTAAGTTGACTTTTTCCTCTTTTCTATTACAAGTACTATTTCAACTGATTACATGCTTCTTGATGTTTTTCTAAGTCCCTGGTAAGATTTCTCTGCTGACCAACAGAATAAACTTTATTTTAGCAGTAATTGCAGTGGTTATAGAGGATCAGGGCTTTGATTATATTTAGCTATGTGACTATAATTGCTTCTCAATCTCCGTCTTCTATTAAGATTAGGTTTTTTTTCTTTATTTTGATGATTTTACTGAGTGAGCATTGCAAAGTATTTTGGGAAAGTTTCATTAGATCTGAATGGGGTTGAGAAATGTTGCCATCAATGAATAAGCTTTGAAGACAGGGAGAAATGTTAGTTTTTGGAAGGGAGCAATCTGCTTAAATCACTTTAAACTCTATATTAACAGAGAGATAGAATCAAGATCACATGAAGTATTAGTACCACTTTATAATGTCTTGGTAAGACCACACTTGGACTACTGCATCCAGTTTTGGTCACCACGATGTAAAAAAGATGTTGAGTCTCTAGAATGTAGAGAAGAGCAAAAAAGATGATTGGGGACTGGAAACTAAAACATATAAAGAATGGTTACAAGAACTGGGTATATCTAGTTTAATGAAAAGAAGAACTAGGGGTAACATGATAGCAGTGTAATAAGACCTCAGGAGCTGCCACATAGAAGAGCGAGTCAAGCTATTCTCCAAAGCTCCAAAGCGCAGGACAAGAAGCAATGGGTGGAAACTCATCAAGGAGAGAAGCAACTTAGAACTAAGGAGAAATTTTTTGACAGAACAATTAATCTATGATAGAACTTACCTTCCAAAGTTGTAAATGCTCCAACACTGAAAAGTTTTTAAGAAGAGATTGGATAACCATTTGTCTGAAGTGGTGTAGGTTTTCCTGCCTAAGCAAGGGGTTGGACTAGAAGACCTCCAAGGTCCCTTCCAACTCTGGGCTTTTGTTATTCTGTTCTGTTAAATCTGCTAGCTTTCTATCCTGACCAACATTCTAGTTTAGCCTTTTATGCAAAGTTAGCTAATTATTATTATTATTATTTATTATTTTTCAAATTTATATACCGCCCTATTCTCCGTGGTAGGACTCAGGGCGGTGCACAGAAAAAGTAAAAACCACAACACATACATATAATATATAATAGAAATTAAATAGTAAAATCTGTGCTAAAAATAGTTAAGTCCACTAAAATATTAACTTTAAAATTGAACTCTTAATCTGTGCCAGGCCGGCCATTAAAAGAAAGTGTTCTAGGTTTGTGTGTGTGTTTGTGTGTGTGTGTGTGTGTCTGTGTGTGTTAACACTTTATGTGATCTTGACTCTATCCCTCCGCTTATGCACCTTAACAACCTTCTTACTAATTTAACAACCGCGGCTGATTCCCTTAACCCAGGGATCTGCAAAGTCGGCTCTTTTAAGACTGGTGGGCTTCAACTCCCAGAATTCCCCAGCCAGCTAACTCTGGGAGTTGAAGTCCACCAGTCTTAAAAGAGCCGACTTTGCAGACCCCTGCCTTAACCCAAGTGGCAAGAAAAATCATAAAACAGGGCAAAACTCCCTTAAATAAATTTCTCACTGAGCAGTATCAATTCTGGGCTCAATTAAGGGTCGTAAGTTGAGGACCATCTGTAGGCTAGGCTAAACTGGCTTCTAGAGTTTAGCCAAAGCTCAAAAAGCAAACAAGCAAATAACAAATGGCTAAAAGGCCAACATCATTGAACTTTGGGGGCTTTGGGAAGCAAACTTTTCCTTTGCTTTCATAATTCTCCCCTCCATCATTCAGCAAGTTTCTTGTCTCCAACCGAGTTGGCACGCGTCTGCTATTTCCACCCACTATATTTTCATTGTGACATTCTAATTGCTTTGAACCATGACCGCATAACATTTGTGAGTGCGATCGGTACCGTAATAGTCTGGCTGTGTTTTTCTCTTTTACTAGAGCTCAACTGGCAGGCAGCTTTCTGAGGTGCGGTGATAGAGTGAACAGCTGAGAACCTGTAGGAAGACTCAAATGGCAGTTAAATTATATTTGCTCTTTGATTGCGACGACATTTAGTGCAGCCGAACAAAACGGGGAAGGCAATTTAACTTAGCAAAGTTGAGAAGAACACCTCAAAAAGTGACACCTGTGGACTAAAAACCCTCCACCAAGGCTGCAGGTGGGAGAGCGACAGGGCATGGGGAGGGGAAAACCACCCCCGTGGCAAAGAAAATAGAAATGACATCAAACAATAGGAAAATGGAGAGCTTTTTGTTAAGAAAATGTGCCGTTTGACCTTTTTCTCTTTCTCCTGATGGATATTTCTGTTCCCATATGTTGGCACCAGATGTTTGAAGCATCTGTCGGCAAAATACAAGTTTATAAATGGTGCTGAAATTCTTTTCACAGTATCCTTTTGCCCGTTTTTTTGGGGAGGGTAGGTAGAGTCATTGTGATGCACATTGAGATAGGACAGAGAATCAATTGAGGTGGAATCAAGCCAATTTACCTAGTCTTGCGTCCTGCAATTTATCTAGTCTTGCATCACTGCAATCGAGTTTATATTTGCGGGAAGATGCCATGTAAACATGAGTGCACTTTCTGTAGGAAAAGGTATGGCAGAACCTGCAAGGGGGGGTGGAGTCAAAAGAGGAATCAGCCTAGAATCTTTACATAGCCACAAGGAGACTAAACTCCTACTTCTTTTCAAGTGCCAGGGAAATCAAGTAATCCAGGCAGTTCAAATGAATATATAGGTTTATTTTACATGAACGGTCTCTACAAGAATCTGAACTATTGGTCAAAGCAAATTGGCGGTAGATAAGAGTCAATGCAATCCATGGAAGGCTGTGGACTTAGGTCTCTCGTGGGCACAAAGGGACTTGAGATTGATGATGTGCATGTCCTCTCCCTCTGGCTCAGCCTGATCAACTCTCTTGAATTATGTTGGCCCTTACTGTCAGAGTGTGCACAGCGTGACTACTATTTTAATTTAATTTAATTTAATATTTAAATTTCTATACCGCCCTTCTCCCTTCCGGGACTCAATTTGAGCAACCCAGGAGCAAAATACAGGACACAGAGATTTGTCTTACAAACATTGGTTTATATACAAGACTTCTATATCTATCTATCTATCTATCTATCTATCTATCTATCTATCTATCTATCTATCTATCTATCTATCTATCTATCTATCTATCTATCTATCTATCTATCTATCTATCTACCTACCTACCTACCTACCTACCTACCTACCTACCTACCTACCTACCTACCCAGCCACCCAGCCACCCATCCATGCACGTTCTAGGCACAACTAGGCAATCAATCAATCTCCAATTCTACACAGAGAATTACTATGAAGATACACTAGGAGGGAGAGGCGCCCTCACATGGCCTCTCTTATATAGACAGCTTCTTAAAGCAGCAATATCTCCACTGACTCATCCCCATTTCATCATCTTAAGTTACAGCCTTACATTGGCTGTTCAGCTTTACATTATCATTACCCGGACACTTGCAGAATGCCAAAATAGTGCTCACCATTAGTGAAGTAGATTCCTGTCCATAGGTGTGAGCAATAAATCAGTTTAATTGGAAATTCAGGTGTGGTCTTTTGCCCCTGACAGTTTCATCCTCTCTTTCATATTTCTTGGGAAATGATATCAAGGAACTCTTTCTGGAACTAAAATAGAACCGTTATAACCTATCACAGAGGTCTGCAACCTTAAACACTGAAAGGGCCATTTGGACCCGTTTCCCACAGAAGACACAGGGAGCCACAAACCTGGGTGTGTGTGGCCAACTTGACGTCACTCACTCCCACCCAGTTACATGACCCACCCAGTCATACCTACCCAGGTTTTGTGGCTCCCAGTGTTTTCTTTTCTGGGGGAAACATGTATCTCTGTGTGTGTGTGTGTCTCTCATTCTCTGTCTCTCTTTCTTTCTTTGTCTCTCTCTTTCTTTGTCTTTGTCTCTCTTTCTCTCTCTGTCCCTCTCTGTCTCTTGTGTGTCTTTGTGTGTGTCTCTCTCTGTTACCTCTTGAACCATTTCCAAAAACAGGCAAGGGTTGGTCTGGAATATGGAGCGAGTCTCAGGCTGGGCAAGGAGTGACTGAGAGGGAAGACTGAGGGGCGGGGCCAGCCAGTGGTGGATTCAGCTGACAGGGAGCCACAGCAGGGGGATAGCCACATGCTACTCCAGAGCCGTGGGTTGCTGACCCTTGACCTATAGGTACCGAAAACCACATCCACCCTGAATTTGCTGGGACCTTGAGAATGCTTGTTCTTATTTCTCTTAAAGTTCAGAGAGAGATGGTGCCATTTCTTCTGGCTTTTCACCTCTCTCTCTCAGTTCTCCCTTTTCACAAATCCTCGGCTCTCCGAAATGCCAAATATATTGAAGGTACATCACAAAAATACACGTTGTAATAACTGGATCCTGCCAGCTTCCAGCAGAATTACTGCATTTCTGAGTCAATGAACCAAGTATCTGGGTGCACACATTCCCATTTTGATCGGCTTTGGGTGAAAATGGAAGAGGGAGTAAGCATTTGCTCACTTAATTTAGCAAGTGGGTGTGGTTTTTGTGCAGCGTGCCCACTCTAACTGTGACATGAATGATCTTCCGCGCAAGGCAAGGTACTTGAATGGTAATAACTCATTCCCTGTAAGTACCTTAATTTGCTGAGTAAATATTATACTCCTTTTGTGTTTTAATCCCCAAACCGACGTATCTTTTCTCTTCCTGGTGGTTTCCCTTTGTGTTGATTTATGTTTAATAGATGGCCATTAAGCCTCCAATAGAGGAGGTTTTTTCCCCCGTTCTAAGTGCACTATTTGTTTTGTTAGATCAGGCTTTCTCCTGCCTTTGAAATCATATTTGTGCTATGCCGCATTCAAATGCATTCGTGTACATCCACTAATGTTGAGCACAACCACAAATTTTCTCCTCCTGGCAGCTGAAGTTGCTTTTCTTTATGGAAGGGTGCTTTATTTATTAAGCCAGTGCAATGTCTCGATGCGGTTTTGCAAAGTACCTTCCTAGGTGCCTCAGCAATGATTGGAAAAGAATTTGGCTCTGCAGTGTAGGATATTAACAGATTAACAGAGTTGGAAGGGGTCTTATAGGTCATCTAGTCCAACCCCTCTGCTCAAGCAGGAGACCCTACACCATTTCTGACAGATGGCAGTCCACTCTCTTCTTGAAAGCCTCCAGTGATGAAGCTCCCACAACTTCTGAAGGCAACTTCTGTTCCATTAGTTGACTGCTCTCACTGTCAGAAAATTTCTCCTTGTTTCTAGGTTGAATCTTCTCTGGATCAATTGCCATCCATTATTCCTTGTCTGGCTTCCTCTTTGTGGCAGCCCCTCAAATATGATTAGGCCGAGCCTGAGGGAGGGGTCAAATGCATCATCAATCATGAGTCCCTGCAGGCCCACAAGAGATCTAAGTTCAACCCACCTTGAATTCCTTTCTTAATTCCCTCTCATTTCCCTTGACCGTTAGTAGTTCAGATTCTTGTAGGGAGCTTCAGGTTGCAATAAATCTTTATACTCATTTGAACTGCCCGACCTCCTGATTTCTCCAACACTTGATACTCACTTACTTTACAAATGAGAAATCCACCAAAGGAAGAGCTGCCCATCTTGATACTCCAACTGGGGTGGGTGAAATTGGAGACCTTCAGTTGTCCATAACTGGGCATCCCTTCCCTCCAGCAATCAATAGCAATAGAAATTCAGACTTATATAGCACTCCATAGGGTGGTTTACAATGTGAGCTTCTTGCCCTCAACAGTCTAGCTCATTGATGATTAATCTTTTCTGGACTGAGTGGCCACAGCGTGTGTGCGCGAAGGCACATGTGTGCGCCTGAACCCCTAAAATGCAATGCGTTCACAGCCCCTGCACATGCGCCCTGCCCCTGTCCATACATGCATGGCCTCCCCATGCACCCCACTCCCTGCATGCACATGCACCCCCCATACTCCCATCCCCCTACATATATGTGTTCACCCCTCATGCATGTGCCCACGAATGTGCGCACCCCCACATGGACCCCACTCCCTGAGCATGCATGTGCAACCCACACACACATGCCCCACACATGTGTATGTGCACCAGAGACCTGCCGACCAGCTGGCCAGTGGGAGGTGAGCATGCATGCGTAGTGGAACTGAAACAGGGTGGTGGCTTGCATGCCTACAGAGAGGGCGCTGCTTGCCATCTGTGGTCCTCATTTTACTGACCTGGCCTGGGAAGGATGAATCAACCTCAACCCAGTCAGGATTGAACTCCAGGCTATGGGTAGAGTTAGCCTGCAATACTGTACTTTAATAATAATAATAATAATTTTTAACCACTGTAATTTAACCACTGTAATTTAACCCTTTAACCACTGTACACCACCAGGGATTCTCAAAATCCAGCGCCACTTCTCCAAACCATGTTATATCTCCCATCCTTCTTATCTGAGCTTCAGTGACCATTAACACTCATCGGTTGTCCATTCTGAATTTCACATACAATCATGCAGCTAGTCCCACACAGGCATTCTCTGAACTCAGAAACTGAGTTCAAGTACTCCATAGATGTAAGAGTGGTTTTCCTTAGGTCATATATTATCTAGCAATAACATCGGAGGATTGCTACATGAGGATGCAAGTTTTATGTCTATGGGAGAGAGGGGAGAGATGCAAACCCCTAGCAGTTGGGCTATTTTTAAATTCACACTGGGAGAAAAAGAAAAACAGGCACAGGGATTCAGAGAGACCGATGGCCAATTCAACCGTTCCCAGGGCTAGTCGGAAGACTTAGCTCATGGCAAGCCTGTGCTTTATGTGTGTGTGTTTTTTTCTTGAAGGCCTCCAGCGAAAGAGAGCCAAGGTCACTCTGCTGACTCCTCTTGCTGAGCTGTTCATCAGGAAATTTCTCTTCGTGTTAGCTAAAATCAGTTTCTTGCCATTTTCTCCCATTTTCTGCAACTTACTCCCGTAACTGAGTCATACCATCTCTTTTTATGTCTAACAGTGACCTTTATCGCATGGCTATTTTCTTCTTTTGCTCTCCCCTTCAGCTTTAACACGGCCAGTACTTTCTAAATTGGTGTGTAATACTAAGGGTAATAAAACCATGAAAGGGAGGGAGGGAGGGAAGGAGGAACAGCAATAGTACATAGACTTATATACCGCTTCACACTGCTTTACAGCCCTCTCTAAGTAGTTTAGAGTCAGCTTATGGCCCCCAACAATCTGGGTCCTCATTTTACTGACCTTGGAAGGATGGAGTGTTGAATCAAACCTTGAGCCTGGTGAGATTCGAACTGCAAAACCCCAGCCAGCAGTCAGCAGTAATAACTTGCAGTACTGCATTCTAACCACTGCACTACCATGATGCATAAATAGCTGTGGGAATACCCGGACTGCGTGGATCATAGTTGATTTAGTGCAATGTGATGTTTTCCTTTGTTGAGGTTTAGCATTCCACCTTAATTCAACAAATGCATCCCATGCAAATGAGTCATTCCACCACTTTAATTGGGTCTAGGACAACTCACCATGGCCAACTCACTACAGGAGTATTCAACACCATATTAGTAATTTCATTCAGTTACTTTTATTATTGGCGACCCCGTTTTCATCAAAAGCAACTCTTGTACTTCTGGACTGACTTTCTTTTATTTTTAATATTATCGGCTACGATTCCATCAAAAATAATTTACCTTTTTGTATTTGTTGAATTGCCCTGTGTGTGAGCTGATCATGGCGAGTTGGCCACAGTGAATTGTCCCCTTCTGCCTTAATGTGTCAAGTGCATTTGCGTCAATGGCCAGCTTGTTTTTGAAGCTCTACTGAAAGCAAAGCAATCCACCATAGGAAACAGTTCACTCGTATTAAGGTAGAAAGAGCATTCCATGTCTGTACATCTCAAGACTGTCTGGCCCACAGTCACTTAGAAGCTCCCTCAATTATCTCGAAATACAGTAAGTGCAAGGACACCATACATTTCTTCTGTGCACTGCACCAACATTTCCTTTTGTTTTGAAAGAAATTTTAAAAACCCTTGTTGGAAGAAATGTCCTTCTAGGTCTTGTTCCAAATGGGAGAAAACCACAGAAGTTGCTTGGAAAGAAGGTTTATTGATGATGGATAGGACCACTGTCAAATTCCTGTGTTGACAGGCCACGCATACCGTTGGTCGAGCTGGATCTCAGATTACAGTAGCTAGTTTGAGATGAGTGTTTTTATTGGGTAACGTGATTTATGACACAGAGTGAGAGGAGGAAAGGAACAGGGGCAAAGTTCAGAAGCAGATAGACAAAGCAAAAGAAATGTCTGCTAATGAATCTTGCCTAATGAAGCTGTTAATAAATCATTAGTTTCGGTATAAGAAACATTGGCTCTTATTATGTGTTGGTTACGGCATTGCTGGGAAACTTCACAGAAGACATTTCTTTCCTTTTCTTTTTCCAATATACCTCACAGCCCCAAAGACAGGAAGCCAGGGTGGGTGGGTTTCAAGCCCTAATAGCTTGATGGTTTGAGGTCCTGGGGGTGGGGGGGAGGAGAGAAGGGAAGAGATGCTGAGAGGGCCCTGGTTTTATGCCCTCTCTAGGCTTTTGAATTTGAGCTTGTATTCTGATTGTTTGTCAAACTCCCATGGGGCCATGCAGGGGCAACTTTGTAGGCTCTCCTGAGTTTATTCTTGCTGGGTGATGATGTATTGAAAGGACTTTGGGATTCCTATTATGGCCCCACCTGAATAAGATAGATCCTTGTTATGTAGAATAGACTGGCCCAGGCCTTAATGGCCCAGTGACAAAGGTGGGGAGCGGGGGAGCTTCTGCCTCCCTTTTAGGAGAAATATTCTGCCCTTTTAATATTTCTTAAAATAGTTTGTTTTCCTAGGAGAGGGGTGGGTGCTGACTTCCTACTTCCTAAGTTCCCAATTCTCTTTCCTTAGTGTAAGGAAACTAGAGAGAAAAGGTGGAGGGAGAAAGGAGAAATTCTACCCAACAACTTTTTTCAACACGCTTATGGGGAAAATTATATTCCTAGCACATCCAGCATCCTCAAACTTCTTTCTTTGTGAGCGGAAAACAACCTTTGTTCTTAATTGTTTAAGTTTAAAAGTTTATTGTCTTTTTTTAATGGAGAGAGTGAGGGCCATTGGCCTCAGTCTTTCGCATTCGGAAAAATGGGCAAGAGAAAGGGAATGAGCGGGATATAATCTCTATCATTAAGTGTTGTATCTTACAATACAATAGAATAGCAGAGTTGGAAGGGACCTTGTAGGTCTTCTAGTCCAACCCCCTGCGTGGGCAGGAACCTTATACCATTTCAGACAAATGGCTATCTAACATCTTCTTAAAGACTTCCAGGGTTGGGGCATTCACAACTTCTGGAGGCAAGCTGTTCCAGAGGTTAATTGTTCTAACTGTCAGGAAATTTCTCCTTACTTCCAAGTTGCTTCTCTCCTTGATTAGTTTCCACCTATTGCTTCTTGTCCTGCCCCCAGGTGCTTTGGAGAATAGTTTGACTCCCTCTTCTTTGTGGCACCCTCTGAGATATGCCATATCTGTGAATGGTCTATCTATATCTGTGAATGGTCTATCTATATCTGTGAATGGTCTATCTACTGATTGACAAACACAATTAATAATTCATTTTGCTTAGTATTACTTAGCCGTAGATCAAGCCAGCCAAGCAATAGAGACAGGAAGAAAGGATCTGAATAACAGTGTAAGAACTTGCCTCTCAAATCTTCCCAAGAAAGGACTCTTGAAACTACAGTTGTTCCAAAAGGAGCATTTATTGAAAGGTTTGTGATAATGACTTGGACAAGGGGACAGATGGGGAACATCCAATTTGCAGATGACATCAAACTGGCAGGAATAGCCAACACTCCAGAAGATAGGCTTCAGATACAGAAGGATCTTGACCAATGTGAACATTGGGCTCTCTCTAACAAAATGAAATTCAATGGTGAAAAAAGTAAGGTTCCACATTTAGGCAAGAAAAACAAAATACACAGGTACAGTATAGGTGGCATCTTGGAGTCCTAGTGAACAACAATTTAAATATGAGCCAGCCATGTGCAGCAACTTCCAAAAAAGCCAATACAGTTCTAGGCTGCATAAACAGAGGGATAGAATCAGGACCACGTGAAGTGTTAATACTACTTTGTAATGTAAGGCCACGCTTGGAATACTGCATCCAGTTTTGGTCGCCACGATGTAAAATAAATGTTGAGACTCTAGAAAGAGTGCAGAGAAGAAGAACAAAGAGGACTAGGGGGTTGGAGGCCAAAACATATGAAGAACAGTTGCAGGAACTGGGTATGTCTAGTTTAATGAAAAGAAAGACTAGGGGAGACATGATAGCAATGTTTCAATATTTAAGATGCTGCCACAAAGAAGAAGGAGGCAAGGTATTATCCAAAGCACCTGAGGGTAGAACAAGAAGCAATGGGTGGAAACAAATCAAGGAGAGAAGCAACTTAGAACTAAGGAGGAATTTTCTGATAGTTAAAACAATTAATCAGTGGAATAACCTGCCTGCAGAACTTGTGAATGCTCCAACACTTGAAGTTTTTAAGAAGATGTTGGATATCCATTGGTCTGAAGTGGTGCAGGGTTTCCTGCCTAAGCAGGAGGTTCGACTAGAAGACCTCCAAGGTCCCTTCCAACTTTGTTATTCTAAGTAAGGACTCTAGCAAACAGCTCAGTTCCTAGTAACCTCATAGAGACATAACAAGAGATCTAGGGAAGAACTGAAGTGTCTCAATTAAAACCAGCTATTTAAAGCAAAGCTAACCAAAACCCTCCCACACTATATCATTGCAGGAAAACAGAAACAGAAGCTTGACATAGAGATTCACAAGACTAATGTAGGAAACAGAAAGAGAAAATTCATATACAGATCACTCCATTCCTTCCCCCTTTCCTCCCACCCAAATGCCAGCATCCATGTAGAAATATCTGGGACCGGACAAATGGTCTACTTTTCCTTGGATTTGTGGATGGGTGGGGAAGTCACTTGTAAGGCAAGCTTGTATGAAGCCATCAGCAAAGCATCCAGTTTTGGTCGCCACAATATAAAAAAAGATGGGATTCTAGAAAGAATGCAGAGAAGAACAACAAAGTTGATTAGGAGACTAGTGGTTAAAGAATGAGTACTCGAAATAGAGGGAATCAAATAAGAGTCCTAGCAGATATCTTTTTTTGCACAGGGCACCATGTCCAATCAAAAAGAATCGCAATGAAATCAACCAATGTAAAGGCTATCTTCTAATGAAAATTCAAATACTGAGTTTTGCAATATGTTCCAGCTATCGCTCTATAGTTCTCAAACAAAATAAAATTAAGGGACAGAATTTGCATCCAGTTTTGGTCACCATGATATATATATAAAACATTCAAAGAACGGTTGCAAGAATTGGGTACGTCTAATAAAAAGAAGGACCAGGGGTGACAGGATAGCAGTATTTCAATATCTTAGTGGCTGCCACAAAGAAGTGGGAGTCAACCTATTTTTCAAAGCATCAGAAAGCAAGACAAGAAACAATGGATGGAATGTAGAACTAATGAGAAATTTTCTGATAGTGAGAACAATTATCTTCAGGAGTTGTGGATGCTCCATCAATGGAGTTTTTAAGAAGAGATTGGACAACTATTTACCTGATATAGGATTAGGGTTTCCTGCTTGAGCAGAGGTTGGTCAGCAACCTTAAACACTCAAAGAGCCACAAAGGTCCTAACCGGAAGCCCCCCGTTCAATTCTGGAGACAACCGGAAATCCGGTTTCCCCACCTTTCTCCTCCTTTCCTCTACCTATCCTAACTGAAAGTCTTACCAATTGTGGAGCTGACCGGAAAACCTGCCCCTTTCCATAGTCTCCTCCTGGTGTGTACTGCTTCCTCCCCACTAACCAAAAGCTTGTCTCAAAATTGTGGTGCTGATTGGTGACAGAGGAATGAAAGAGCCACATGCGGCTCCAGAGCACAGGTTGCTGCCCCTGGTCTAGAAGACCTCTCATCCCACTCTGTTATTCTGTAACAAAGTTAGCTTGAACAAGTTGCCATTTTTGTTTAATCAGGTGCGCTCTTCTGCTTTTGACAATCGTTTGGGCAGGAGCAGGGAAGGACTTACTGTACTTCTCCGAGAAATAAATGCCTGAATTCATCAGGGCCAAGCAAAAAAAACAACACTACATGTGAAATGCAACAACAATTACAACAAATGGTAAAGGCTATGTTGAGTCAAAAGCTCTTGAACACAGTGCATCAACATAAGACGGCAGGGTCAATGTCAGAGGTCTCTTTCTCACTTATGCTGTTGACTGTGCTGAATTTATCCCGCAGGGGGAAAAAAAACCAAGTGTTTGAGATGCTAAATTGGTGGCTGTGAGCCGGGTGGAGAAGCAGAAACTGGAGCTGAGCGATGAGCGAGCGTGTTCAGTATTTTGTATCAAAGTGGGAAATCGGGAAACGAGCAGAGGCAGTAAAAGCAACGAAGTGAGAATGAGGTTGTTAAAATGACTCGAGTGAACCTCTGTTTCACGTGCGAAATGTTGAAGAGTAAGGACCCATCTTCTTTTTCTTCTTCTCCCTTTGGAGTGGCAGCTGAGGATCTTCCCTGCCAAAACATTTGCAGTAAACCCTTCAAAGTTTTCCCAGACCTGGCTGTCAAAATTGCCAGGAAGTGTCGCCCGGGAGAGGAAAACGAATAGCCTCTGGTGCTTTGACAGTTTTTCACTGCATCACTTTAGAGGTGAGAAAGAAGCAATCCATACGTGACCTCACGGGTTTTCTTCAGGGCAACCCACGAGTTGAGGTAGGGGAGAGGAGAGGAAGGCGGGAGGATGCTGTTTACAGGAATAGAAGCTGAAGGAAGAGAGGATGTAAATAATTCATAATAATGAAACCCTTTAGAAGTCAACTTCAAGTTGGCCCACCTCCAGGGATCTCCTCTGGTGTATTACTGGGGCCTTGCTGTGAAATATAAGCAATCGTTCAATAGCTGGACCTTATGGTGGGTTGAGGAAGGAGATGAGTAGAAAGAGTCGTGAAGGAAAATGGATGCCACGTTAGAAGTTATGACGATGCTGCTCATGGTCAACCTTGTTTTTTGTCCTCGTTAACGAGACCAGAAGGACTTCAGATAAGTGTCTGAGCAGTCCAATCCCTCCCCCTTTAATTCTTGAAGAAGAAGAAAAACTTTATTTATTTTCTTTTCTTTTTAATGAGCTTCTTAGGCTCAGTCACTGCGAAGAGATGCTTAAGGGTGAAAACGCTTGGAGAAAAATCAGAAACTTGAACACTGAGAGTGGAATGTGGGCAATTTCTTTTTTTTAACTTTTTTAAAAAGTTTTTTTATTAAACACACAATAAAATACTGGACACAGCGTAACCATCCTGGCAATGCCTTTGCCATACATACTAAAATATCTAGTTAAATATCATAACCACCATGCCTATTTACAATTGGTCTATTCAGTACTTACAAATATAACGATATCATACATCCATGTAACTTTGTTCTTGTCTTATACATTTTCACTGTTATAATTTCATCCATAATTATAATCTCCGTTCCATAAATCTTAGTTGTTGCTTATTTTGGGTCTCTCCTTTTTTGTTCCAACCATCGATAAAATGTATCCTGAATCTTAAAATATTCTGATTTGTCTTTGTTCTTCAATTCCTATGTAAATGTGGGCAATTTCTAATGGGTGATAGATGGTGTACGAGAAGTTCACATTTTTTCATACTGACTAGCGTGCTAAATTAAACAACCATGCATGCAAGTGAACCATTCACTTCACTTGCATGCAGATCCTATGTGCCAGATAGCACTTTTTAAATGGTGTCGATTGGGAGTGTCCAACTTTGGGAACCTTAAGAGTTGGGGACTTCAACTCCCAGAATTCCCCAGCCAGAATAGAACACATTCAGGGAAGAAAGGTTAGGATCCTGCCCATGTCACCTTCGAAAAATAAAGTGACAAGATTCAACCTAGAATTAAGGAGGAATTTTCTGACAGTAAGAGCAATTCACCTATGGAACAGAAGCTGCCTTCAGAAGTTGTGGGAGCTTCATCACTGGAGGCTTTCAAGAAGAGATTGGACTGTCATCTGTCAGAAATGGTGTAGGGCCATCTTTTTGGATGGGGTTCGATTATATGACCTACAAGGTCCCTTCCAACACTGTCAATTTGTTAATGCAGCATTCAAGGCATTGACCAGAGTCTAAATCCCCAAACATGTGGTTTTCTGTGGGGTCCTTGGTTGCTCTCTGAGCTTAGTGGTTGTCTTGGTTATTTTCTTGCAGACATGTCATTACCCAACCAGGTAGCATCATCAGGTACTCAAGGCCCGTTGGTAGGTGTGTTGCTTCTCTAAATGGAAAACAATCACAACTAGGAGGAAAATAAAAGAATTCAGGCTGGGAAACCTATAAAACGAACTGCATTCCATATTAACCTTTCAGCCTTCGCTGGTTTGTAGCTTTGGACCAACTGCAAAGCATGAAAACTCAATTTTTGATGTTTAGTGCCTTTTAAATGATGAGTTTGCATCCCCAGTTCCTTGACCCTGAGCATAACATAAAAAGGATCAGGCTGAAAGCTTTAGATGATAACATTTGTGGACTGGTTTATTTATACCACATGATTAGAATCCAAGTTGCAATTGGACACATAAAATACCCAGCAAGAGAGTGTAGAAAGTTAGCACCCACCTAGAAGAATGAAATATTTTAGGAAATATTAAAAAGGCAGTATATTATATTTCCCCTAAAAGAGAAAGAGAAATCTTAAGGGGGACAGAAACTCAGAGCTTCGGCTCCATGCCCCTCAGCAGATATTTGGTGTCCATTGAGAAGGACTGGGCCAACCTATCTATCAAACAAAAGACCTTCAATTCCAGGGTGGTGGGACTAAGACATAACCCTCTAGGACATTATAGGATTATCAAGCAGCAAGGCTCACTGCATTGCGAAATCACCAGGGAACATTACATCAGCCCAAGGTTCAACCAAACTTGATTCAGACAAACTTGACCCCACATTGCCCCATGAGAGTCTGACTACCACCAATAAAATATATTTCTTACACAGGAACAGGAAGCTCAAGGGCAAGGCTGAAGAGAGGATATATATACCCCTCACTTTCCACTCCATGTGTTCAGCTGTGCCAGGACTTCAAACCAAGGGTGAAATCTACTTACCTTCGCTACTGGTTTGCAAATGTGAGTGCTTGCACGCTCACTCCACTCTCATGTTCCACCTCCACACATGCACAGAGCATCAAAAATGGACATGATGATGTCCAGGTGGGTGGGCGGAACCTGCTACCGAGCACACCTGAAAGTTAAGTAGAACAGTGGGGGGGGGGGGAATCCGCTGTGCCATGCTATTTAGATTAGCTAGAAAGCAGGAAATCCTGCTTTCTAGCTAATATAACCCACATGACACAGCTGATTGTCAGAAATACTGGTTCGCCTGAACTAGTAACATTTTTTTGCTACCGGTTCGGGTGAACCAGTAGCATTTCACTTCTGCTTCAAACCATGTGGTTCGTCAATAAACTCTCTTTCCAATCAGCTTCCATGTTTTCAATGTCTTTCTCTCCACTTGGTACTGAACCCAAGTGGCCATTTCATCCAAAGGGAGATTGAGAAGAAGAAAAAACAGGCCACCAAGAAATAAAATCAAAAGCAAACCGATTCAGGACAAGCTGTACCCTTAAATCTTCTCTCTGTGTGTGTTTCTTTCTGCATTTTAATAAATACAATTGGCTGCCATTCAATGGCATGGTTCTCCTTTAGTCACACACATTCCAACCTTTTGCACGGCTGTTGCTTAGGGAGAAGAATGCTAATTGCATCCTTTTGTTTTGCATGATGGCTACTTTGTGGATCTGAATACTGCATTTCCCCGAAAATAAGACAGGGCCTGATTTTCTTTTGACCCCTGAAATAAGTGCTTGGCCTTATTTTCAGGGAGGTCTTATTAATTTTGAGGTGGAGGAGGCGGCGAGCATGGTCACCTCATGGCTGCTGCTGTGTTGCAATATTTTCAGGGAGGGCTTACTTTGGGGGGAGGGTTTATTTTAGTGCATGTGCTCAAAAATCCAATTGGGCTTATGATCCGGGAGGTCTTATTTTCAGGGAAACAGAGTACCTCCTCTTTGCTAGCAAAATCTTCAGGGCCATCATCCTTTTAAAACTCTCTTCCCCAAGCAGCCTCTGTCTGTGCAACCCATATTCCTTCTGCATCTGCCTGCCCTTGGCCATGTGTGCCCACATGTGCAAATTGCTCTTATCAACGGAAGAAATGGGAAAAGAGAGAGAAAGAAGAAAAAGCGAGGGTTTTTTTTTTTCCCTGGCTTTGCAAATAACTCTCCTATATACTGATAAAGTTAATTGATTTCCTTTTTTCCTTCATTAACAAAATCCAATTTTCACCTAATGGAGAGAGAGCTTTGGTGTGACATGTTGAAATGGCAAAGTGACAAGTGATGATTCCTTTTTAAAAAAAAAAAATAAGAAAAAAGAAAAAGAAAAAAAAGGAAAGTGGGGGCGGGGGAAGGAAAACGCTGGAAAGAAGACGAGGAAGGAAAATATCTCAGCAATTTGATGCTCTTTTCATGGCCTGGATTGAAGGCCTGTTGTTTCCTTGCTCTGGACAGCATCAGAGACAGAGAGAATAGCAAGGTGTCCAAATAAAAGGAAAACATCTTCAACTTATTTATTTATTTACAGAATTTATAGGCCTCCCATTTTACCTCAAGGTAAATCTTGTTCACATGAGGCCTCTTTGGTGCTCTCTGATCTTGCTTGTTTTCTTGCAGATGTTTCATTACCCAACTAGGTAGCATCATCAGTGCTAGTAAGGAGCACAGTTTGCTGTCAGTTTATATTCTGGTGGCTTGCCCTGGCTGTGTTGATGACGGTGGTCTTAAGAGATTCTTGCATTGGGCTATTTACTGTTTACTGTTGACACAAAGAGTCAACAATAAACAGCCCAACCCAAGAATCTCTAAGACCACCTCCACCAGCAAAACAAGCAAGACACCAGAATAATAAACTGACTGCACTCCTTACTAGCACTGATGGTGTTACTCAGTTGGGTAATGAAATGTCTTCCAGAAACCAAGCAAGCTCAAAGAGCCCCAAGGACCCCACAGTCCCCCTCCTCCTCTTCCTCTCCATAAAGTCCCCCTCCCCCTCCTCCTTTCCCTCTCCTTCCCCCTCCTCTTCCTCCCCTTCCCCCCTTCTCCACTCCACAATCTCCATTCCCTTCTAGCACTGATGATGTTACTCAGTTGGGTATATGAAATGTCTTCCAGAAATCAAGCAAGCTCAAAGAGCACCAAGGACCCCTCACCTCAAACCTGAGCTACAAAATATTCTTCTTTATTAGTATGTTGACATGCTTAGAAGGTCTTGTACACATTTGCAGTGGAAGTCTTCTGCTGAAGGATTAACCTCATTAAGCTATCAGTGACACCGTACTCAATTCTCCACAGCTGGCAAGACTTCTGTGTTTTTTTGAGCCAACCTTCTGCGCATAACATGCATATATAATAATATTCTACTACTACTACTAATTGTTGATAAGAAAGACAAAACAGTTTGGATAGTAGTCATGGCAGTAGATGGAGGCAGCAAAACAGAAGAGAAAGAACTGGAGAAAACCACAGAGGTAGATCTGCCATTAGAAGTAGAACGACTGTGGCAAAGGAAAGCAAAGTTAGGATCAATAGTAATAAGCGTTTGGGTGCAATCCCAAAACACCTGGAGCACCACTGGCATTGACAAATCTCCACCAGTCAATTACAAAAGGAACCTTTACTTGGAACAATACTTTTAAGGCTGGCAAACATCCACATCTTGGGAAGGACTTGATAGGTGGATAAAAATGCCAAATCTAGTCTGAACAGTTGGCTGATTAATAATAATAATAATAATAATAATAATAATAATAATAATAATAACAACAACAACAACAACAACAACAACAACAATAACAACAATAACAATAACAACAACAACAATAACAATAATAACAATAATAACAAAAATAACAATAACAACAACAACAACAACAATAACAACAACAACAACAACAATAATAATAATAATAATAATAATATCAGGTTGGGAAAGTTTTAGAATGAGAAAGTCAATATCTTGTGGGACTTCAGAATTCAAACTGACAGGCATCTGGCCTACAACACAACTGACATAACAATAGTTGAAAAGAAAAAAAGTATGGTTCATTGACATTGCAATACCCGGTGATGCACGAATTGAAAATAAGCAGCAAGAAAAAAATCACAAAGTACCGGGACTTGCAAATTGAAGTTGAGCGACTGTGGAAAAAGAAATCATGTGTTGTCCCGATTGTAATTGGAGACCTTGGAGCAATACCTAAAGGGCTACCTCGCTGTTTGGGAATTCTAAATTTACTGGAATTGAACATTCTGACTCTACAAAAAAACCACCCTACTTGGAACAGCTTATATCTTCCGACGTTACCCTAACATTTCCTACGTCCTTGGTTAGGACTCGAGCTGTTGAGCTACCAACCAGTCCCAAAGGCTGTGAATCTCACCAAAGATTAACCACAAAATAATAATAATAATAATAATAATAATAATAATAATAATAATAATAATAGTTACCTAGGATGTTGGCAGCAACCCATATCAACGATCAGTACAAGTCAATGGTATTTGTGATGCATTTTTGAATGTTCAGTTGACTGAGTTTCATATTTAATGAAGAAAAGAAGCAACAGCAACAACAACAATAATAGTAACGTACTTGGTTGATACCTAGGATGGTGGCAGCAACCCATATCAACCATTAGCACCAGTCAATGGTATTTGTGATGCATTTTTGAATGTTCAGTTGACTGTGCTTCATGTTTAATGAATAAAGTATATAATAACAATAACAGCAAACAGCAAGCAATAATAAAAACAAACAATAACAACAGCAACAATCGTGAGTGCATGTGGAAGATGCAGAGAAGGAATGAGATGTTAGAATGTACCGCAGTGCTACATAGCTCCCTGCTTTCTGGGCCATCCATCACCTTATCGGCATGCTTTTGTTCAAAAATACTTCTCTTTGTTAGCAGGAAACATAGCTCCTGCCACAGGTAACTTCTCAGCACAATCAATTCCTTCATCACTGAAAGCTGAGAAAGAGCCGGTTGCGGATTTTTTGGGGTCCACTAGTGAAGTCGATGGCTTTCAGATTTCAACACAGAGCACTGATAGCTTCTGCTAAGCAATTGATTAGCCTTACTCTGAGTTCTGCCTCTCTCCATTTTTTAAGAGGGCACGGCGATTTGGGAGGTGGGGTGAAGCCTAGGAGGGGAGAGGATGACTTAAGAAAGTGACATCAAGCTGTCTTAGATATGTCAGGCAAGCTCCTGCATTTCTAGTGTCCACCTTTTATAGATGGCTATGATCAGAAAGACCTGCAGTTCGGGGGTTCGAATCCCTAGCGCCACGTAACAGAGTGAGCTCTTGTTACTTGTCCCAGCTTCTGCCAACCTAGCACTTCAAAAATTTGTAAAAATGCAAGTAGAAAAATCGAGACAACCTTGGTGGGAAGATAACAGCATCCCGTGCGCCTTCGGCATTTAGTCATGCCGGGCATATGACCACGGAGACATCTTCGGACAGTGCTGGCTCTTCGGCTTTGAAATAGAGATGAGCACTGCCCCCTAGAGTCAAGAATGACTAGCACACATGTGTGAGGAGAACCTGTACTTTTACCTTTATGATCAAATAGGTTTTGTTCCCAGCAAATTCCTAGTGAGGTAAATGTAAATACCTTTCTGCTGAACTAGGGGGTGGAGAACATAGACTAATAGGGTAAGCAGTGGTGGGATTCAAATAATTTAACAACCGGTTCTCTGCCCTAATGACTGGCTGGATGAGCGTGGCCATGGTAGGCTTGGCCATGGGATGTGACAGGCAGCACTCAGCCTCCTGCACCCCTTGGGAGCAAAAATGGGCCAAGGAGGGCATTTCACCCCTATGCCCTCTTTTTGGCTTAGTAGGCCTCTCTGCACTTACCTGGGAGCTAAAATGGGGCACCTGGAGTCTCTTGGGCGGGGTAGGCACAAAGGGGCAAGGCCAGCCAGCAATTTAACCACCGGTTCGCCTGAACCGGCCCAAACCGGCCCAAACCAGTTGAATCCCACCACAAGTTAGAAGGGATCTTGGAGGTCTTCTAGTCTACTCTTACCCCACTGATCAAGCATTGCTGACAAATGGCAATCCAATCTGTTCTTGAACTCCTCCAGTGATGGAGAATCCACAATTTCTGGAGGCCACCAGTTCTACAGAAGAATTGTTCTCCCTGTCGGGAAATTTCTCCTTAATTCTAGGTTGGATCACTCCATCCGTTACTTCTTCAGGTGCTTTGGAGAAGAGATTGACCCTCCCCCTCTTCTCTGTGACAGCCCTTCAAGCAGGGGTGGGTTGCTGCTGGCATTACTGCTGTTTTGGTGTGCGCACAGTTTTGCGTGTGTTCACATGCTTCACTCGTGCACACACCAGATGCGCACTCTGTGCATGTGTGCGGTTGCCCCAAAGTAGTTCTGCGCATGTGCAGAACATTTAAAAATGAAAAAAAAAGAGAAAAACCATGCTGCTCTGACCGGAGAACCGGTTCGGAGACGTGGCAAGTCTGGGTTGCTGCCGGTTCTGCCGACCTAGGCCAGCAAACCGCTACCGGTTCAGCAGAACCAGTCCAAACCGGTTGGAACCCCCCTCTGCCCTCAAGTATTAGAAGACTGCTATCATTATGTATAAAGGAGAAAATGTCTACTTTGCCTGTTAGTAAAGCATGTACTAGCACAGGGGTCCCCAACCTTTGCAACTTTAAGTCTGAAGGACTTCAGCTCCCAGACTTCTCCAGCCAGCAAAGCCTTCAGACTTAAAGTTGCAAAGGTTGGGGACCCCTGTACTAGCATCTGCAATTTAAACGGAAAATGTTAACAGGTATAGTATCTTCAGACAACCACTTTATTCTTTATGCTGTCTACCTCACCTTTGAAGCTCTTCTACTTTGCTTGCTCGGAGGGTTTAGATTTATAGAAGTCGAATCTAAAGGTCTTTCTCTTTTGATCCTTTAATATCAAAAACTGAATCAGGGCCGCAAGCATAGGGCTGCATTCTTACTGTTGCCCAGAAAAGCAACCTGTGGCAGCTAATGCTTAAGCCGAGCGCGAATTCCCTTCCATCTCCTCTTCTTGGATGGTCTCCTGGCCAGTCTTAGAGCGCCGAGACAATGACTTGCTGCCTTATCTGACCCAGAAGGAAGGCCAGCTGTCAGCACACAAGCGCGGCCTTTGTTTGTTCTTCAATGAAAGCTCAGTTAATTAAAAGGAGCAATCACTTTTCTTTATCGGGTGCGGCTGCCCTGTGAACAGCCTTGTGCTGGGTCACACTCTCAGCTCCACTGAGCAGGATGCAACTGCTATGACACAAGCTCCATCACAACGCTGCCTTTCCCTTTTTCCAAAACACAGACCTTACCTTTTTTTGCACGGGGCTGTCACTCACCAAAATCCTAAAAATCTAACACTCTGGTGCACTCTAGGCACTCTGGTGTGCTTATGCACAACCCCTTTACGGACCTCTTAGGAATGGGGTGAGATCCATGTTAGGCAATTTGAGGTTGAAGCTGTGGAGGGTTTGAGGATGTAACAATGGAGTCAGGTAGAGCATTCCAGGCGTTGACCACTCTGGGGACAGTAGGGCAGGGATGGTAGGCACTCTGGTGTGCTTATGCACACACCCTTTACGGACTTCTTAGGAATGGAGTGAGGTCCAGAGTAGACAGTTTGAGGTTGAAGCTGTGAGGGTTAGAAGATGTAACAATGGAGTCAGGAAGAACATTCCAGGCGTTGACCACTGAAGTTGTATTTTCTGCAATCGAGCTTGGAGTGGTTTACCTTGAGTTCACATCTATTGTTTGCCTGTGTATTATTGAAGTTGAAGCTGAAGGAGTAGTCATTGACAGGTAGGACATTGTAGCAGGCAATTTTATATACTATGCTTGGGTCAGACCTTAGTCGGCATAGTTTGAGGTTGTCCCAGCCCAAAATTTCAAGCCTGGTGGCATAAGGGATTCTATTGTGAGCGGAGGAGTGGAGGACTCTTCTCGTGAAATACCTCTAGATTCACGCGATTGAATTAATGTCCAATATATAGTGTGGATTCCAGGCAGATGAGCTGTATTCAAGAATTGGTTGGGCAAAAGTTTTGTGTGCCCTACTTAGTAATACAATGTTACCGGATTGCTGGATTAAGCTGTAAAGCTGAATGCAGCATTTGTTTTTAATAATACTTTTTGTACCATCCTGTCTTGGTAAAGTATTTTCCCCCCCAACAATCCAAAACCTAGTTGGCAGGCATTATTCTACGATAAAATTACATTTATACCTGTAATTTGTAGAAAACATACACTCAAAAGTATAGGTTTCCGTAAGGCAGAGACGTATACTTTTTAAGAAAAGAAATATCAGGGCAAATCTGAAAATGGGAGGTCACAGATTTATGAAATAACTGATGTAACATTGACCCAGTTCAGAAATTATCCATTTTTTCCACCTTCTAATCTAAAGGTACAAACAGATGATTTGGCAAATCAGAGCTAGCAACATACTGTGCTTCTGAACCTCAAAAAAGCTTCTGTGACCCCATTTCTTTGTTTATTTTGATTTGCTTTATAGAAATCAAGGCAAGCTCAGGAGATTGCCAAGCCTTATAAGATCTAATTTAAGCCTGCTGTGGTCTCAAAATGTCAAAATCATATGCCTTCTGATCTGACAGAATTGCAATACTCTCACAGTGATGTGGCATACATAAGAAACAGAATAACAAACTTTGAAGGAACCTTGGAGGTCTTCTACTCTAACCCTCAAGCAGGAGACCCGATGGCATTTCAAACCCATGTTGTCCAATCTCTTCTGAAAAGTTTCCAGTGATGGAGCACCCACAATTCCTGGAGAACAGAACAGAACAGAACAGGATAGAATAGAAAGAAATGGAAGAACAGAAGAAAGAACAGAACAGAGCAGAGCAGAGCAGAAAATGGAATATGGAGTATGGAATATGGAATATGGAGTATGGAATATGGAATATGGAGTATGGAATATGGAATATGGAGTAGAATAGAGTAGGGTAGGGTACGGTAGGGTAGAATAGAATAGAATAGAATATGGAATAAATAGAGAATGGAATATGAATAGAATAGAATAGAATAGAATAAATAGAGAATGGAATATGAATAGAATAGAATAGAATAGAATAGAATATGGAATAAATAGAGAATGGAATATGAATAGAATAGAATAGAATAGAATAGAATAAATAGAGAATGGAATATGAATAGAATAGAATAGAATACAATAGAATATGGAATAAATAGAGAATGGAATATGAATAGAATAGAATAGAATATGGAATAAATAGAGAATGGAATATGAATAGAATAGAATAGAATAAATAGAGAATGGAATATGAATAGAATAGAATAGAATAGAATATGGAATAAATAGAGAATGGAATATAGAATATAGAATAGGAATAGAATAGATATTTATTTTGGCAAAGTGTGATTGGGCACAGAAGGAATTTGTCTTCGGTGAATAAGCTCTCATTGCACATAAAAGCTATAAGTGATAAATCATGGTCATAGTCATCATAAAAACATATTCATCATAAATCATGAGATACAACACTTAGTGTTAGGCATAGGATACTAAATAAGCAAACAATACTAGGAAACTCAATAAAACAATATAAACCGTAATGATACAATCCACAAAGTTACAGTCATTCCACCGATTAATTGTTCTAACTCAGGAAATTTCTCCTTAGCCCTAGGTTGGTCCTCTCCTTGATTCGTTTCCACCCATGGCTTCTTGTGCTGCCTTCGGGTTCCTTGAAGAATAGGTTGACCCCCTTTTCTTTGTGGCAGCCCCTGAGATATTGGAATACTGCCACCTACATGAGATAAACAAGTTGGGGTTTTTTGCCCAACACAGCTCTCTCTCTCTCTCTCTCTCTCTCTCTCTCTCTCTCTCTCTCTCTCTCTCTCTCTCTCTCTCTCTCTCTCTCTCTCTCTCTCTCTCTCTCTCTCTCTCTCTCTCTCTCTCTCTCTCTCTCTCTCTCTCTTCTATCTTCTATCTTCTATCTTCTCTCTCTTTTTACCCATCACTTTTGAGGACAATATCCTGAGCTGGAGCAGCTGTTGATCCTGAACTAATGAAGGCCATTTTCCTAGCCTTTACCCCTCTCTACATGCCATCTGAAACAGCGTTGCCACTTCAACCGCTTCCCTCTTTTTAAAAAATTCATGGGCCAGCCTGGGAGAAGGGAGCCATTTTGTCACATTAGCAAAGATGGCTGATCAGCATTGCTGAAAACCCTGAACTTCTCACCTCCTGGTTTCCCCCCCCTCCCCCTTTGGGATGGGATGGGAAGTGGGGGCCCAGCCTGGCCAGCTGGTATGGCTGCCAGCTCCTTGTCTGGTTGGTGTGCCGTAAGGAGAGGCGCTTTCTGGCAAAGGCAGTTTGTCATTGATGAGATGCCAATCCTGCTGTTTTAAGTATCACCTCCGAGATAAATTAAGTGCTTGAAGACCTGTGAAATTGGGGCATTTGCAGTCTGTCATCTCAACAGTTGCATTCACTGGGAGAAAACAAATTCTCCCTGGTCACTCTGGCAAGCCGGGCTTTTTTGTGTGTGTGTGTGGCTGTAAAAGCAACAGCTTAACTGTTGCTGTAGGAACAACAAAGAAACCACTTCCCCTGGCAGACAAATAATTCATACAGTCTCTTGTGGGCCAAACTACATGTTGTGTGTAATTGTGTTATTGCTTTTTCCCAAGGGGTCTTTTTTTTAAAACTCCCATGCAATCACCAAAGTACACATAATGTGTAGTTTAACCCTCACTTTTTTTAAAAAAAACCTTGAAACATATTTGGAGTTTCACTGGGCTGAAAGAGCTGATAACTTTCTAACGCTGAAGCCTCCAGCGAGGAGCAGGGAGGGAAGGAAAAATAGCGAAAATGGGCAGACACAAGGCGTAGGTTCCTTGATGGAAGATGGGGAAGAATAAGGATTTACAGAATAATAGAATTGGAAGAGACCTTGGAGGTCTTCTAGTCCAACCCTTGCTCAAGCAGGAGACACTGTACCCGTGATGGCGAACCTATGGCACGGGTGCCACAGGTGGCATGCGGAACCATTTCTTAGGGCACATGAGGTGTTACCCTGTCAGCTCCAGTGCGCATGTGTGCACTGGCCAGCTGATTTAGGCCTTCTTTTGAGGCCCTTTCTAGCGCTCTGGAGGCTTCAGGGAAGCTCCTGAAGCCTCTGGAGGTGGGGGGATGATGTTTTCACCCTCCCCAGGCTCCTAGAAAGCCTCTGGAGCCTGGGGAGGGCGAAAAAAGCATGCCAAAAGCAGGGGGTCATGCACATAGCATTATGGGTGTGGCACGCCCAAGCACAACCCCCCTGCGCTCCCCCCGCTTTTGGCAGGTGAGCCAAAAAATATTAGCCATCACTGCCCTATACCAGGGGTCTGCAAAGTCGGCTCTTTTAAGACTGGTGGACTTCAACTCCCAGAATTCCCCAGCAGCTGGCTGGGGAACTCTGGGAGTTGAAGTCCACCAGTCTTAAAAGAGCCGACTTTGCAGACCCCTGCCCTATACCATTAGTGATGTAGCAACTTCTGATAGCAAGCTTGATCTTTTTAACTGTCAGGAAGTTTCTCCTTAATCCTAGGTAGCTTCTCTCCTTGATTATGGTAGTTTCCATCCAGTTCTGATCTAGGCTTCCCCAAAAAGCCCGAGGCAGAGTCCTGGTCCCGGCAAAACCCTTTTTATTAAACGAATGTGAATTCCTCTCCTTCACGTTCAGCAAAGGCCTGGCAAACGGTCTTTCAAAGGAATATTTAGGACTACAGAACTTATCTAACTTGGAAATCTGCCATGTAGATATTGTCCAAGTGAGGTGCTATGCAAGGAAAGGCTGGGCACAGAGTCTCTGAGATTCACGGGCAGATCTTCACACTCCTGAAATGAATCGAACGAAGGAATGAATTGTTTCCTGCAAAAGCCCCCTCCCCTTTCGCTCCTCTTTTATGTCCTATTGGAGGGGCTATTCACAGTCCACTTGTGGCTTTACTCCCAAGTCAACCCTGATTTCCTAGCGGTTCTTGACTTCTGGCAGCTCTGCGCATGCGCGCACTGGGAACAGGCTCCAGCTGTTCCCCTGCCTCACCGCTGTCTAGCTCCGTAGGCACCTGAACACTGTCAGACAGCCTCGCCCTCATCTCTGCCTCTGAAGCAGAGCCCTCGTCAGAGCCTTCCCCAGCCTCCAGGACTGGCCCATGCTCCTCCCCAACCTCCTCACTGTCCGAATCTGCTGCCAGCTCCACTGGCCTCTGGCGGGCCACAACACCTATACCATTCCAAACAGGTTGCTCTTCACTCCTTTCTCAAAAGCCTCCCGTGATAGAGCAACTTCTGATAGCAAGCAATTCCACTGGTTGATATTATTTTTAACAGTTGGAAAGTTTCTCCTTAACACTAGGTAGCTTTCTCTCCTTGATTACAGTAGTTTCCATCCATTGCTTCTTTGTCTTGCCTTCAGGTGCTTTGGAGAATAGGTTGACACCCCCGCCCCCTTCCTGGTGGTAGTTCACCAAATCCTGGAACCCTGCTATTAATGTCACCCTTAGTCCTCCTTTTCTCTAAACTAGACATACCTAATTTCTGAAACTATTCTTCATATGCTTTAGTCCCTAGGCACTTGATCAGTAATGGGCTGCTGGGGGTTTGCAGGAGTCCAGGAGAACCTCTAGCTAAGATTCTGTGCAGTTTGGAGAACCCCCAAATCCCAATCCTGGCTGGCCACGCCCACCCCATCCCACCCCTCCCAGGAGTCCTCATGCGGCCCGTTTTGAATGCAGGTAAGTGCATGGCGGAAGCTCGGGGAGGGCCTAGCTATATACGAGACCGCCTTCTGCCCCATACATCCCTTCGTCCGATCCGCTCCCACAGAGAGGGCCTTCTCCGGATACCGTCGGCCAGGCAATGCCGGTTGGCGACACCCAAGGGAAGGGCCTTCTCTGTGGCGGGCCTGGCCCTCTGGAACAACCTACCCCCCGACCTTCGCACTACCTCGGACCTCCGCCTCTTTTGCCAACGTCTTAAGACATACCTATTCCAACAAGCCGGCCTAGCGTAGCCCCCCGTTTTCTGACTCTACTGATAAATTTTAATTTTTAGGGTTTTAAAGGGTTTTTAGCACGGGTTTTAACTTAATTTAATATGTTTTTAATAGTATATATTGTTTTGTTATGGTTTTTAATAATGCCTGTGCACCGCCCTGGGTCCTAACAAGGAGAAGGGCGGGGTATACATTCCAAAAATAAAAATAAAATAAAAAAACAAAAAAACAGGTCTAGTGGAAGTTCAGGAAAGCTGGAAAGGGGCCTGTTTCTGGCTTCCAGAGGGCCTCTGGAGCATGGGGAGGGTTTTTTTGCCCTCCTGGAGGCTCGAGGAAAACGTCAGGAGTCTGGGGAGGGCAAAAATGCCTTCTACCATAGTCCAGGAGGTTGACTAGTCTATGCCCACCATGGCCACGCCCATCCAGCAACAGGGCAGAGAACCCCTTGCTAAATTTTTTGAAGCCCAGCCCTGCCCTTGATCATCCTGGCTGCTCTTCTCTGCACTCTTTCCAGAGTCGCAACACCTTTTTTATATCATGGTGACCAAAACTGGATGCAGCATCCCAGATTTCAAACAGACACTCTTGTCAATTGTAACTGAAGTTATTTACACCATGCTGAAGTTGTTTACCATGCTTCGCAATGTCAGAATCATGTATTTTTCAGAAATTGCTGTCAGGAGTGAAGTATTTTCGCTGTGTTCAGTCTGCCTCGCACTGTCCTGACAGTTTCCCTTCCTCCCTCTCGAGGCTTCGTTACTGGAGGGAATAAGAATCCATCCCTGATGCCGTTCGAACTTCTGAAAGAAATTTCAGTTGAAGTTGAATCAATCTGACTTCGCAACTGCAGTCACAAAATCCATCAAATCCACTGTGGTTTTGAGGAGGCCTAGAAAAAAAAAGTGGTGGGTTGTTGTGGCTGTTTTTTGCTCATCTGCGAAAGTTGATCAGATTGAATCCTTCTGAGTCTGAGTCAGTCCAACCCTTTGCATTTGTTTGGGCTTCGGTTAAGAAAATCAGTATGATTTCAAGGTTCTTTCTGAATCAGGTACAAAGGAAATTAAAAGACAGATAGACAGATTAAAAGAGTTGGAAGGGACCTTGCAGGCCATGTAGTCTCCTGGAAAGCCTACACCCATGATGGCAAAGCTATGGCACGTAGGCTACAGGTGGAAACCCTACACCCATGATGGAGAACCTATGGCACGTAGGCTACAGGTGGAAACCCTACACACATGATGGTGAACCTATGGCACGTAGGCTACAGGTGGAAACCCTACACCCATGATGGCGAACCTATGGCACGTAGGCTACAGGTGGAAACCCTACACCCATGATGGAGAACCTATGGCACGTAGGCTACAGGTGGAAACCCTACACCCATGATGGCGAACCTATGGCACGTAGGCTACAGGTGGAAACCCTACACCCATGATGGAGAACCTATGGCACGTAGGCTACAGGTGGAAACCCTACACCCATGATGGTGAACCTATGCACGTAGGCTGCAGGTGGAAACCCTACACCCATGATGGTGAACCTATGGCACGTAGGCTACAGGTGGAAACCTACACCCATGATGGAGAACCTATGGCACGTAGGCTACAGGTGGAAACCCTACACCCATGATGGCGAACCTATGACATGCATGCTACAGGTGGCATGTGGAGCTGAAGGTGTTGCCCTGTCAGCTCCAGTACGCATGTGTGTGCTGGCCAGCTGACTTTCAGCCTTGATTTTTGGGTGTTTTTTGCCCTCCAGTGGCTTTATGGAAGCCTCCTGGAGCCTCCAGAGGAGAAAAACCGCCCAATGTGCCAACTGGAAGTTCAGGAACAAACTTCCAGTTTGCGCAGAAGATATTTATTTGTTTGTTTGTTTGTTTGTTTGTCAAACATGTACAAGATAACAAGTATAGGTATGCACGTAAACATGAACAATGGAAGTAAATACAGATAAATGGGGACAGTAAGACAAGGGAGGTAGGCATGCTGGCGCGCTTAGGCACACCCATTTACGGACCTCGTAGGAATGGGGTGAGGTCCACGGTAGACAGTTTGAGGTTGAAGCTGTGGGGTTTGAGGATGTGACAACGGAGTCAGGTAGAGCATTCCAGGCGTTGACCACTCTGTGGCTGAAGTTGTATTTTCTGCAATCGAGCTTGGAGCGGTTTACCTTGAGTTTGCATCTATTGTTTGCCTGTGTATTATTGAAGTTGAAGCTGAAGGAGTAGTCATTGACAGGTAGGACATTGTAGCAGGCAATTTTATATACTATGCTTAGGTCAGACCTTAGTCGGCATAGTTTGAGGTTGTCCAAGCCCAAACTTTCAAGCCTGGTGGCAGAAGGGATTCTATTGTGAGCGGAGGAGTGGAGAACTCTTCTCGTGAAATACCTCTGGGCCTGCCCAATCGTGTTAATGTCCAATATACAGTGTGGGTTCCAGGCAGATGAGCTGTATTCAAGAATCGGTCTGGCAAAGGTTTTGTATGCCCTACTTAGCAATACAATGTTACCGGAGAAGAAGGTATCACCTAGTGTTGTGGCCAAAACCTGGATCACCTGGAGCAACCCAATAACTTTGAAGGCACAACATAAATGTATTAGGACACAAACAAGCACAGTTTATTGAACTTTGGCAGCCCTGCACAAAAGCACAATCACAGCTTATAGTCCTGGGTTCTGATCTGATTCCTACTTAGGATGAACACAGCTTGCAGTGAATGTTATTTTTTTTTTAAAAAAAAAGAAGAAGCAGGAGGTGAGGTGAGAATGGGAGTTGCCCCCATCATGTGGTATATGGCTCTCGAATTGCCAACCTTTCCGTCGACAAGCCCAGCATCTTAACCGCTGGGCCACCTTGACTGTTGACTTACAGTGGTACTTTAAATAGTTCGTATGTTGGGAAAGACATCTCATGGGTTTGAAACTGAATGCAGTTCCCCTGTGTACTGTGGGGTTCTTTTAGCATCACACTAGCATTTTTCCCCCTCATGGACCGAAACAACTATTGTTACTCTTTTGAGCATCTAGGAAGATTCTCACTCATCCAGGTCATGGCTGTCCCAAAGATGCTTTTTTTTAGCTGGACTTTCTGGTTGTTCTTGGAAGACGTTTCCACCCCAAGGATAAAACATGCAGACAACCTGGTATATGCAGTACAATGCAGTGAACCATGTGCATTGGGGAAACAAAACAGCCACTTCATAAACACATGGCACAGCACATAGGAGAACAAACCCACCAGGGCTAGATTCAGCAGTCCACCTGCATTTAAAAATCACAGGCCACTCTTTTGAAGACAACCAAGTCCACATTTTGGGCAGAGAGGATTGCTGGTTTGAAAGAGGGATCCAAGAGGCCATCTTTGTCAAAATTGAACGGCCCTCTCTCAACAACAGTGAGGGAGGGATACGACATCCTCTATCTCAAATCTACAACACCGTCCTTTCAACAGTTCCAAGAAGGCTCCACACCCATTTGCACCACTCAGTTGACCCTGAGGAGATAGATAAACTACCAGGTGACCTTAACAACTCGTTAGAAGAATGCAAATGTCCAGCTGTCTGCAAGGAGTATAAATCCTTCCATTCCCCACCATTCATTCAAAGCTGAAGAAGCATCTTGGATGAGAAGCGAAACGTCTTCAAAGGAAAACCAGAAAGTCCAGTTGCCTCTCGAAAGAAGCCCCTTTGGCATTCTTTATTGAGCATCATTCAAAGCTTTGCTTTCACTCAACCAGATATCTCCAAGCAAAGGGGATCCAAGAAACAAACAAGATAGCTCAGTGGCTAAGATGCTGCGCTTGTCGATCAGAAAGGTTGGCAGTTTGGCGGTTCGAATCCCTAGCACTGCATAATGCAGTGAGCTCCCATTACCTGTCCCATCTTCTGCCAGTCTAGCAGTTTGAAAGCATGTAAAAATACAAGTAGAAAAATAGGAACCACCTTTGGTGGGAAGGTAATAGCGTTCCGTGCGCCTTCGGTGTTGAGTCATGCCAGCCACATGACCACGGAGACGTCTTCAGACAGTGCTGGCTCTTCGGCTTTGGAACGGAGATGAGAACTTCCCTCTAGAGTCAGGAACGACTAGCACATAGGTGCAAAGGGAACCCTTACCTTATAGAATTGTATAATTTGTTTTCTACCTTGGCTGTTAAACAGTCCTCTTGATTGGTCAATCCACCTCTGGCTACATCCTGGTTGTCCATGCAAGTTACACAGCCTAGGGAGGCTACAGGGTGGGGAAAAGAGGGAAGACGTGTAATGAAACGAATTAGAGACTCGCCGTCCATAATGAAGTGGCAATTTGTCTCGAGCTCTAGATCAAGGTGTGGTTGAGCTAACAAGCTGCCTGGCCTCTCGGACTGGGAGAGTATGAAGCATTCTCAGGTGAAAGGAATCCCCAGGCAGCAGAGAGGGAAAGTGGAGAGAGTGTTGGCAAGGTTGGGGGGGGAGGCTGTCTATGGAGGAGGGAGGAGAAGAGGGAGATAAAAGCTCGGAGAAATCAGCAGCATTAGACTGGATGAGTCCTGCTGTGAGGTTGCTATCTTCTGCACCACAGAATCCGCAAGGCAAGCTAAGTGCTGGGATGAGACCGGAATACAGATCAAATCCAGTTCTGGGTCAATCATTCCCTCCTGCTGTTCGTTCTCTCTCTCTCTCTCTCTCTCTCTCTCTCTCTCTCTCTCTCTCTCTCTCTCTCTCTCTCTCTATATATATATATATATATATATATATATATATATATATATATGTGTGTGTGTGTGTGTGTGTGTGTGTGTGTGTGTGTGTGTGTGTGTCTGTCTGTCTGTCTGTCTGTCTGTCTCTCTGTCTCTCTGTTTCTCTCTCTGTGTGTGTGTATGTCTCTATCTCTATCTCTCTCTGTCTCTTTCTCATTCAATCATTCTCTCTGTGTGTGTGTCTGTCTATCTGTCTATCTCCATCTCTATCTCTCCCTCTGCATCTCCCTCTGCCTCTGTCTCTCTGTCTCTTTCTCTCTCATTCAATCATTCTCTGTCTGTCTGTTCTGTCTCTCTCTCTCTGTCGGTCTGTCTATCTATCTATTTCTATCTCATTCTCTCTCTCTCTCTCTCTCTCTCTCTCTCTCTCTCTCTCTCTCTCTCTCTCTCTCTCTCTCTCCCTCTCCCTCTCCCTCTCTGTCTCAGTCTCTCTTGGTCACTCTCAGTCTGTCTGTCTGTCCCTTTCTCTGTGTTTGTCTGTCTATCGCTGTCTCTATGTCTTGTCTCTTTCTGTCGCTTTGTCTCTCTCTCTCTCTCTGATTATCTTTCTCTCTGTCTCTCTCCCTCTCCCTCTCCCTCTCTCTGTCTCTCTCTCTCCCTCTCCTTCAGTCTCTCTGTCTCGCTCTCTCTCTGTCTCTTTGTCTCTCTCTGTCTCTCTTTCTAAATTCTGTACCTGATCTTCAAAGGAAATCAGGGAAGAAAACTAGGGAAGCTTAGCAGCTGAAACCTGGGGACTTTCCCTGAGTCCAATGAAATACAGCCGACATCCGTTAACCCTTACAGAAAGAGGATTGCTCCGTCTAAAGGGATTGACCAGGAAAAGTCCCTTGTCCCGAACATCAGGTCTGGGTGGATACACATAGAACTCTCCAGGAGCTGTAAGAGAGTCTGCACAGGATAGGTGGCAAAATCTGAGTGATGTGAGAACGACCCAAGGCTCAGCATGTCAATATGTGGCATTCCTATGTCACAGGATATATTTTGCCCTCGTGCCCAGCAGCAGAAGATGGAATATTTGAAACTTCTCTTCCAGTTGGCCAAACTCATCATAATAGCTATCTTTAAGTATTCTATAGCTAAGGACTGTGCTTCCATTTGATGCAGATTTGGTCCTATTCCTTCCCTCCTCTCTCTATTTCCTTCCATTTTCCCTTTTTCCCTTTTCCCTCCTCCCCTCAATTTTTTGTTTTGCCAATTCTGATTATCCTGCACATTGCAGTTGGCTTCTTATGTACCAGTTCTTTGCTTTGCAGATCCCAAGTTGCTATCTTGCCTTTCAAAAACTCTGGACATTATTGTTGTTGTTGTAGTTGCCCTCAGAAAGGTCCATTTCAAAATCAAAAGATTTCACATTTGAAATGTTTTGCACAGTTTCCAGCAGACTCACGCTTCTTTCATGCTCCAGCTAAGCCACATGGGTGGTGAGCACCCCTTCATTAATCATTTCCTTTGCACTTCCATTTGTGTCCCTAGTAGCCCTTTTTGATTTTGGACAGAAAGCAATAAACTATTGATGTCCCCCGTCCCCCAAAAAAAAGATTCTTTGGATAAAACCCACTGGACTTCCTCCAACTCTACTCTCAGCATCTTAATGAAATATTTGATGGTGGCAAAGTGGGAGGCCAAAGTCTTGCCGTGGTTTGCCTCTGAGAAACTTATCTTCTGCCAAAATGTACCCTTTTTATTTTATCTCTTATCTTTCCCGTATCATAATGGCAGGTCTATTCTCCATGAATATAACATTAAGGAGGTCGGGGAGGGTGGAGGGGGGCGTTTTGGGGGAGGGGAGAGGAAAAAACAGTATTTATGCCAAGAAAGCTACAACCAGAGACACCTAAATGCGGATTTGCCTGCTTTCTCAATCAATTTGCAATCAACAAGTAAACAAGCATCTTGAACGAAGCGAAGAGCAGGTGGCAAGGTAGGGAATTAGGTAGCAAGTCGCCATGTGGAGAATCCCGGCCATATTCTCCCCTACCCACCACAGTAGACGGATAAGAGCAATTCTCCACAGTTAGGGAGGGATCCTTGGTGTTGTTTGAGCTGGGTTGTTCTCTTGCAGATGTTTCCTTACCCAAACTAGGTCACACGCACACACACAAAAACACATAGATAAATGATAGACAGATAGATAGATGACTGATAAATAATAGATAGATAGATAGATAGATAGATAGATAGATAGATAGATAGATAGATAAATGATAGACAGATAGATAGATGACTGATAGATAGAAGATAGATAGATAATAGATAGATAGATAGATAGATAGATAGATAGAGATAGATAGATAGATAGATAGATAGATAGATAGATAGATAAATGATAGACAGATAGATAGATGACTGATAGATAGATAATAGATAGATAGATAGATAGATAGATAGATAGATAGATAGATAGATAGATAGATAGATAGATAGATAGATAGATAGGCAGGCAGGCAGGCAGGCAGGCAGGCAGGCAGGCAGGCAGGCAGGCAGGCAGGCAGGCAGGCAGGCAGGCAGGCAGGCAGGCAGGCAGGCAGACACCCTGTTTCCTTGAAAATAAGACCTCCCTGGTTAATAAGATGAATCGGGCTTTTGAGTGCATGTGCTAAAATAAGCCCCCCCCCAAAATAAGCCCTCCGTGAAAATATTGCAACACAGCAGCAGCCATGAGGTGACCATGCTCGCTGCCTCCTGCACCTCAAAAATAATAAGACCTCCCCAAAAATAAGGGCCAAGCGCTTATTTTGGGGGTCAAAAGAAAATAAGACCCTGTGTTATTTTCACGGAAACACAGTCGGTCGGTCGGTCAGTCGGTAGATTGATTTTATATCTTCAGATATGGAACACACACACAAACACAAACACATTATTAACATGAAATCATTCTTTTCCCAACTTGCTGAAGCTGGGCAGGAAAAACAGATTTGCTAAGATGACAGTGGGAGGCCCCTTATATTTAACTGCTTCCACCTTGACTATGAGGTTAAAAATATAAAATGAAAAACAGGCATTCAAGAGCTCCCATGGAGCCAAGAGCAGAGGAAGCCATCAAGGATAGCTGTAGTTACAGCCACCGGTGCTAAATGGGCTCTGCAGGGCCTAATGGGTTTGCCATTCCCTGTTTATTTTTCCCCTTTCTTTTTCCTCTGTAAGGAAGGAAACTTTGAGGGCATCTCTCTGGGGAGGAAGAGGGCTGGGGACAGTCTCCCGTCTCCCAAGCAGGACTCGGTCCCTTCCGTCTAGCTACATTCACCCTGAGAAGGGGCTTTATTAGCTGTTGCAGGCACCCAGGCGTGCTTCGGATATTGACTTGGAGAGAATTCTACTTTTCACTGTGACAATTCAGTCTCCATTGAAGGGTTCTTGTGGGAAGGGAAGGGAATTAAAGGAAGGAAAGGAAAAAAAAGAAGGAGGAAGGAAAGAAAGAAGGAAAGAAGGAGAGAAGAAGATAAGGAAGGAAGGAAGAAGAAAGGAAGGAAAGGAAAGGAAAGGAAAACAGAAAGGAGCAGAGGTGGGTTGCTCCCAGTTCAGCCCAGTTTGGCCAAACCAGTAGTGGCAGGAGCCTCGGCCCACCCATTGCACATGCACAAGTGAACAAGTAGTAAAACTGGTACAAACCCACCACTGGAAAGGAGGGAGGGAGAAAGGAAGGAAGGAAGGAAGGAAGGAAGGAAGGAAGTAGGATGGAAGAAAAGCTAAAGAGAAAGGAGGGAGGGAAGGAAGAAGGAAGAAAGGAGAGCAGGAAGGGAGAGACCAGCTGTCTAGAGCTCCTGGAGGCAAGATGTCATATAAATAAATAAAAAGGAAGCTAATTTGACATTGTTGAAACTCTCAATTTGAATCTCTTCTCTTTCCAACTTCAACTTCATCCCATCCTCTTGAAAATGCCTCTGTTTTTCTTTCTTTCCCTTTAGAATGTCTATTTTTGTATGTGAATTTTTTAGAACGTGCGATTGTGTAAGCCACCGATAGCAACTCCGTATACTCTGCGTACTCTCCTCCCCCCACCCTGATTCCCCCCTTCTGTGTCCCCCCCCCCCCCACCAGATTTCTGTTCTTTCCTGTTCTGGAAGTCTGCATTGCAAACCCTGTGGGGGTGGAGAAAGTCAGCGCAGCTCCCTGAGGGGCACCAATTTGTTGGTTGCAATTATATTTTTTTGTTACTTGCAAATGAAATGTGAAAAGAGAAAGAAAATCACAATTAGACCCATATTAATAGAAACAGATTAGCATAGCCATGGGGATGGTGGAGCGAGCAGGACTCCGTGCACAAGGGCCCGATCCTGAAAGGGACTGAGCACTTCCGGTATGTGCTGAGATTGGGGTCCCGTTCAGAATTGCATCTCATAGAGGGATTCTATGCCGGCCAACATCATGCCTTCAATTTGTAAGACATCAGAGCTATCGTCCTGTTAATCCATCAATTATCAATGGTTAGGTGGCCATGAAAAAATAAAAAGGGCCTGCGTGCCGATTATTATTAGAATCCCTGAAATTAAACACGTCGTCTCTAGTTCCTTCAAGCTTCTTGGGAAACTGGCCAAGCCAAGTCCTGAAAGGGTCATTGCAAGTGTGTGTGTGTGTGTGTGTGTGTGTGTGATGTTTGTGCTGATAAATAAACAAACAAGGGAGACTAGTATAGATCTATTTCAAGCTATTTAGCTCTCATCAGCTAGCCATACCCTTACTGGGATTTGAACCTGGGAAGTATTACATGTGAGGCAGTTGTAATTGCCACTATATGCTATGACCAGGCATATATATATGTGTGCCTGGTCATAGCAGCTGGTGACCAATAGCTGACCTTGGTTGATTTTGAAAATTCAAACCTGGCTGGAACTGGAATAGGAGACCAAGAGGAAATCCCAGGAGGGTAGGCCAGATGGGGAAGTTTAAAAAAAAAAAAAAAACACCAAGCAAATGTTTCAAAGGGGGACAAACACTTCAGGATGACTGTGGAGAAAAGAATGTGGATGTTTCCTACCTATTGGAAAGCAATCAACCTTTCACTGTGATCGTGCATTGGATGACCTTTTTGCAGTTTTGCAGGGAAGGAAGGAAGGAAGGAAGGAAGGAGGAAGAATAGAAGGAAGGAAGGAAGGAAGAATAGAAGGAAGGAAGGAAGGAAGAATAGAAGGAAGGAAGGAAGGAAGGAAGAATAGAAGGAAGGAAGGAAGGAAGGAAGAATAGAAGGAAGGAAGGAAGGAAGAATAGAAGGAAGGAAGAATAGAAGGAAGGAAGGAAGGAACGAAGGAAGAACAGGAGGGAGGGAAGAAAGAAAGAAAAAAGAAAGGAAAGAAGCAAGCAAATGAGAAAGAGGAGAGGGATGGAGGGAAAGGAAGGAAGGAAAAAGGGAGGGAAGGAGGGGAAAAAAGAAAGGCAAGAAGCAAGCACCATGAGAAAGAGGGAGGGAAGGAAGGAAAAACAGGAGGGAGAGCGGGAGGAAGGAAAGAGGGAAGGAAGGAAGAAAGAAAGAAAGAAAGAAAGAAAGAAAGAAAGAAAGAAAGAGAAAGGAAAGAAGCAAACGATGAGAAAGAGGGAGGTAGGGAGGGAGGATGGGAAATAAAGAAAGAAGAAATGAAGGAAGGAAGAACGGGAGGGAGGGAAGAAAGAAAGAAAAAAGAAAGGAAAGAAGCAAGCAAATGAGAAAGAGGAGAGGGATGGAGGGAAAGAGGGAGGAAGGAAAAAGGGAAGGAAGGAGGGGAAAAAAGAAAGGCAAGAAGCAAGCACCATGAGAAAGAGGGAGGGAAGGAAGGAAAAACAGGAGGGAGAGCGGGAGGAAGGAAAGAGGGAAGGAAGGAAGAAAGAAAGAAAGAGAAATGAAAGAAGCAAACGATGAGAAAGAGGGAGGGAGGGAGGATGGGAAGTAAAGAAAGAAGAAATGAAGGAAGGAAGAACAGGAGGGAGGGAGGAAAGAAAGGAAAAAGAAAGGAAAGAAGCAAGCAAATGAGAAAGAGGAGAGGGATGGAGGGAAAGAGGGAGGAAGGAAAAAGGGAAGGAAGGAGGGGGAAAAAGAAAGGCAAGAAGCAAGCACCATGAGAAAGAGGGAGGGAAGGAAGGAAAAACAGGAGGGAGAGCGGGAGGAAGGAAAGAGGGAAGGAAGGAAGGAAGGAAGGAAGAAAAAGGAAAGAAGCAAGCACCATGAGAAAGAGGGAGGGAAGGAAGGAAAAACAGGAGGGAGAGCGGGAGGAAGGAAAGAGGGAAGGAAGGAAGGAAGGAAGAATGAAAGGAAAGAAGCAAACAAGATGAGAAAGAGGGAGGGAGGGAGGATGGGAAGTAAAGAAAGAAGAAATGAAGGAAGGAAGGACATTTTTAAGAAGAGACTAAACAGTCATTTGTCTGAAATAGTATAGGGCTTCCTGCCTGAGCAGGGGGCTGGATTAGAAGACACCCCTCCCCCAGGTCCTTTCCCTGTCTCTTCTTTTTGTAAGTCACCTAGGAGAGCAGGGAGGAAATGGGGACCAGTTTTTCAGCAGCTCTTTTGGCAGCCAAGCGCTCTCTTTCCGAAGAAGAAAGGCAAGGAAACTTATTTTAGAACAGACTTAAACATTCTTGGCTTGAGATGCATTTAAAATGCATTCATTCAGTGTTTTGTGTAACAGTTCTTGCAAGTGTACACCTGAGGGCTCCGACCTGATCCTTATTACAAGTGCTAAGCACTTGATACATATGTTTACTATTACATCTGTCAAATAAATTGGAGTCAATGGGCAATTTGCATAAACATAAAATGTGCAGACCCCATATATAGATAGATGTGTGTGTGTGTGTGTGTGTGTGTGTGTGTTACGTTTTTGAGCTGATCAAAAAAGCTAAAAATCTCGAAATAGATCTATACTAGTCTCCCTGACTTATTTATTGATCAGCTCAAAAATGTAACACACATATATTAAAAAAAATTACACAACGGAACTCATAGCTTTCTGTCTAGATGGTCTCTGGTGATGAGCCGAAAGGCAGAAAAGGAAACAGTATGCTTCCTCCCTTCATTGCGGCCCTAACAGGGTGTTGTGGAACAATTATATATACTTATCCTCCTGTCTCAGCTGAGCACGAAGATAACCTGGCTGGCTTAATGGCTAAGGCTCTCACCTGGCATGGAATACAGCCCCGGTTCAAATCCCAGTAAGGGTATGGCTAGTTGATGAGAGCTGAAAAGCTTGAAATAGATCTATACTAGTCTCCCTATTTATTTATTGATCAGCTCATAAAACTAACACACATATTTAAAAAATCACACAACGGAACTCATGGCTATATGTGTGTGTGTGTGTGTGTGTGTGTGTGTGTGTGTGTGTGACGTTTTTGTCTCCTCCCTTAATTGGGGCTCTAACAGGGTGTTGTGAAACAAATAAGTTCGAATCCCAGTAAAGGGTATGGCCAGCTGATGAGAGCTAATAAGCTCGAAATAGATCTATCCTGGTCTCTCTAATTTATTTATTGATCAGCTCATAAAACTAACACACACACACACACACACACACACACACACACACACACGAGATTATTTGCTGGGTAGGAGCCCAAAAGAAATGCAGAAATTTTAGATTTCTGCTTCTGATATAATTGGTATGGAAATAGAGAACTTCGCTTACACTCCGCAGCTCCCATGCTGTGAAAATACTTTTTCTGTCCATGCAGGGGCAAAATAATAGCAAATTATGTGTGCAGAAAATATTTAGAACAAAACAGAGAGAAAGAGAGAGAGAGAGAAAGAGAGAGAGAGAATCATGTAGCAGGTGGGGGGGAAAGAGAGAGGAGAGAACAACTTTGATTTATCAGAACTGATACACAGCTTGCAATCTTGCACAATTTGTCTTTTGCAGCAGACTGCATGAGTCAGCTATGAATAAAATCAGTCAATTTAACCCCAGAATCAATGTTCCTTTTTTTTTTGTACAACTGCTTAAAATATAAGTGGAAGGGAAGGCTTTTGAAGCTCTCTTCCACTTGTAAATGCTCCACTTACAGCCAGTTTCATCCGCAGAGAAGTCTGTCCAATTTTCTGGCTATCCAGCATCTAAGGATCACTTGAGCAAGTCAGCTGAAAATGCATCAGATATGTTCCTTAATTTTTTTTAAAAAAAGAACTGAAGCCTAAGGTCTTGTCATTATGATTTCCCCCACTGTATACCAAAGAAGGCCATGAAAAGAAGGACCAGGGGTGACATGATAGCAGTGTTCTGATATCTCAGGGGCTGCCATAAAGAAGAGGGAGTCAAGCTATTCTCCAAAGCACTTGAGGATGGAACAATCAAGGTCACATGAAGTGTTAATATTATTCTATAATCCCACTAGGTAAGGCATCTGAGTTTGGTCGCTATGATGTAAAAAAGATGTGGAGACTCTAGAAAGAGTGCAGAGAAGAGCAACAAAGAGATTTAGGGGACTGGAGGCTAAAACATATGAAGAACAGTTGCAGGAACTGGGTGTGTCTACTGTGATGTAAAGAAGGACCAGGGGAGACATAATAGCAGTCTTCCAATATCTCAGAGGCTGCCCCAAAGAAGAGGGAGTCAAGCTATTCTCCAAAGCACCTGAGGGCAGGCCAAGAAGCAATGGAGGGAAACTAATCAAGAAAAGCAACTTAGAACTGAGGAGAAATGTCCTGACAGTGAGAACAATTAATCAGTGGAACAGAAGTTGCCTCCAGAAGTTGTGAATGCCCCAACACTGGAAGTTTTTAAGAAGATGTTGGATATCCATTTGTCTGAAGTGGTGTAGGGTGTCCTGCCTAGGCAAGGGGTTGGACTAGAAGACCTTCAAGGTCCCTTCCAATTCTGTTATTCTAAATTTAAGTTGCCTCTTTTGACTTCCATTACAGGAAATCCTCAACTTAACAGCAGTTTGTTTAGCGGCCAATCCAAGTTACAATGGCAGTGAAAGAAACTGACCGATGACTGTTTTCCCACACTTAAGACCATTGCAGCATCCCTGTGATCATGGGATCAGCATTCGGACCAGCTGGCCAACTGATTCACATTTATGATGGTCTCAGCATCCCAAGATTACGGGATCTCCTTTTGCGACCTTCTAACAAGCAAAGTCAATGAGGAAGCCAGATTTTCTTAACAACCGGGTTACTATACGATAGCAGAGTTGGAAGGGACCTTGGAGGTCATCTAATCCAACTCCCTGCCTAGGCAGGAAGCCCCATACCATTTCAGACAAATGGCTATCCAACATCTTCTTGAAGACTTGCAGTGTTGGGGCATTCACAACTTCTGGAGGCAAGTTGTTCCTCTGGTTGAATGTTCTCACTGTCAGGAAATTTCTCCTCAGTTCTACGTTGCTTTTCTCCTTGATTAGTTTCCCTCCATTGCTTCTTGGCCTGCCCTCAGGTGCTTTGGAGAATAGCTTGACTCCCTCTTCTTTGTGTTACTATACAATAGCAGAGTTGGAAGGGAACTTGGAGGTCATCTAGTCCAACTCCCTGCCTAGGCAGGAAGCCCCATACCATTTCAGACAAATGGGTATCTAACATCTTAAAGACTTCCAGGGTTGGGGCATTCACAACTTCTGGAGGCAAGCTGTTCCAGAGGTTAATTGTTCTAACTTTCAGGAAATTTCTCCTCAGTTCTAAGTTGCTTCTCTCCTTGATTAGTAACTTAGAACTGAGGAGAAATTTCCTGACAGTTAGAACAATTAATCAGTGGATTAATTTGAGCTCTCATTGAGAGCTGCAATGATTCATTTAATAACTGTGGTGAGAAAAGTCATAAAATGGGGGAAAACTCATTTAGTAAATATGTCACTTAGCAATATATATTTTGGGCTCAATTGTGGTTGTAAGTTGAGGACTATCTCTATATTCTATCTTTGCATCTACAGGCTTCACTTAATCATCATGATTCAACAATAATAATAATAATCTTTATTGTCATTGTAAAAATTACAATGGTCTGCAGGTATACCTGTACGCTGATGACACCCAGCTGTACATATCTACCCCAAACCACCCCAACGATGCCGTAGCGGTGATGTGCCAGTGCCTGGAAGCCGTGCGGATCTGGATGGGAAGTAACGGACTTAGGCTCAACCCGACCAAGACCGAGTGGCTGTGGTTTCCGGCTGCCCGATTCAACCAGCTCTCTCCAACGCTGGCCATAGGGGGCGAACATCTTGCCCCTGTGGATGGGGCGCGCAACTTGGGTGTCCTCCTGGATACCCGGCTGTCCATGGAAGATCAAGTGACAGCCGTGGCCAGGAGGGCGTTTTACCAGGTTCGCCTGGTACGCCAGTTGCGCCCCCTATTGGATCGGGACGCCCTTCGCACAGTCACTCATGCTCTCGTGACATCCCGACTGGATTATTGCAACTCTCTCTACATGGGGCTCCCCTTGAGGTGTACCCGGAGGCTTCAGTTGGTCCAGAATGCAGCCGCGCGAGCAATTATGGGCACCTCTAGGTTTGCCCATGTAACACCGCTGTTGCGCGAGCTGCACTGGCTACCTGTCGTCTTCCGGGTGCGCTTCAAGGTGTTAGTTACCATCTTCAAAGCGCTCCATGGCTCGGGACCTAGCTACCTGCGGGATCGGATCCTGCCCCATACATCCTCACGGCCGATTCGCTCCCACAGAGAGGGACTTCTCCGGGTGCCGTCCACTAGACTTTGTCAGCGGGCGACGCCCAGGGGAAGGGCCTTCTCTGTGGCAGGCCCAGCCCTCTGGAATGACCTTCCCCCCGATATCAGGACAACCACGGACCTCCGCTCCTTCCGCTTAAAATTAAAGACGCACTTTTTTCGTCTGGCCGGCCTTGGGTAGTCTCTTTTTAGGTCAGGGTTTTTTAGGGGTAATTTTTAGTTTAGTTATGGGTTTTAGCGCAGGATTTATTTAATCTATTTTTAACTTTGTATTTTGTATTTGTTTGTGGTCTATTTGTATTTTTAATTGCCTGTGCCCCGCCTCGAGTCCCCTTGGGGAGAGAGAGCGGGATAGAAATTAAAATTATTATTATTATTATTATTATTATATAGCAATAGCAATAGCGCTTGGACTTATATAGTGCTTCGTAGTGCTTTCCAGCCCTCCCTTACTGATTTACAGAGTCAGCATAATTGCCCCCAACAATCTGGGTCCTCATTTTACCCACCTCGGAAGGATGGAAGTCGGTGTCAACTTTGAGCCAGTGAGAATCGAACTGTCAAATTGCCTGCAGAAGGCAGTAAGCAAAAATAGCCTGCAATACTGCACTCTGACCATTGTGCCACTGCGGCTCATATACTTCCTCTTGTTTTCTCTTGTTTTGTTTAGCAGCCAATCACATCTGCCTCTCATCTTGTGGTTGGATGAACCAAATAAGCCACAATTTGCTGGATTCAAACGAAGCAGGTGACCCTACACACTTTTTTGACAAATGGAAGTCCAGTCTCTTCTTGAAAGCCTCCAGGGATGAAGCTCCCACAACTTCCGAAGGCAACTTCTGTTCCCTGGGTTGATTGTTCTCACTGTCAGAAAGTTCCTCCTTATTTCCAGGTCGAATCTCTCCTTGATCAGCTTCCATCCATGATTCCTTGTCTGGCCTTCAGGTGCTTTGGAAAATAGCTTGACCCCCTCCTCTCTGTGGCAGTCCTTCAAATATTAGAAAAGTGCTATCTTGTCTTCCCTGCAGCCCACCTCTGCTCCCCTGGTCCTTCTCTTCCCTAGACTAGCCTTGCCCAGTTCCTGTATCTGATTTCCAGAAAAGGAGATGGGTTTTAGAGCGATGCCCAGCTTTCATTCATCAGCATCCACAGTAGCCAGAATGATTCCTGCGGATTGAAAGAGGCGAGGAAGGTTTGGGAAATGCTCCGTTTTCCGTTGGCTGCTCAGACTTACACCCTTCCCCTTGTTCTCCCGCATCCCATCCTCGTTTGCTTCAGCCTGCGATGCCATCATTCACAGTCCACGCATGCTGAGGTGTGGCTTCAGGGTCTCCCTGTGTTTAGCAAATATTTCGGAGGAAACGATCTGTTCAGCTGTTTCCCTGATTGCCAAGATTACAGAATGACAACAAACATTATTTGGGGGATTGGAGATGAAATTACAGCCCTCCCCCTCCGTCGTCTGTGGCGAGAAGCAGATGCAGTGTTAATTTTCAAGCTGCAATGTCCATTACACCAAGCTGTGGAATCACAGCGCATTAACGTTGCAGCCAGCTGCCGTTGGATGCTTCCTTGGTAGAACTAATAATAAACTCCATTGCTTGCTGGAAAGGGGGAGAGAAAACCCCCCCGTATAATATTAAGAAAGGGACGGAGAGAAAATTGTTTTTTCCAGGGACAGCTGCTTACAATAATGGTTATTCGAGTAAAGGAAGAGTCATCTGCTCTATGTCAGGGGTCTCCAACCTTTTCGGCTTGGTGAACCAGTGGGGGAGAGCGGATGGTTCCGTGTGAGGAGCAGGTGTTCATGGGAGCAGAGTTCCAGCTGTGCACATGGAGCTTTGGGTGCAAGCGCAAGCGCCCACCGCCCGCACAAGTGAAGCTGCACATATATGCACACTTGTGCACTGCTTCTGCAGCCCGGTTCTGAACAGGCCATGGCCTGGAAGTGGGCTGCAGCCCAAAGGTTGTCCCCTATGTCAGGGGTCAGCAACCTGTGGCTCTGGAGCTGCATGTGGCTCTTTCATTCCACTGCTGCGGCTCCCTGTTGCTGGTCAGTTCCACAATTGATAGGGCTTTTTGTTAGGACAGTGTTGTGGCCCGCCAGCGGCAAGCATAACTGGCAGCAGATTTGGACAGTGAGGAGTTTGCGAAGGAACATGGGCCAGTCCTGGAGTCTGGGGAAGGCTCGGACGGTGGCTCTGAGTCGGAGGCAGAGAGGGGACCAAGACCCTCTGGTAGTTGTTTGCTGCCTCCAGAGCCTGACATCAGCAAGGCAGAAGAACAGCGGGAGCCTGTTCCCAGTATATGCATGCGCAGAGCTGACAGAAGGCAAGAACAATTAAGAAAACAGGGAGTAAGGCTTGGAGATGATTGGCCCCTCCCATAAGACATAACAGAGGAGCGAATGGGACATGAGCTTTTGCAGGAAGCATTTAGTTCATCTGGTTGGTTCAAGCTTTGAAAACCTCTGTTTGACTCTCTGCTAAGTTTGGCCTTGCTCTGCATTTGGCAATTAGGTCTCTGGCAGCATTCCAAGGGAGATAAGGTGGGTGTTTAAAAGCATTCCCCTGAAAGACTGTGGCAACTTAAGCAGACATCTGTCAGAACCTCCACAGACTGTTTGTGAAGCCTTGCTGGCTGTGAATGACCATAATTTACGGCTGTATAAATAAAAGAAGGTTTTGGGGACTAAGATTGTGATTTATGCTTTCTCAGGAAGCTTAGGTCAGAACAGACAAGTAGAGGAAAAAGAACTCTATGGTGGGGAAACCATAGGACACTGTGCTAGGAGGAGACTCTATGGTGGGGGACTTCCGGTTGGCTCCAGAATTGAGCGGGGGGCTTCTGGTTAGGACTCTTTGACTGTTTAAGGTTGCCGACCTCTGGTGTATGTGATCATGGGCCACAGATGTATCAGATATTAAGCAGAGGAGGATTGAAACACAACTAAAAATTGCCTAATAGAAGTCTGTGGAATAGCAAATCACAAAAAAATATATCTTAATTCTTTATTCAAGAACCAATATAACATTGTTTCAACTCCAGTCCTTTTGCATCTGTTAAACAATGGAAACCTTGTTACTGTTGTATTTAAACTTGCTGGTACCTAAGGATAGAAATATAACGGCGGTGGGTTTCTTTTCAGATGGAACCTGCTATCGCTTGGAGGCCAGTGTGGGACAGAATCCCCTCGAGTTTTCCTGTGTCCTCACCTATACATTTACAAAACGTTTTTTTTTTAATTCCTCAAAGAAAACTGCACTCTCAAAGAATGCATGTTTCTGAAAGATGCATGATAGAGGATAAGAGCTTATGGTGGGTACATTTGCAAAGGACGTGCCCATTAGCATTTTAAAAGATGTCTTGCAGAGGTTTCATTGAAAAATAGAATAGAATAGAATAGAATAGAATAGAATTCTTTATTGGCCAAGTGTGATTGGACACAAGGAATTTGTTGTTGGTGCCTATGCTCTCAGTGTACATAAAAAGACAAGATACATTTGTCAAGAATCATAAGGTACAACACTTAAGGATAGTCATAGGATACAAATAAGCAATCAGGAAACAATCAATATCAATACAAATCATAAGGATACAAGAACAAAGTTACAGTCCTGCAGTCATAAGTGGGAGGAAATGGGTGATAGGAACAATGAGAAGACTAATAGTAATAGTAATTTTAGCCTTAGTGAATAGTTTGACAATGGTGAGGAAATGATTTGTTTAGCAGAGTGATGGCATTCGGGGAAAAAACTCTTCTTTTATCTAATTGCCTTGGTGTGCAGTGCTCTATAGCATCATTTTGAGGGTAAGAATTAAACCAATTTATATCCAGGATGCGAGGGGTCTGTAGATATTTTCACGGCCCTCTTTTTGACTTGTTGTCTTGTTTAGTCACCCTGGATTAAAACCCCTCTCTGGTTGGCAGCCATTGTTTTTTCTGCAGTTCTGATTATCCTCTGAAAAATATACATTATTTATTGGATGTTGAGTTAAATACGTTATCTATGTCAAGATGACTTTTGAATATCAGTCATTCTGAATTTTCCTCCAGCTTTTTATGTCAAAAAAAGAGAAAACGTTACCGTATTATTGAAAGCAGTAAACTGGAAACGATATTGGCAAAGTGTGCATCCCTAGCAATAGAAATGTGTATAATACAAACTTGTCTCTTTAAAAAAAATAAACTTCACTTAGGATTCAATTAAAACATTTCAAGAGCCGTTTCTTCATTCTTTCACAATGGTGGCTAACCCCCTGAAGACAAATTAAAACCAAGCTAAGTTAAAAATGTGTTTAAACAAATAGCTATTAATATAACTAACCAACAGATCTACAGTAAGTGTTTGAAAAATGTAACTGTGAACGAGTGAAGAAAATAATTCATTGGTACTCTGCCTGTATCCTGTAAGCAGACTTCTCCCATCATGGTGAAATGTGTTTACAAATCTTACTGATCAGAATCTCATTGTTTGATGATCATAATGTCAGGTGCAAAGGATCAGGACCATACCTTAAGTTGCTGCATGTGTGTGTGTTGTGTTTGTGCTGATAGATAAATAAATAAGGGAGACTAGTATAGATATATTTCAAGCTATTTAGCTCTCATCAGCTAGCCATACCCTTACTGGGATTTGAACCAGAGAAGTATTACATGTGAGGCAGTTGTAATTGCCACTAGACCACTGGTTCTCCTCCTGATCAGCTGAGCCAAGGGAATAAGTATATACTTATTCACGAATATATATGCACATACAAATAAAAGCGAAAACCACTCAAGCAGGAAGCATAAAATCTCCAGAAGCATAAAGCCTACAAATTTGAAATTTGGCACGTAGGTTCCTCTTGTCTTCTAGGTGCTCGCTTAGAAAGGATTTTTCGAAATGACCATCAGATCATTACCATTTCTTATATTATTATTAACATGCTCTGATGCCCTCCCAACCTGAAAGCCTGGACATGGGCATGGCCAGGGCATTACTCAGCCTAGCTGGGAGTTTGGAGAAGAGCCTGAGGGAGAGAAGGAGATATGATAGGTGGGGTTTCTGTGGGGCCAGCCAGAGGGAGAGAAGGAGATAGATTAGGGGAGGATTCTGTGGGGCAAGGCTGAGGGAGAGAAGGGGATAGAATAGGTGGATCTTCTGTGGGGCTAGCCTGAGGGAGAGAAGGAGATATGATAGGTGGGGTTTCTGTGGGGCCAGCCTGAGGGAGAGAAGGAGATAGGTTAGGGAAGGATTCTGTGGGGCAAGGCTGAGGGAGAGAAGGGGATAGAATAGGTGGAGCTTCTGTGGGGCTAGCCTGAGGGGGAGTAGGGGAGAGGAGACGCTGATGGTAACTACTAATTAATTTTCAAGCTGCAAGTGTCAATTTATGAAGCCCGATCACATAGTTTTGTAGTGGAGCATGGGTATCCAGCTAGTAAGCTTATAGGCATATTATTATGCCTATATACAAGAACCTAGTCAACTAACCATCAGCACAATATTGGCCCTAGTAAGAGTCAACAGAATTCAAGGGGTCTGGACATGGATTGCTTGTGGCAACATAAGGATTCTAAACTCATGATGCCTTTAACTCCGCCCACAGCTCTGCCTGCTCTTTTCCTACACATTGCCCCAAACTCTCCTTGTTATCGCTCTTCAGTTTTTGTGCCCCTCTTCGACATCACTTGCAGTCAGAGAAGATTGTGGTTTTTTTTCAAAAGGCTCCTCTTTAGAGAAAGCAGCCATTCTTGAAAGGATGGTAGTTAAAGAGAGATCTATCTGTGAAGGATAATAAATCACAGCTTCAACAAGCCTTGTTCTTTCTATTTTGCTGTACATCAATCATTTCATCTCCAGATTTCCACGGGCTTGAGGTGGGAAAGCCCCCCGAAACATCCTGTCTTCAAAATCAATCATTCTTCTCTGAAGTTTTGTCTACCCAGGCCAGTCCCACACTTCTCCTGGATGGAATGCATGAAGAGTTAAGGCCGGTAGACAATCAAACAATCTCTCAGGGAGGAATGGCCCTCTAGTAAAATAATAATAATAATCATCCTCCTGCATTGCAAGTTCTTGTTTTAGGCAGGACAAAAGGAAAAATGAAGAGTAGGCCATAAACAAGTTATTTAAAAAAAAAAAATCTTGCTGAGAAAAGGCATGCTGCATTCTCTAACAAGGTGGAACAGAATGTGGAAATTTCTGTTAGTGACTTGAGTAAACCACAGGAACAGAACAATAATATCCTTTTCTTAAAAAAAATCCATGCATAAATTCTCACGTTCAATCACGGGTGGGCTGCTACGGGTTCCCCTGTGTTTGGGAGAATCCGTAGCTAACGTTGTGGTCGGTTCAAAAAAACCTCCAAATCTCACCCCTGGCTGGCCCCACCCACCCTAAATTGACATTTAAAGCTTGAAAATTAATGAGTAGATACAATTGGGCTTGAATATATCGACACTTAAAGCTTGACAATTAAAATAGAATCCTTAGCATCATAGAGTGTGAATATAAGGCAACTGGCAATTGGAACAGAATTCTTTTCAGGTGGGGAGGGAGAGTAGAATGTCTAAACTCCCAGCAGGCAGGCTGGATGAGTCACACACTGACCACACCCATATAAGGCAACCGGCAGTTGGAACAGGTGGAAAGGGCGAGTAGAACGTCTAATTTCTTAGCATCAACACATGTTAATATAATACTATATAAGAAATACTGATGATCTGATGGTCATTTTGAAAAATCCTTTCTTAGCGAGCACCTAGAAGCCAAGAGGAACATACGTGCCAAATTTCAAGTTTGTAGGCCTTTCTAATAAATATTTGTGGCAGTTTTAATTTTAATTTCGGGAACACTCAACTTCTGATGAAATTACACACAAATCAATGGAAAGTTTCAGGATTGTCTATCACTTCCTCCTTCTAAGAACAGCTGATGATTTGTAACATCATTCCCTCCCTTCGTCTCAAACACCAGAACTCAAAACACCAGACTTAATAACTCCATTTAAGTCTCTCTGTTATCTGATTTCCTTATTTAATAAATGCCTCCCATGGAAGAACAGAAGAGAGGATGAACAGATGATCAAAGGGAAACTCAGGATGGATTGAGATCAAATATGTTTTGTGTTAAGTGACAAGGGCAAGAGAAAGAATGAGGATTATCAGACGAATCCTTTGAATTCAAGTGTGGTGGCTCCCTCCCAACTTGGTGATATAAAAATAAATGTTGAAGCAAAAGCATGAGGATAACAGAATAACAGGGTTGGAAGGGACCTTGGAGGTCTTCTAGTCCAGCCATCTGCTTAAGCAGAAAACTGTCAGGGTTCGAAGTGACACCCTCAACGAAAGAACACTCTGAGGCTTGAGTTTCCTCAAAGTTCCATTTTATTAGATATGTCATATTGGCTCATCTGGGAAAACCCAAGTCTGGAAGTTTCCAGGTTTTTCCCACTCAAAAGGAAGTTCAAGCCCCTGCCCAGCACACACAGGTCAAAGCCTACACCATTTCTGACAAGTGGCTATCTAGTCTCTTCTTAAAAGTTTCCAACCATGGAGCACCCACAATGTCTGAAGGCAAACCATTCCATTGATTAATTGTTCTCATTGTTGGGAAATTTCTCCTTAGTTCTAAGTTGCTTCTCTCCTTGATTAGTTTTCACCCATTGCTTCTTGTCCTGCCCTCAGGTGCTTTGGAGAATAGCTTGATTCTCTTGTGAGCACTGGTAGGAAAAATGGAAACCCACCACTAAATGGAACAGAAGTTGCCTTTGGAAGTTGTGGGCTTCATCATTGGAAACTTTCAAGCAGAGACTGGACTGCCATTTGTCAGAAATGCTGTAGGGACTCCTGCTTGAGCGTGGGGGGAGGTTGGACCAGATGACCTATAAGGTGCCTTCCAACTCTTTTAATCTGTTAGATCATCAGTTAGAACCACTGTGTTAGAAGCTAGTTATCAAGCATATTATCTTTACTAGAGTTGCAGGATAGCTTCTGAGCCCCAGGTAGCCCCATAAACATTCTCATAAAATTGGGGGGGGGGGGGGGGGGAGAGACAATATTTGTTTGGAAGTGTGTCCACTTGTTAAAGAAAACACAAAAGAAGGATTGGGTGCTAAATAACAACCTTGGGAGACAAAGAAGAAGAGACTGACAAGCACTTTGCCAACATGTCTTCTGTTGAAAGAGCCTTTTTTTCAGTAAATAGGTGAGATTTCCTAGACATTTCTTTTCAAGAGTGCCATCAAAACTCATTAGTTCATTTTTGGGGGGTTTGATAATATATCCGCCAATAGACAAGTCAGAGAAGAAAGAAAATTGGTATGATTGGATTCTGAATCCAGCGATTAGTTCAGAAGCAAGAAATGATTCCTTTGAGGGACTTGGCTATGGAATGGAGCATAACATCTCAGATCAAAATAGATCTAATGAAAACCCAGATGCTAAAAAGTTGAGCTATTTGTTTAGCACAGAGCAAAGATAGAAAGCCATAATAATTTCAGGTAAAGTTTGCAACCATAAAAAAAAAAGCCTTAAAATTGCTCCTCTATTTTTTTTCCTCCCCAATTCCACCAAGCTCCAAACTCTTGACAATTTTTCTTTCTCCTTGATCTTCTTGCTCCATGACTGGAAAAAAAAATTTTGCCTGGCAAATGAAATGAGTTTGCCATAGTTTGAATTACAGATGCTTACGAACGAGTATTTTTGGCATCTCTTGGGTAGCTTGTCATAGGTAATTAATGTGTTATGCTAATATATCTCAGGCTCTTCTTAGAATTTCCATAACTTAATGAATGACATTTAGTGGAACGGTCTTTAGTCCACAATAATCTGGGTTTCTGATCCATGGGAGTTAAGAAGTAATCAACATCCAATCTGTCTCTGTAGTCGGGAAGTCATCAGCCAAAAAAAAAAAAAAAAGTTTTCTAGCAGGCATTTTGATATGTAAGCCAATATCCAATTTATGCTGAAGTATTCTGTTAAAACTGCCTTCTACTGCCAGCATACTCAACTTATATGATTGTCACACTTGCCTATGAACTTTTTAACCAGAACCTAAGGCTGTGGTTTTCCAGCTGTTTCCAAAGTTGTTGTTTTAACCCAGGGGTTGCCAACCTTAAATAGTCAAAGAATCACAAAAGTACTAATCGGAAGCCCCCCATTCAATTCTGGAGCCAACCAGAAGTTCAGTTTCCCCACCATAGAGTCTCCTCCTAGTACAGCATCCTTTTTCCTCTGCTGACCAGAAGTCTGGTTTCCCCCACCATAGAGTCTCCTCCTAGCACGGCATCCTTTTTCCTCTACCTGTCCTAACCGAAAGCCCTATCAATTGTGGAGCCGACTGATGACAGGGAGCCGCAGCAGAGGGATGAAAGTTCCACGTCCGGCTCCAGAGCCACATGTTGCCAACCCCTATTTTAACCATACAGGCACATCTGACTCTTGGCAACTTTATAGGCAAGGGCTCTCCATGCTATCCTGCCAAACACAGCTTCTTTCAGTTGTTGGGTGTTTTATCTTTGTGTCAGCTTTGATGTTACCAAGCCAGGATGTTCCTTGTTCACTCCTTCCACTAGTCTTTTGTAGCATCATTGATTTCTCCATTGAATTTGCACGCATGGCATGGCCAAAGTAAATCAGATGTAGACGTACGATTGTAGCTTCTAGTGATGTGTCTGGTTTTATACAGTTTAACACCTCTACATTAGTTACTTTGGCTGTCCATGGACAATGTAATAATTGTACACCGGTATCACAATTCAATTCTTCTTTGAACCAAAGCACAACTCTCCCAGAATTCTCAGCCAGCATGTCCAACAGCTTGACCACTGAGTTCTTTCCCACTGTTGTGGCCCACCAGCGGCTAGGGGATCTGGCAGCAGATTCAGACAGTGAGGAGGCTGGAGAGGAAGATGGGCCACTCCTGGACTCTGGGGAAGGCTCTGATGAGGGCTCTGCGTTGGAGGCAAAGATGGGGCCAGGGCCATATGACAGTTATCAGCTGCCTTCAGAGTCAGACAACAGTGGGGCAGAAGAACAGCTGGAGCCTGTTCCCTGTGTGTGCATGCGCAGAGCTGCCAGGAGAAGGGAACAGCTAAGGAACAAGGGCCAACTCGGGAGTAAAGCCACAGGTGGACAGTAAATGGCCCCTCCCAGAAGGAATAAAGAGGAGCGAAAGGGGAGTGAAGTTTGCAGGAGACAATTAGTTCAATTCATTCGGGTGAAGATCTGTTCCTGACTTCTTGCCAAGTAATTGCTGCTACAGCGTGGAGTTTGGAAGATATCGGCCTGGCAGCTCTCCAAGCCTGATAAAGGTCTGTAGTTGTGAAATCTCATGACAGACTGTTGGCTGGGACTTTGCTGGAGAGGAATTCCCTTGAACCTAAATAAAAGAAGTTTTATCGGGACCAGGAGCCTGCTTCAGGATCTTGGGAAGCCTAGGTCAGAACCCTCACCTAAGCAGAGTCTATCAAGAGTACATAATCCATGCCAGAAGAAACATAGAGTATAATGGAAGAAATGCTAATATCTATTCTGGTCAAAAGCACGAGATTCTCTTTCACTGCCTGGTTCCTCTCTTCTCCCTGAGGATCCTTAGGAGAAAAGAGAAACAACGTGAGTTGATAATTTTCACATTAGGTTGGGGAGGATCTTTGATCCTTCACAATCACTTCCCACAGATATGTTCAATGAGGCATTGAAAGGGAAGTATTGTGACTGCTGTTTAGTGGTCCCTAGTTAATTTACATGGGAAGCAGAGAGCGTTTCCCACCCAAATGTTCAAGGAGGTACTCAGTTTCTTTGTTTTGTGTATTGATCAGATTTTTCTTCCCTGAGTCACACCCAGAAAGCTACACCTATAGGAGAACAATGGTAAAACTAGACAAGCAGCTTCAAGTTTGGCTGCTGTTCTTACCGTTCGTGATTCACAGAAAGGCAGAAAATTGATCTAGTGAGAGGTGCTTCCTGTCAAAGGATGGAGGCAAGGTGAATCCAAGAAGTTTGGAGGGGAAAAAAGTAGGACGACTAAAAGGATAGAACTATGTTGTAAAGAGTTCTATAGATGCTTTGATCTTAACTACACCGATCTGCCTGGAGCTTTTTGTAACACCACACAAGGGAACTTGCTAGAGGTCATGGGTTGAATCTGAATTTTTTGTTTGCAATTAATGCAATTTAGCAGTGATTTGTCCATTTTCTGCAATAGGAACAGACGGGGCCATCGAATAAGTGTGACGAGGGAAGGGTTAAGATATAACACTTTATGATCTTCAACAATTAATAAGCTGCTTTCCCCTTATGGATTTGACTGGATTATTATCCCTGTGGTTTCTTTCTTTCACAGAAAAAAAGCATTATATTAAAATAACAATACCACAACCCTTAAAATTAATCATGCACTAAATATAGACAGATCTCATTTATGGACCAAAGCCTATTTTAAACGATCATTGTTGCATTCAGGACCATGGACAGTGATCCGGCCTGGCATAGTTTTTAATCGATTTTATTTAGGAGTTTTATTTGGATTTTAGAACAGGCCCCCAATTTAATGTCATTTTAAAGTATTTTTATATATTGATGTTCTTTGTAGTTTTTATTGATGCCTGTTCACCGCCCTGAGTCCCGCAAAGGAGAAGGAGGTATACAAATTTAATAAACTATAAACTATAAACTATCTCATCTGGAATGCTGCAGGGGTGTCAAACTGGATTTCTTCAAGGGCTGGATCACATTGTAGTTCTCTGTGAGCCGGCCGGAAGGGGGGGGGAAGCAAGAAGGGAAGATGGGATGGAAGCTCCTTCCAGCAAATACCAAGGGCCAGATCACATTGAAGCTCTCCGTGGGCTGGCACAGGGGTGGAAGGGGTGGAAACAGGATGGACACCTCCATCAGCACTCTGTCAGCCAAAAATGGGCTGCACAGAAGCCTCACAGGGAGCTGCATGCAGCCTATTTTGGCCAGCCGACACACTGTGGGCTGGTCCTTTGGTATTTTGAGACTGGCCCTGTGGGCTGGATTTAAGCACCCTGCAGGCCGGAAGTGGCCCTCAGGCCTTGGGTTTGATACCCCTGGAATACTGGATGCAACATTATAAGAATTTAGAAGGATTGGGGATGGCCTAAATCTGGAACCACTTCTGACAGCCCGGTTGCAAACAACCTCACTGTTGTTCACCTCATAGACAATTAAATCTCTCTATATAAAAGTCAAATACTGATCATTCATCCCGAAATCTCCAGAACCGTAAAGCCTACAAACTTGAAATTTGGCACGTATGTTCCCCTTGGCTTCTAGGTGCTTGCTAAGAAAGGATTTGTCAAAATGACTATCAGATCATCAGTATTTCTTATACAGTATTATATTAACACATGTCAGTGCTAAGGAGTTAGACATTCTACTCCCCCTCCCCAACTGAAAGGAACTCTGTTCCAACTGTCAATTGCCTTATATTAACACTTGTCAATGCTAATGAGTTAGACATTCTACTCCCTCTCCCCATCTGAAAAGAACTCTGTTCCAACTGCCAATTGCATTATATTAACACACTTTGTTGCTAAGGATTTACACATTTTACATTAATTTTCAAGCTTTAAGTATCATTGTATCAAGTCCGATCACATAGTTTCGCAGTGAAGCATCCAGCAAGTGTTTTATAATTCCCACAAGTGTCCAGTGTGCAATGAACCCAGGGGGAGAGGTCCACAGAGAAAAAGGAATCCCAACATGCGTTAGTAAAGAAAATAACATTTTAACTGTGACAGGTATCACGTATTGAAAGAGGCATAACATTTTACAATCAGATTTTTTTACTCTAATGAGGGTTCCTTAGGTGTCCCTTATTTATTTGCATTCAGTGATTTTCACCAAAAGTTGCTTTCATTACTAGGTAGAAGATGTTAGCTCCCTCCCTCCCTTCTCTGACCCTTCATCCAGAGCTTCAAAATCAAATTTCGTTCTCTCGGCTCCTTACCTTGTTAATGATAATACAGATTTTGCAGGCAGCTCATAGCTGCTATGTTGAAGGACAGACAGCTTGGATTCCCAGCACTGCATATAAGAGCTGTTCATGCCAAACAACAATTCATCGTGACTACATAACGCCTCTCATCCAAAATACTTTTAAAGCACCAGTCACTCATGAAGGTTTCCTCTAGCCTTGTTTTGTAGCCATTCTGCTGGGTCTTTTGCAATGGAGAAAACCCAACGTAAGAGAAGCTAAGGGAAGTGCTATGGAAAAGGCAAGACAACATACAGGGGGCATTGTGAATGTTCAGAATAGTCTTAAAGATCCATCTCATCCTGGGCACCCTTTTTTGAACCATTACCATCTGGCAGATGGTACAGGACAATAAAAACAAGGACAAAGAGGCTTCTATCCCAGATCAGTAACTATATTGAATTCTACTGAATAGTGTAATACTAACGCAGCATCAGGGGTTTTCAATTCAATTACGTAGAATGTGAAGGATGTATGTTTTTTAATAATTTTTTAAATGTATGATGTATACTGAAGATGGCATTTAATTTTGTTGTATGAGTATCAATGACAATAAAGTAAACTCAACTCTCTGAGCTTGGTGGTGTTCTTGCAAATGTCTCATTACCCAACTAGGCAACTGCATCAGTGCTGGGTAATGAGCAAGGGGGCTTGCTCTCTGTTTATATATTAGTAGCTTGCCCTGTTGGTGTTGACTTCTTCTTCATAGTTCCTTGATTATCATTTACTGCTGGCTTGTTGGTCTGGTGTTAATTCCTGATTACCTGAGTGCTGGGTCCTGGTTTTAATCTTTTTGTTCCCTTTTTAGCTTTTTGACTATCTCCTTTGAGTCGCGTAGAGAGCAAGCCCCACTCCCTGCTATCATTGATGATGTTACCTAGCTGGGTGACGAAACACTTCCAAGAAAACCCTCAAGCTCAGAGAGCAACAAGGACTTCACCAAAGAGTTCAGGGAAGGCTACTTGCATTTTCCTTACATGGCCCTTTTAATTATGAAATGGTTGCATTTGAATCACTGTTAAAATGTCAGGGAAGAAATCTCAGAGTCAGACTCCCCCTTCGGAGTCTGACTCTGAATTGGAAGACAAACAGAGTGGGATAGTGGCTCCGTTGGCTGTGGAGGAAACCGGGGAAGGGCAAAGACAGGCTGGGCAAAGCAGGGAAGGGACAAGGGGTTCAGATAAAGCAGGAAAGGAACAAGGGGTACAACAAGGGACTAGGGGTTCAGATAAAGACCAAGGTCCACCCCTTCCTCATCCTAGGGCACACAGGAAAGAATGCAGAAGAGAGCAATGTGGGTTGCATGGCTTACGAGGAAGGAAAGGGCCCTGATTCCCTTCAACAAGGCACACCTGGGGATGGAGTTTAAAGGAGAGTCAGTTGGGAGGGATGTTTGTAGGGAACAAACACTGAATTCATCTAGTGTTGTGGCCTGCATTCCTGGCATTCCTCCTGACCGTTTGAATTATTGTCATGCTTCTGTGTGCTTATCTTACCTTGTTGGAATTGTTCACACCTTGGACTTACCCTGCTGGAGTGATTGATTGCAATCATTCTGCTTACAGCATTTGGACTGGAGTATCTGCAGCCAGAGGCTGCTGCAGGTTTGTGGGAGAGCTTTTCTCCAAGCCAGGGACATTGGGATCAAAGTTGGCGCCAAAAACAGGACTCATACCAGTTCTCTGGCTGTGATGCCATTGCGCCACACCCCAGGACATCACAACATGATAGAATAGAGCCAATAGGAAACCCACAGCATACTGTATGGCCTGATCTCCAAGCGTCATCTTCTAGATGTGACCATTCAAGAAGAATCTGAAACCCCAGACTAAATCTAATGAGAAGAGTATCATGGGTGATGGATGGTAGTGAATGTTACTTTCAATGATTTCCTCTCCCATAATATACAGAGAACAGGGGGAAAAATACAGCTTCTTCTCTTGGTCCAATTTTAGGTGAAATCCATCAACGCAGAGGCGCAGGCAGGAAGCAATCCTCGTTAGCTATGAAATGGGAAGCATTTTGAAGAAGAGGATTTACAAATCCTGCCTTGAACTGGATTTAATTACATTATCTCTTTTTCTAGTTTTTAAACAGTGGGAATTCTGAGTAGCTCCAGGGTACACACATGCGCGAGATTTGTTTTCTGGTTCCGCAGCGCTTTCCCCAAAATATTGTAAAACCCTTGACCTTTTCTTTGGTTCTGAAAACACACTGAAAACCCAACGAGGAACTAAGTGAGGCAACAAATTCAGTACTCATGCATGAATATGTCCGTAGCCATTTTGGAAGCTATAGAAAGAAATCTTGGAAAGAGGGAGAGCAATTACATTATTTGATGCATGAGATCCAGAGGTTATTCTGTTCAGTTTTATTAATGGAAAACAGCAATAAAGCTATGTAATATTGTAAAATAGCTGTACACCTCCTGCCATCGAAATATAATTTTATCGTGATCTCTCATTGCAGGCATGTACATGTACACCTCACACACCCACACACACACCAATAATCAGATAATAGATAATAGATCAGATAATAACGAACAGCCATTGGTTTTTAAGAAAGACTGAAGACACTTAAACTGTCACCTGGATGGATAACTCCAAAGTATAAAATTGTCTTCTTGGCCTAGCCTTTGTTATCTCACTTAAACCTGTCATGTTCTTTCAGCAGTTGTATTTAGACCCTACTTTTTGTAGCTACCTAGAAACGTAAGTTCCAAGCTTCGTTACTGCCTGGTGTCTCCTTAGAGAACATCATATTATCACAACTCTGCCTGGAAGCTGTTATTTTCTACCTGGAAAGGCAACTTGCCAAGATTATTGAGCATCAACACTCTTTCAAGGGGTAGATTGTGGGCAATGTAGGGTACACTAAATATTTCAGCCATGGTGGCGCAGTGGTTAGAATGTAGTACTGCAGTACTGACTGCTGGCTGCCTGCAATTTGGCAGATCGAATCTTACCGGGCTCCAGGTTGACTCAGCCTTCCATCCTTCCGAGGTGGGTAAAATGAGGATCTGGATTGTTGGGGGCAAGAGGCTGACTCTGTAAACCGCTTAGAGAGGGCTGTGAAGCACTGGGAAGTGGTATGTAAGTCTAAGTGCTATTGCTAAGTGATATTTCTTCATGGCTGTGCATTTTTAGGGTGAATAAACTGTGCCTCAAATAAATCCAGTTTGACCAGGATAAATCTTAGCAATAGCAATAGCGTTTAGACTTATATACTGCTTCACAGTGCTTTCACCGCTCTCTCTAAGCGGTTTACAGAGTCAGCATATGGTCCTCAACAATCTGGATATTCATGATACTGACCTCGGAAGGACGGAAGTCTGAGTCAACCTCGAACTGGTCGGAATCAAATTCCTGAGAGTGAGCAGTGAGTTAGCTTGCAATACTACATTGTCACCACTGCACTACCCCAGCTCGATCTTGGTAGTGATTTTATTATTTATTTCTAAAATGTATAGGCTGCCAATCTTACCACAAAGTTACTCTGGGTGGCTTACGAATTTGACAAGCTGTGGGGCTTGTGACTTCTGTGATCCTGGGCTTCTCTGATATATGTTGTATTAGTTATTGGGTAGTGGTTAAGACGAAGGATGCAGTGGCTCAGTGGCTAAGATGCTGAGCTTGTCGATCAGAAAGGTCGGCAGTTCGAATCCCTAGTGCTGCGTAACGGAGTGAGCTCCCGTTACTTGTCCCAGCTTAGCAGTTCAGAAAGATGTAAAAAATGCAAATAGAAAAATAGGAACCACCTTTGGTGGGAAGGTAACAGCGTTCCGTGCACCTTTGGCATTTAGTCATGCCAGCCACATGACCACGGAGACATCTTCGGACAGCGCTGGCTCTTTGGCTTTGAAATGGAGATGAGCACCACCCCCTAGAGTCAGGAACAACTAGCACATGTGTGCAAGGGGAACATTTACCTTTAGCAGGTGAAGACACACGGCTGGAAACTAGAAGACTGTGAATTATAGTTCCTCCTCAGGCACAAAGGCAGCTGGGTGACCTTGGACCAGTTCCTCAGCCTTCAAGTCTTCAAGAATTGGACATGATTGAATGGAGAGAAGCAAAGATATTAGCCTCATGTTTCCTTTCTCAGTTATTTCAGGGAAAAGGTTGTGATGGTTAACCAAGTATGTGTTTCATGGAGTGTCCATGCCTAAAGATATCAATAATGTGTAAAAAAAAAGAGGCATCCTAGTAATTAGTACCCACATATCTGGAAACTTTGTAGCTTTGTTCCTAAGCTACTTAGCTCTGCTTCTTCCTTTCATTTCGGCTTCGCTAAGGTCTAAGTTTCATCCATCACATTGTTTGAATCCTCTTTGAATGACTACGCCAGATCTTCTTTCTTTCTCTTACATAATTCTTTACTTCCATTGTAATTGCAGCCACTTCCAGAGAGGTCAACCCCCCCTGGAAGAGAAAACAGAACAGGGTCACCCAGTTGCCTTGGCAACTCAAGAATACTTTTTAAAATGTTTTCCCATGCTAGGTTTCAAGCAATGACATGTCCCAAGTGCTAACTTTTGCAAAACAAAATGACAACGTGATGATTTTTTTTTTTTTACCAACAACCCCTGATGAAAATAGAGGAAAGCAAATAAGCTTGCTAAATAGTCTGAACCCCTCCATACACCATATTTCTATTAGGTGAAGTTCCCTTAACATCAGAACACTCTATCCTCAAATTCAGTTTGGTGGGATTTCTGAGCAATTACTTCCACCTGTTCCAATTTCTTCCCCAAAGTTTGCCTTTAAAAAAATAATAATCCATCATTACAACCCACCAAGGGACAATTCATCAAAAGGACTTTGTTTCTTGCAGTGACGTAGCGTGGGTTGTCAGCACCCGGGGCAAGGCAAGTAATTTGCGCCCCCTAACCCTCCCCCAGATAGTCCCTCGCTCCGCTTTCAAACCACAATAAAAGTGGGAAGAGACGGAAAAGTGCGCGCATCGGGAGCGGGAGGGGACGCCCTGCGCGGGGAGGGGGCGCGGCGCTGGGGGGTCCCGGGGGGAAAGGGTGGGGGTGGAGGGGGATGAGGAGCGGAAGGGGGTGTCTGGCGGGGGGGCGTTCCTCCTCCCCCCTCCTCCTGCTCGGCCGGGGTGTCAATTTGCAGCGGGAGCTCCTCCTCCGCCTCCTCCTCCTTCCCGGCCCCTCGTTCGCATTCTCGACCCTCCCCGGGTGGGCTGAGCAGGGGACCCCTCCGGCCGCCGGAGCGAGCGACTTCCACCCGGGTTCTCTCCGCCGTCTCCGCCCAGGCTTCCCCGTTCGGCGCCGCCTGGCCTTTTCCCGCCTCTCCGTGCTCCCTCGACGCCACAGGAGGGGAAACTCCGTGGCGCCTCCGCCTCCCTTCCCGCGAGTGTCAAAACTTTGTCGGGGCGGTGGCGGCGGCGGGACGGGGCTGAGGCGGAAGGCCGGCCTGAGGCAGGCGGGGTGCGCGGTGCGAGTGCGCCCCCCCAGATGTTGCGCCCGGTGCGGCCGGCTCCCCCTGCACCCCCCACGCTACACCTCTGGTTTCTTGAAATGAATTTAGAAACCAGAAAGTTCTGCATCAACCTAAATGAAACTGATACGAAATTGTAAGGTTTGAAAATACATTGAGACCCATAGAAACCATTCAAGTCACAATGAGCCAAACAAGAGACTTAAATGGAGGCTTGAATAACAATCCGCATTTAATCTTTGATCAAAGTTTAAAAGGCATGATCGTGATCACCAGTTGTTTTCAACATACCCCAAGGATATGCCAGGAAGAGCTGTCGAGCCCTGCCCTCAGAGAAGGCTCCTCTTCTTATATAGTTAGAGACCCTGGCTTTGTTCTCACGATTGGCCATTTGGCACCCTGTTAGAAGAGCACAGATCAAAAGTTACATGCGTTCTCAGGCAGGATGGGAATATATCCAAAGATGTCAGTTTTATAACTGTTTATAGCTGTCTTCCTGGATAGGTTCTGCTTCTTGGATTGCAGATGGATCAAATGGCAAGGATGGATCACAGGTTTTGACATTTGCCAGATATCTTACAGACCCCAATAAACAATGTAACAGGAAATCAGTTTCAGAGAAGAAAGGAATTTCAAGGCATAATATATGTGTGTTACAGAAAGCAAATGCTTCTATTAATTAACAAGTTTGTATCATTGTTACCATAACTCTTCAAAATTCGCTCCCACAGAGAGGGACTTCTCCGGGTGCCATCCACTAGACTTTGTCAGCGGGCGACGCCCAGGGGAAGGGCTCTCTCTGTGGCGGGCCCAGCCCTCTGGAACGACCTCCCCCCCGATATTAGAACAACCACGGACCTCCGTTCCTTCCGTCTGAAATTGAAAATGCACTTTTTCTGCTTGGCCGGCCTTGGTTAGTCTCTACCTCTGGGGTGTTTAGGGAATTTAGTTTTAATGGGGGTTTTTAGCGCAGGGACGATCAATTTAATCTGCTTTTATCTATTGTATTTATTGTTTGTATATATTTTATATGTTTTAATTTCCCTGTGCACCGCTCCGAGTCCCCTCGGGGAGAGGACGCGGTATACAAAATTAAATATTATTATTATTATTATTAAAATGATGTAAGATTATTCTGCAGAAGCCCTTTGACATTGATGGGCAGGTGTCAATACTGATCATATGGTCAGTTCTGCTTTATACTTTGTTTTCCTGGGAAACCCTTTCCTCTCAGATAATGATTTTCCTCCTCTAAAGTCCTGGATAAGGATTGGAAATGTGGTCCAGACTTAAGAATTGAGAAAAGGTTTATTCAATGGAATAAACACTTGGAATATTGTATCCAGTTCTGATCACATTGAGACTCTGGAAAGAGCGCAGAGAAGAGCAACAAGGATGATTAGGGGACTTCAGGCTAAAACATACGAAGAACGGTTGTAGGAATGTTATGTCTAGTCTAATGAAAAGAAGGACTAGTAGACACAGTGTTCCAGTATCTGAGAGGCTCCTACAAAGATGAGGGAAAAATCAAATTATTTTCCAAACCAACCAAAGGCCAGACAACAAACAATGGGTGGAAACTAACCAAGGATAGAAGCAACCTAGAAATAAGGAGGAAGTTCCTGATGTTGAAAACAATCAACCAATGGAGTAGCTTGTCTTCAGAAATTGTGGGTGAAACTGGTCACTTTCAAAAAGAGACTGGACAATAATGATGTTGGAGGACAGTAGAATTAATAAATATGATGCCAATCTTATTTATGTTTTAAGTTTTGGTATGTTTTAAGACGAAGGACGCGTAATACAATTTTAATTAAACAAGAAAGGAGGCATGAAAAGGATAATGTCTATGAATATATTTGATGCGATGTACTTGAAATAATACGAAATAATATGAAACCTGGATGAATATTGAAGAGATGTAGGACAATATTTTGTAATCAGCGGATATACTTTCTATAGTATATAACAGTGATGGCGAACCTATGACATGGGTGCCACAGGTGGCACACGGAACCGTTTCTTAGGGCACGCAAGGCATTGCCCTGTCAGCACTAGTGCACATGTGTGCGCTGGCCGGCTGATTTAGGCCTTCTTTTGAGGCCGTTTTTTGCCCTCTGGAGGCTTCAGGGAAGCTCCTGAAGCCTCTGGAGGGGAGGCTGTTTTCACCCTCCCCAGGCTCCTAGAAAGCCTCTGGAGCCTGGGGAGGGTGAAAAAAGTGTGCCAAAAGCAGAGGGTCGCGCACATAGCATTATGGGAGTGGCACGCCCATGCACAACCCCCCTGCACTCCCCCCACTTTTGGCACGCAAGCCAAAAAAGGTTAGCCATCACTGGTATATAAGATGGAGGATTTTGTGTTGTGTTTAAAATAAAATTTAAAAAATATTAAAAAGAGAGAGAGAATGGACAATTGATTGTCTGAAATGGGATATGGTCTACTGCATGAACAGGGAGTTGGGTTAGAAGATCTCCAAGTTTCCCTCCAACTCTATTCTTCTATCTTCTATGTTCAATGCTATTCTATCACATTTTAGGACTTACATAATTCTCCCCTGGATGCCAATTCTCCAACTTGCTTTCCAGGAAGAAAGAATATAGCTTTGGGATGTCAGTCAAACATCCTAACTCCCAGCAAATGAAATGCTTGAAAAGAAGCTGAAGTTCACATTCTTAGAACTGGCTGGGGAAAAAAGCCAAAACTTCATTAGAAGTCCTTGATTACTATGGAGTGTGAAATTGCATCTTGTCTTGTACACAAATGTGGAGAAGGGAGGTCAGGAATTAAACATTTGAACAAGGCCAAGAAGATTAATTCCTTCCCAGCAATAACTCTTCACACTGAAGGGTCCTCCCACCCCTCCTATTCTCCTCCCCGTCCTGGATGAAAAAAAAAGAATTGCTAAAGTTTCCAATAGTATCGTCTACCTATATTTGAAGAGTATAAGCTCCCCTCTCTCTGCCTACATAGACCCTCATTTTCTCTCACTCTGTCTGTGCCAAATGAGCTTTCCTTGCTTCAGATATTTCTTAATCATGGTTTCTTAAAGGATTATGACAAAGCTTGGGGGATTATTTCTTTTCCATTTTTTTCTGGTCAAAGTTTAGGGTAAGCCTATGCCTGGGATTTTGCTAAAACTTGGGAGTTTGCAAAACAGGTGCAAGGAGGGTGCAGAGACATTCCACGCTCATTTTATTCAATAGCTCACACCTAGAATAGAATAGAATAGAATAGAATAGAATAGAAGGGTTGGAAGGAACTTGGAGGTCTTCTAGTCCAACCCCCTGCCTAGGCAGGAAACTCTACACCACTCCAGACAAATGGTTATCCAACATCGTCTTAAAAACTTCCAGTGTTGGAGCATTCACAACTTCTGGAGGCAAATTGTTCCACTGATTAATTGTTTTAAATGTCAGGAAATTTCTCCTTAGTTCTAAGTTGCTTCTTTCGTTGATTAGTTTCCATCCACTGCTTCTTGTCCTGCCCTCAGGAGCCTTGGAGAATAGCTTGACTCCCTCTTCTTTGTGGAAGCCCCTGAGATATTGGAACACTGCTATCCTGTCCTTCTTTTCATTAAAGTAGACATACCCAATTCCTGCAACTGTTCTTCATATGTTTTAGCCTCCAGTGCCCTAATCCTCTTGGTTGCTCTTCTCTGCACTCTTTCTAGAGTCTCTGCATCTTTTTAACATAGTGGTGACCAAAACTGCATGCAGTATTCCAAGTGTGGCCTTCCCAAGGCATTTTAAAGTGGTATTAACACTTCAGGTGATCTTGATTCTACCCTCTGTTGATGCAGCCTAGAACTGGGTTGGCTTTTTTGGCAGCTGCTGCTGCATACAGCTAACTCATATTTAAATGGTTGTCCACTAGGACTCCAAGATCCCTCTCACAGTTACTACTAACAGAACGTGACCCAAACTGTATTCCATACATTTGTAAGAAAATAATGATAAAGATTAATGATGAATAGATAAATGTTAAAAGTAATTATAAGAGTGTATATGTCAACTCGCAAAAACATCACCATGACTCTTTATTGAGTTGACCTAGAGATGTGTGAATTCCAAACATTCCTGTGGTCAGTGGGAAATTCGAAGCTGGCCTGTAATGCGCATGGATAGATTCAATTACTATGCTAATTGGCTAATGTGATTTATTACCAGGCAGAGGGGAGGGGGATACAGGGGTAAAGTGCAGACACCATTAGATGAATTGCAGTTTTAGCTGTAACGAAGAAATGCCAGGATATTAATCCTAATAAATGATTGGGTTTCTTTTGAACCTTGTCTCGAGGCTTGTAAATTTGTTAGGTTTTCTTCTGGAATCTTCACAGTATATTTGTGAATGAATTTGAAAGAGAAAAATTTAAAAAAAAAAGCTTTAAAAAAAAGAAGTAACCAGTTGGAGAGAACCAACGATCAGCTGTGACACTTGATTTACAGTATCTAGAATCATCAGAGTTCCTGCTTTCTAGCTAATCTAAATCGCATGGCACAGATGATTTCCACCCCCCATGCTTGCTGTTCTACTTACCTTTGCAGGTGTGCTTGGTAGCAGGTTCCAGCCACCCACCCAGACATTCACCACACCCATTTTTGACGCTCTGGGCATGCACAGAGAGTCCTGCGCATGTGCGGGGGTGGGCACTCATGTTTGCGAACTGGTAGCCAAGGTAAGTAGATTTCACCCAGAATTGTAGGTATCCTCTCCTCCTACTGAGAAAAGAAGGAGGAAATCTGCAACTAAGTGAACCTCTGTGAAATACGTACGGGTGAGAGGAAAAAAGCCACCCGGGTTGGCCTTTGAAGGCATATATTCTATTTACGCTGACCTTTTCCGATGTATATTTAACACTTCAGCTTTCTCGTTGCACGTTCTCAAACTTGGAACGGCTTGAAAAGCCCAACTGCATTTTTTTTTTTAAAAAAGGCGCTTCCTGCTGATGTTTTAAAAAATTCAGTGAACTTTTTGCTTTAATTTCCACCCCCCCTCTTTTTGTTAAGGTAAAATGGCATTTGCTTATTGTAGAACCGTCTTGCAAAGCCTGGATGTTGTAAGGACGTAAACAGCCGCCACTTCGCCGCCTCGGTGGGTGGTTTCCTTTGGCAGGTAAAATTCGCATGTGGGCTCCCTTTATTCCACCGTGCAATTGTTTTCTTTTGTTCTTGCCTACTTTCTCCCGATTTGAAAGGTGAGCATACGGAAGCAGAGGGATCCTTTCATTCACAGTTCAGCAGCTTAAGGGCTGAACTCGCAACCGCGGATTGGCGTAGCTGTCTCTTATGTCTGTTTCCCACTGAGCTAGGGCTCCAGAATTTGGAAGGCTTCCGGACCTTTGAAACGATGTCTGGAGATATTGCTTGTGGTGTAGACAGTGACTTGACACTTCCTAATCTGCTCCCCTTCCCCCTTCCTCTTGTCTGCTTTTGCTCTGAATCCTGGCTCACGGTTTACTATGTGTCTTGAACTTGGTTTGGGACTGAGATCCCACCGTAAACAATGAATCTTGTCTTGCAACTCGGCGCTAAGCTGGGTTCCTCATACATCAATCCTGCTGAGTTTGTTGTTAGTTGCGAAGTCATGTCCGACCCATCGTGACCCCATGGACAATGTTCCTCCAAGCCTTCCTGTCCTCTTCCATCCTCCGGAGTCCATTTAAGCTCACACTGACTGCTTCAGTGACTCCATCCAGCCACCTCATTCTCTGTCGTCCCCTTCTTCTTCTTTTGCCCGCAATCTTTCCCAGCACGAGGCTCTTCTCCAGTGAGTCCTTCCTTCTCCTTAGGTGGCCAAAGGATTTGAGTTTCATCTTCAGGATCTGGCCTTCTAAAGAGCAGTCAGGGTTGATCTCGTTTAGGACTGACCGGTTGGATCGCCTTGCAGTCCGCAAGAGTCTTCTCCAGCGCCGGAGTTCAAAGGCCTCCATTCTTTGGTGCTCAACCTTCCTTATGGTCCAACTTTCACAGCCATCCATTGCAACTGGGAAAACTGAGTTTATTGGAATTCATTTACTACTTCTGATGAGCATTGTGAAAGTCTGCAGAGATTCTCAGTCATCCAGGTCGTGGTTGTCCCAAAGGTGATTTTTCAGGAGGCCACTGGACTTTCGTGTATTTTCCTTGAAGACGTTTCACTTCTCATCCAAGAAGCTTCTTCAGGTCTGACTGGATGCTGGGGGGAATGGAAGGATTTATATTCCTTGCGTACAGCTGGTCATTTGAATCCTTTTTAGAGGGCCTTTGAAGAACTTGGGGGTTTATCTGTATCCTCAGGGTCACCTGAATAGTGCTAATGGTTTATGAAATCTGCATTTTTTTCTGGAAATCCGTTCATTCTCCCACACCTTTCAAAGGGTGTTCATCCCAAATTGCATAGCCAAGTCTGTATAGATTCTCAGTCACCCACATCATGGTTGTCCCAAAGGTGCTTTTCCAGGAGGTAAATGGGCTTGGAAAAGGATGCAACTGACCAGCTGTCTGCAAGGAATATAAATCCTTCCAGTCCCCCCAGCATCCAGTCAGAGCTGAAGAAGCTTCTTAGATGAGAAGCAAAACATCTTCAAAGGAAAAAAAAAACAAGAAAGTCCAGTGGCCTCCTGAAAAAGCATCTTTTGAGACAATGAGTATTGTGGGTTTTTAAAAAACCACCACAAAGTCAATGGGCGAGGCAGTGGAATATGGGAATTGAAATCAGCAAATGGCATTTTGAACTGGAGGTCTGAGCATTGAAGGTAACAGAATAGCAGAGTTGGAAGGGACCTTGGAGGTCTTCTAGTCCAACCCCCTGAACAAACAGGAAAACCTGTACCATTTCAGAGAAATGATGGTCCTTCTTCAAAACCTCCAGTTTTGCAGCACTCAAAACTTTGGGAGGCAAGTCATCCCACTAATTAATTGTTCTAATTGTCAGGACAGTTGTAGGTTAGTTCTCTCTTTGATTAGTTTCCATCTATTGTTTCTTATAAATTTGAACTGAATTCATTCAAGAATCGAGAATACATAAAAATGTCTGCAGTAGATAACTTTGTTACATAACAAAGTAAACCCTCAAAGCAATGGCTCAGTGGCTAAGACCCTGATCTTGTCGATCAGAAAGGTCAGCAGTTCGGCGGTTCAAATCCCTAGCCCTGCATAACAGAGTGAGCTCCCGTTACTTGTCCCAGCTTCTGCCAACCTAACAGTTCAAAAGCACCTAAAAATGCAAGTAGAAAAATAGGAACCACCTTTGGTGGGAAGGGAACAGCGTTCCGTGCACCTTCAGCATTTAATCATTTATTTATTATTTATTTATTTATTAAATTTATAAACCGCCCCACTCTCCCCAAGGGGACTCGGGGCGGTGCACAGGAAATTAAAATAGAATAAAAAGACAAACATGACAATAAATAGCACTAAAAATAAATTAAACCCCTATACCCTGTGCTAAAAAACCTAAAACCATTAAAATCCTAAAACCTTACCCTTTAAAACCGAATTAAACAATTTAAATTTCAGTCTATATCTAATGGTGTGGATTAGGCCAGGCCGGCGAGATGGAAAAAATGGGTCTTTAAACTAGGGGGCGGAAGGAGCAGAGGTCCGTGATAGATCTAAGTTCGGGGGCTTCATGCCGGCCACATGACCACAGAGACATCTTTGGACAGCACTGGCTCTTCGGCTTCGAAACGGAGATGAGCACTGCCCTCTAGAGTTGGGAATGACTGGCACATATGCTAGTCCTTTACCTTTAAACCCTCAACACAACACAACACAACAATAGACAGTGGTGCTAAAACTTCTTCTAAGTACTTTAAGTCTCAGAACAGACAGTGAAGGAAAGTTCCACTGTGTGTGTGTGTGTGTGTGTGTGTGTGTGTGTGTGTGTGTGTGTGTGTAAAGAAAACATTATCGTGCTTTGCAGTTTAGACTCAGGAATTTCCTTCTTGGAAAATGTTTCTTTGAGTAGCAGAGCCTTGAACCCAGCAGAGCCTTAATTGAAATTGCCTGCAATTGAAAGCACCTGATTATTATGACATCATGTAATCAAGAGTGGGTTCATCTCACCTGACTGCCAGGGCTCTTCCTTCCTTCTGCCTCCATCTTTTTGTTTGTTTGTTCCCTCAAACCCACTCAACAGACCTCGGAATGGCATTTTCCAAAGGTGAACCTTAATATTCACATCCCTGGGGGACATAAAGAGAAGAGCTCAACAAAGAAAAACATGGCTCTGGTGAGGCAACAGGATTCTCTTCATTGCAGTAAGAGCCTCAAAGCTTCTCTTTACTTTCTACCTCTACCTTCTATCTCTCATTTGCCCAAGCGAGAAGAAGCTTCTGCCCTTGGGTGGAAACCTCTTCAAGGCAAAGTGCAGAGAAGAGCAACTAAGAATATTAAAAGCCTGCAGACTAAAACATATGAAGAACAATTGCAGGAACTGGGTATGTGTAGTTTAATGAAAAGAAGGACAGGATAGCAGTCTTCCAATATCTCAGGGGTTGCCTCAAAGAAGAGGGAGTCAAGCTATTCTCCAAAGCACCTGAGGGCAGAACAAGAAGCAATGGGTGGAAACTTAATCAAGGAGAGAAGCAATTTAGAACTGAGGAGAAATTTCCTGACAGTGAGAACAATTAACCAGTGGAATGGGTTGCTTTCAGAAGTTGTGGGGGCTTCATTACTGGAGGTTTTGAAGAAGAGGCTGGACAGTCACTTGTCTGAAATGATATAGGATCTCCTGCTTGAGCAGGGGGCTGGACTAGAAGACCTCCAAGTTCCTTTCCAGCTCTGTGCTGATTCTTTGAAAATAATAATATGCCAGACAAGGCAGAAAAATCATATTTGTTGTAGCAGCTTCCTAAAGCTGGAGGTGAGCCATGCTGAAATGATGTGAAGGTGCTGGATGAAACTGGTGATCACTTTTAAAAACAAAGCAGTTCATTTCATCACTCCCAGATGTTATAAAGCCACCCCCAAAAAAATGATAAAGAGGACTTGAGGCTATACACCATACAACAAATGAGGACTCCTGCCCCGGACAAGGGGGTTGGACTAGAAGACCTCCAAGGTACCTTCCAGCCCTAGGATTCTACGATTCTGTAAGTACAGCCGCCATTTTGTTTGCTAATCGACTATGAGTGCAGGCTTCCTTTGAAACTGTGTCAGGGTGAAACACTGCTTGAAAGAATTGCCCGGCCCTAGTAAACATTAATGATGGAACAAGAAAGTTCATTTGGGGAGCCCAGAAACTGTCTCTCCTCCTTCTTAGCAGATATTTCAAGGAGCCTGGAGCTAAAATATTTAGGAAGTCTTTTATAATGGCCTCCGAAGTTAAGGGAGTAAAATGTATAGCGTGCATTTGTAGCTGAGGTCTCTGCAGGTTTTTCCTTTGGAAGAAAAAACGGTCTTTGTATTTTGTGTTAGACTTCTCTCTCTCTCTCTTTCTCTCTCTCTCTCCCTCTATATATATATATATAAAATCACATGAGTATTTAATGGACTATCTTAAAGATTGAAAGAGTCTTTAAACTGTCAAAGAACCATTCTTAACCCAGGCCGAACCAAGGTTTCCCATCTGCTTTTTATGAAGCTCTTTCCAGGATGGATGGTATTTTAACAGCCGCCGCAATGGTTTCTCTTGATGCAACTGGCCAAAATGGGGCTACTAAATAGTTTATAAAAGAATAGGATCACTCCCTCGCCTGTGTCTGTGTAGCCTGCAAGGGATGGGTCTTGCGATTTTTGCTGGTTTGTAGACCCAAAGATCATGGGTCAATTGAGATGGGGAGATGATTTCTGTTGTTGTTGTTGTTGTTGTTGTTGTTGTTGTTGTTGTTGTTGTTCTTCTTCTTCTTCTTCTTCTTCTTCTTCTTCTTCTTCTTCTTCTTCTTCTTCTTCTTCTTCTTCTTCTCCTTCTCCTCCTCCTCCTCCTCCTCCCTCCTCCCTCCTCCTTTTCTTCTTCCTCTTCTTTCTATTCTTCTTCTTCCTCCTCCTCCTTCTTTTCTTCCTCATCTTCTCCTCCTCCTTCTTTTATTCTTCCTGTTCTTCTTCCTATTCCTCTTCCTCCTCTTTTTCTCCTCCTCCTCCTCCTTCTACTCTTCTTCTTCCTCTTCCTCCTCCTCCTCCTTTTCCTCCTCCTCCTCCTCCTCTTCCTCTTCTTCTTCTTCTTCTTCTCCTCCTCCTTCCTCCCCCCTCCTCCTCCCTCCTCTTCCTCTTCCTTCTTTTCTTCTTCCTCTTCTTTCTATTCTTCTTCTTCCTCCTCCTCCTCCTTCTTTTCTTCCACATCCCCTCCTTCCCCTCCTTCTTTTATTCTTCCTGTTCTTCTTCCTATTCCTCCTCCTCCTCCTCCTTCTCCTCCTCCTCCTCCTCCTCCACCACCTCCTCCTCCTCCACCACCTCCTCCTCCTCCTCCTCCTCCTCCTCCTCCTCCTCCTCCTCCTCCTCCTCCTCCTCTTCTTCTTCTTCTTCTTCTTCTTCTTCTTCTTCTTCTTCTTCTTCTTCTTCTTCTTCTTCTTCTTCTTCTTCTTCTTCTTCTTTGAAATGCTACTTTATCAGATTGTTACTCAATAACATACTTTTGCCTTCTGTTTCACTAACAGTTTCACCCTACAGCTAGTCCTCAACTTACAACAGGGGTGTTCAACTCAAGGCCCGCAGGTTGCATTCCGCTCATTGGGTGCTTACATCTGGCCTGTGGGGCCTCACTGGAAGTAGCAAAGGACTGGCCTGTGGTACCTCTGCTGGCAAAAATGGAGCTCAGGAGGGCTGCGGACAACCCTCTTCAGCTCTGTTTTCACTGGCAGAGAGTTTCAGGAAAGCGTTGCAGCCTAAAACAGAGCTTGAGGGGACCATGAGTGGCCCTCCTGAGTTCCATTTTTGCAGGCAGAAGGTTTCAGGAAGCCACTGCAGCTGAAAACAGAGCTCAGTGGCCCATTTTCACTGGCAGAATGATGTTGAGCCAGCCACCCACACCCCAGCACCCCCAAGGTCAAGCACAACCCTGATGCAACCCTCAATGAAATCGAGTTTGACGCTCCTGGCTGACGACCACATTTCGGATCTGGGTTTCCATTGCTAAGCAAAGATGGCGGTTGAGTAACTCAATTTTATGACCATTTTTGCCATGATTGTTAAGTGACTCAGGGCAGTTTTACACGAATCACATGGGGGATAAGCAAATCTGGCTCTTCCCATTGATTTCGTTTGTCAGAAGATGGCTAGAAAGTCATAAATGACGGTCACACAACCCCCGGGACACTGAAATCATTGTCAAGCGTTGGTTGTCAAGGGCCTGAATTTTGATCACATGACCATGAGGATGCTGCAATGGTTGTAACCTAAGGACTTGGTTATAAGTCACTTTCCCAGCTGTTGTAAGTTGAGGACTACCTGTAGTATCCGTAGCTAATGCTGCTTGAATGCAGTCAATGATTTGCAATAGATCCTCCCATGTTACATAGCATATTGGACAGCAAGGGATCTCCAGCATTTTCGATCTTGGGCAAAGCACTTGGTTGTCTACCCAGTCTTTAAAGTCTTTCATGAATGTGCTTCGCCATGTATTTTGAGGGCAACCTCTTGGTTGTTTAGCATTGGGAGGGGACCTTCTATCCCATTGCCATCTTGGGGATTTCATCGTTCTCCATGCAGAGAACATGACCTACAAGTTGGAATTCTCTACGTGCAACAATGTTCTGTAATTTGCAAGATAAACCCTTTTGGAGCACTTCTTTATTAATAATGTGGTCAAAAGAGCAAATCTTTATGATTCGTTGAAGGCATCTTTTGGGGAAGATATCAAGCATCTTGTTATTACTTTCTATTCAAATCTCATGGGCAAAAATGGCTGTCAGGATCGCTACAGAGGTGAGCAAACAGTTTAAGTTTTAACTGAGGACAGTTGAGCTGCCTCAAACAGACCTGAGCCACTTTTTTTGTCTTTAAGAATCAGGAAAATACATATATATATATATATATTATAAAGTATAACTTGCCTCCTGTTTTCTGGGTACCACCAGCATCTCTTAACTCCAACCAATAATAACAGCTAACAAAGAACCATAAACATGTATTTTGAGCCCGTACTAGAACTGCCCTTAGTTGAATTTGCTAAAAAGACCGAAGATGTCAAAAGTTGTTGCCACTTTTTCAAGGAAACAAATCAACCTCACCAAAGTGTTGATGGGCTTGTCTTTTGAACGGTTGGAAAATAACAGCGGGGTTTTTTTTTTAAGGCGCAAGGCTCTGTTTTGAAATGCGTTGCCGTGCTGAGGTATGTGACATATTTCCTATTGGTGTTATTGCTACCAAGGGCTCCCTTTCTTTTGCAGCTTTCTTGCACATCGCAGGTCTGATTCCCACAGATAAGACCCAGAGGGCAAGAGGGAACGAATCTACCAGCATTTCAATTGCATGAACTGGGTTGATCACAAAGCATTTGTGCTGGAGGGACAGGCAAAATATTTGGGGCAGTCTTAAAATTTGTTGTAATTGGAGGTTGGCCCCACTGAGTGCTCTGAACAAAAGCCCTTACATGTCGGTGATGAGCATAGCATAGCATAGCATAGCATAGCATAGCATAGCATAGCTTGAAGGGACCTTAGAGGTCTTGCAGTCCAGCCCCCTGCTCAGGCAGGAAACACTTCACCACTTCAGACAAATGGTTATCCAACATCGTCTTAAAAACTTCCAGTGTTGGAGCATTCACAACTTCTGGAGGCAAATTGTTCCACTGATTAATTGTTCTCACTGTCAGGAAATTTCTCCTCAGTTCTAAGTTGCTTCTCTCCTTGATTAGTTTCCACCCATTGCTTCTTGTCCTGCCCCCAGGTGCTTTGGAATAGAATAGTTTGACTCCCTCTTCTTTGTGGCAGCCCCTGAGATATCGGAACACTGCTATCATATCTCCGCTACTCCTTCTTTTCATTAAACTAGCCATGCCCAGTTCCTGCAACCGTTCTTCATATGTTTTAGCCTCCAGTCCCCTCATCATCTTTGTTGCTCTTCTCTGCACTCTTTCTAGAGTCTCCACATCTTTTTTTACATCGTGGCAACCAAAACTGAATGCCATATTCCAAGTGTGGCCTTACCAAGGCCTTATAAAGTGGTATTAACACTTCACGTGATCTTGATTCTCTCCCTCTGTTGATGCAGCCTAGAACTGTGTTGGCTTTTTTGGCAGCTGCTGTCCACGGCTGGCTCATATTTAAATGGTTGTCCACTAGGACTCCAAGATCCCTTTCACAGTTACTACTATTGAGCAAGGTACCGCCTATACTCTACCTGTGCATTTCATTTTTCTTGCCTTTTTTGACCTTTGAATTTCATTTTGTGAGGTAGCGCCCAATATTCAAGTCTGTCAAGATCCTTCTGTATCTTGAGCCCATCTTCTGGAGTGTTGGCTATTCCTGCCAGCTTGGTGTTGTCTGCAACCTTGATGAGTTCCCCATCAATCCCCTCATCCAAATCATTGATGGATGATTCTATATTAGGGGCGATACGTTGGTAGGCTAGTTCTTGCAACCGTTCCTTGTCGTCCCCCCCCCATAGGTGGATGAAATAGCAAAGAGGTGTTTAACTGCTGAAACATACTCTTGCATTTTCACCACAGCAAGCCCTTCTGCAATAGGAAAGAAAATCCATTATTCTTTGGACCAGGGGTTGGCAACTGTAAACTCTCAAAGAGCCATTTGGACCTGTTTCCCACAGTAAAGAAAACACCGGGAACCACAAAAACTCTTCCCCTGCCTGACTATTTCCTGAGCGGCCACAGAACTAGCATACGTAGTTGAATTAAATGTTCTGTTTTCTTCTGAAACTTTTCTTTTCTTGGATTTATCTATGGTTGGTCTGCTGCGGGTTGGAAAGCTCAATAAATCACATGCCGGCAGGTACCACACATTGGCGGTTGTGACACATATTTTGAGTGACAGGGAGCTGGAGCAGATGGATGAAAGAGCCACATGTGGCTCCAGAGCTGTGCATTGCTGACCCCTGCTTTAGACAGAGGGGGGACCAAGCCATTTCGGAGCTGTCTCACTTGCAAGGTTTTTTTGTCTCTTTTAACTTTGCAGTCTTCTTCTAGCTTTCTGTTTTTTAGGTCCAAACATTCTCACCAGCAACCTTGTTCTTCATTTCTGCTGGTCACCAGCTGGGAGTCCATCATCTCATCTTCCAGCAGCAGTTCCCATCTTGTTGTCATTTCTATTTTCCTTTTTGCTGTGGCAACTTGATTTTCACACTCGGTGTGCTGCACACCTCCGGAGCATAATAAAACATTTCTGTATCTGAAGGCCAGTTTTTCCTCCAACAATTGGCAGGTGTGCATTTCTGTTTTGTTCCCTCTGATTTCTTAATAATACATGGTTACCCCTCTGCATTGAATGGCTCCTCGGTTTAAAATGTGCTTTGCAGTGTCTCCATGGAAGAGGTGTGCCTACTGCTTTCTTAAAGATCCTGTGGGTCATTAGCTTCTCATATTCATTTGTGAATGTATTATTTCATCACTGGAGACTTTCAAGAAGAGACTGGACTGCCATTTGTCAGAAATGTTGTAGGGTCTCCTGCTTGGGCAGGGGGTTGATCTAGATGACCTTCATCCCTTCCAACTGTTAATCTGTTAATAAGCCATTTATTCTGTGTAATCTTTTCACATGTTCTGATTTTTTTAAAAAAATATATTATTCTTTATTACTTGGGACCGAATTTAAATCTGATTGACACATCACAATAAATCAAGCTGCAACATGGTTTGTTTGTGGCTTAGCATGTTGTATGGAACAACTTGGATTTGTTCAACAGCGAAACCATGGTTTTGGCAAAGTTGTTTAAACTGAAGTTGAGTAAAGTTTTCAAGCTGATTGAAATTAGTGACAGCCGTGATTTATCTCCACCATCTATTTTAGTAACTTTTCTCTAACTATAACTTGATCTGTACCTAATAGTTTAGGATACTAGTTTTTTCTTATTTAAATTATTTAAATTTTTCTTTTTCTAAAAAATTACAGCTAGTTCTTCGAATTACAACCATTTCTTACAAACTTCCCAGCTGGTTTCCAATAATCTAAGTCAATGGGGGGACCTGGATTTGCTTAATGACCATCTGCTTCACTTAATAACCATGGCAATTTATTTTTAAAAAGGTGGAAAAATTGGATACGATTCACTTACGATATTTGTCTCTTTTAGCACAGATGGTCTGGTCCCAATCATAGCTGTAAGTTAAGGACTACCTGTAATGTATTATGTGTGTGTCTTGTTCCATCTTGCTCAAAACTCAGATTAATCTAGAAAACAAGTTATGTAGTAGAGGAGAGAAAAAAAGACCCTGGTTTCTATTGTTTAAAACTAGCTGGATACCAGATCTTCATGACAAAACTATGTCATTTGGCAATGCAGGAGAAATCTGGTTCACTCCAGTTCAATCAGTTGCCTCAGTGTTGGTCGGTGATTGGTGGAAGGCGTAGACATTTTGGTGAGGTACCGATGTTCAGTACTGTAAGGAGCCCCAGGCCATTCCTGAGTGAAGGAGTGGAATGCCTGCCAGTTTGAACTGAGGTAACGGAATGTGAGGCAACTGGCAGTTGGAACAGAGTTCTTTTCAGGTGGGGAGGGGGAGTAGAACTCCTTAGCATCAGAGTGTGTTTAATTACTGTGTAAGAAATGCTAATGATCTGATGGTCATTTTGACAAATCCTTTCTTAGCGAGCACCTAGAAGCCAAGAGGAACATGTGTGCCAAATTTCAAGTTTGTACCCTTTACGGTTCTGGAGATTTCGTGATGAGTAAGTGGTATTTGGCTTTTATATAGGTAGATTATGAGAACAGCCATATTGATACTAATACAATCCTATTTTCCAGTGGTAGCTGAGTGCTATTTATCTATTCTTAAATCACAGTACTTGGAAAAGTTAGTTTTGAGTCAATATCTACCATAATTTCAAACTATAAAAATTCGGGGGGCGGGGGAATATCTCATCCCTCCCAATCCTTCTACCCCCTTCTCCCCACCCACCCCACCATGAATTAACCCTCATCCTCTTTGAAAACCATCAAGACTAGATATCACTAAAATCTGTCCTCTATTAGTGCAGTTTAATTCAATTTTCCCTCGAAATGCCTTAAACAGCTTGTGATTCCAAACACTTGATAGAAAGGGGTTTTTTTCCCCCTTATTATTATTATCACCATCATGATTCCATACTTATTTATGATTTGGGCTGTTATCATCTCATTCCGTTGCTAGTTTTTCCATTCCACATAACTGTGGGTAGTATATAGCAATAACTTTCGGTATGTACTATAAAACCTAGTACAGGACTTTTAACAGATTCTATAAATCCAAATGTTAAGGCACTAAAATGCAGTTCTAATATACTAGCAGTTCATAAAAAAAAACTGCCTGCTGGAATAAAAAAAACCTTTTACAGTTCGTCTCTCCTTTTCTTTGCACCTCTAGTTGTATTGTGATTGGAATGCAGCCATCTGGTTCTTGATGGATTGGAACTGGGAGCTAAGGATGATAAATTAAGTTGTCCATGATGAGCAATAAGAGAAGAAACAGCTACCATACTTAAAACAGGGTGTGTGTGTGTATGTGTGTGTGTGCGTGCTATCAGTCCCACCATGTTGACCAGATCATGAATCATTTATGCAGGAAACTTAAAAATGGTATACCGTAATAACAGAATCTTGCACATCTGTTTGTGCTCTACCCCAGTGGTGGGATTAAATTTTTTTTACTACCAGTTCTGTGGCCGTGGCTTGGTGGGTGTGGTGTGGCTTGGTGGGCATGGCAGGGGAAGGATACTGTAAAATCTCCATTCCCTCCCCACTCCAGGGGAAGGATACTGCAAAATTCCCATTTCCTCCCGATCAGCTGGGACTTGGGAGGCAGAGAATAGATGAGGGCGAGGCCAGGCAGAGGTGGTATTTACCGGTTCTCCGAACTACTCAAAAGTTCCACTACCGGTCCTCCAGAACTGGTCAGAACCTGCTGAATACCACCTCTGCTCTACCCCCTCTCTCCTCCTTATACCCATGTGAATTGGGGAGGTTCTGAGAAGGTTATACATACTTCCTGCCTGTTTTGAACATTAACAGACTAACAGAGTTGGAAGGGATCTTGTAGGCCATCTAGTCCAACTCCCCCCCCCCCCCCACAAGCAAGAGACCATACACCATTTTTGACAAATGGAAGTCCAGTCTCTTCTTGAAAGCCTCCAGTGATGAAGCTCCCACAACTTCCGAACGCAACTTCTGTTCCATGGATTGATTGTTCTCACTGTCAGAAAATTTCTCCTTATTTCCAGGTTGAATCTCTCCTTGTTCAGTTTCCATTCATTATTTCCATTCAGGTGCTTTGGAAAATAACTTGACCCCGTCCTCTTTGTGGCAGCCCCTCCAATATTGAAAGACTGCTATCCTGTCTCCCCTGGTTCTTCTCTTCACTAGAGTAGCCATGCCCAGTTCCTGCAACTGTTCTTCATATGCCTTAGCCTTCAGTTCCCTTAATCATCTTGGTAGCTCTTCTCTGCACTCTTTCTAGAGTCTTAATATCTTTTTTATAGTGTGGTGACCAAAACTGGATGCAGTACTCTAGGTGTGATCTTACTAAGGCTTTATAGAATGGTATTAGTACCTCCCATGATCTTGGTTACATTCCTCTGTTAATGCAACATAACCCATTTGTTTTCCTTATCACTTTGGTAATAGACCTGGTCTATCTCTGTGAGAAGTCACTTCTTGATTCTCAAAAGTTGGAGAACCAAGGGGTATATAGAAAGCTCTCTGAGATCTATCTTGGCAATGTATGTTTATTCATTTATGGTATTATTGTAAAACTTAAATCATACAGTCTATTATTTCAATACTGGCATTTATGCAATGGCAATTAAAAATGTTAACACATTAATGTTCAAGTCATTTAGGCCAATCAATGTTGATGTCTTCCATTTCTCTACTGCTTTTGCCCAAAGTAGCAAAAGTAAAACAATATTTTCTGTTATTTCCAGTCCATCCAACCGGTATTGTATAGTATTCAGGGGACCCATTTCTTCTCAAAATGGATCTGCATTTGAAGGGGTGTGGGATGGCTGGCGTCAACAGTGAATTCATTAAACTGTCAATTTCTGATCTCCTTAAATTTATTCCCTGACCTACTCCGGGTTAATTTTACCAGGTCAATTGAGGCATTGCCTCCAAGTGAAACACAGGGAAGTGATATCCTTAATATCTTAGCCTTGTCTTCCCTCTGACTGCTAAAGATCAGGCAAAGATCTAAAGATCAGGTTGGGCAAAGCTGTCTCACTTAAAAAAAACCCAGTATAAATAGTCAGAATAACAGAACCTCGGAGTTGGATGGGACTTTGGAGGTCATATAGTCCAACCCCCTGCTCAAGCAGAAGACCGTATAACATTCCTGGCTGGCTGCCTTATAAATCTTCAGTGCTGGAGCACCCACTACTTCTGAAGGCAACCTCTTCCACTAGTTAATTGTTCTCACTGTTAGGAAATTTCTCCTTAGTTCCAGGCTCCATTGACTCCTATAGATAAAGGTAAAGATTCCCCTCGCACATATGTGCTAGTCATTCCTAGCTCTAGGGGGCGGTGCTCATCTCCGTTTCAAAGCCGAACAGCCAGTGCTGTCCAAAGACGTCTCCGTGGTCATGTGGCCAGAATGACTCAATGCCAAAGGTGCACGGAATGCTGTTACCTTCCAACCAAAAGTGGTCCCTATTTTTCTACTTGCATTTTTTACGTGCTTTTGAACTGCGAGGTTGGCAGTAGCTAGGACAAGTAACAGGAGCTCACTCTGTTATGCGGTGCCAGGGATTCGAACTGCAAACTGCTGACAAGCTCAGTGGCTAAGACACTGAGCCACTGCATCCCCATATATGGCAAGTCTTTTATTTTAATGGAACCAGCAGTGAAGTAGAATCAACACCCTTTTAGAAATGTCTATCTTTCCAAGTCCTCGAACGCTCAATTGCAAGAACCGGTTTGAATTTCTCCTTCATCCACCTGGGATGTCTGGGAAGGTTGAACCAGGATGCTCTTTGCCACGTGGTGGCCTCCTCTTTCTCTTATCTGTTTCTTTCTTTTACCCACAAAAGAGCCCACATCTACTGTATTGACTTGGATCCAGCTGGGCCACCATGGAAGATAAAAACATAAACAAATGTTTCCTTCATTTCAGAGAGGATACTGCCGAGCTGTCGAGATCAATCTTTATTAAAGACCTCAAATGTTTTCTTATTCTTTATGAGTCATTAATTAGCTGGAGTCCTGTTGTGGTAGCATTCAGCTACTTGCTGTGAGGTCTTGCTTGATAATTTCAAAGAGAAAGGCAAAATAAAGTTAGTCACCTGAATCTGCCTTCAATACTGTATTTTTGGAGTATAAGATGCACCTTTTCCCCCCCAAAAAGAGGGTGAAAATATGGATGCATCTTATAGCTATATACGAGACCGTCTCCTGCCCCATACATCCCTTCGTCCGATCCGCTCCCACAGAGAGGGCCTTCTCTGGGTGCCGTCGGCCGGGCAATGCCGGTTGGCGACGCCCAGGGGAAGGGCCTTCTCTGTGGCGGGCCCTACCCTCTGGAACGACCTGCCCCCCGACCTTCGCACTACCTTGGACCTCCGCCTCTTCCGCCAACGTCTTAAGACATATCTATTCCAACAAGCCGGCCTAGCATAGCCCCCCATCTCTGACTTTTTATACAGAAATTGTAATTAGCAGGGTTTTAAATGGGTTTTTAGCACGGGTTTAATAATTTAATAATTTAATGTTTTTAATGATATATATTGTTTTTGTTATGGTTTTTAAAATGCCTGTGCGCCACCCTGGGTCCTAACAAGGAGAAGGGCGGGGTATAAATCCAAAATTTAAAAAAAAATACACTGAATGTAGCCCCACCTACCCCCACCAGAGCAGTGGTGGGTTTCGGCCAGTACAGCTTGGTACGGCCATACCGGTAGTAGCCGGGAGGAATGGCCACTGTACAGTGGCTTGTTTGACCCACCCACCCGCTTGAGTTCCATGGTTGTTTATAATGTGATCGGTCCATTGCACATATGTGCACAGCGTATGGCACCTGCTTGACCTCTGCCGAGCAACTGGGTGTCACAGGGCAGTGGCATGTGCATGTATGTGCAGCCCATGTGCCCATCTAGGATGCCTGGGTTTGTGTGCAGAATACCGGCTGTGCCGGGGTCCTGAACCCACCACTGCACCAGACGCCAAAAACGCATGGCATGGATGCAGCGATGGTCTGTGGCAGTCCCTGCAGCCTGGAACAGCTGATTCTGGAGTTGTGGGTGCCTCATTTCTTGAGATTTTCAGAATAGACTGGACAACCATTTGATAGGGATGGCGTGAGCCCTTCAGCTGGGGAGTTGGACTAGAAGACCTCTGAGGTCCCTTCCGGCCCTATGTTCTATACATAAAAGTTCAGGAACAGAACGGAACTCACAGGAAATCAACAGAAGAGAATAGAAAAAGATGGTTTAATTGAGTGGAAGAGCTTTTATTGGAAAAAAAAGGAGAATATTGGAGGAATAGATGATGTGCTGTGGTCTGCAATTTAATAGGAAAAGGGAGCTTAGTGATGGGGAGGACAAGATTAAAGATTGTTTTAACAGTAAGCTAGGCAATCAATGTTTTCTTATTCGGTTGAATTGTTGTTCCTTCTCCTCTCTTGCTGTGTGGGGTTACTCATATATCAATTGCCCCAATTCTTTGCCTCCCACCCTCCTTTAACTACTGGGAAGCTTCCTTTTCCAGGAGATGGAAGCTATTTTGCACCAGGAGCTGTGAGGGTACAAGGGTTAGAATGGAGCATTGCAGGCAAATTCTGCCAACTGCCAAGAGTTCGAGCCTCACTGTCTCAAGGTTGACTCAGCCTTCCATCTTTCTGAGGTCAGTAAAATGAAGACCCAGATTGTTGGGGGCAAATATGCTGACTCTGTAAACCAGTTAGAGAGAGCTGTAAGCGATATATAAGCCTAAGTGCTAGGGCTATACTTCTAGATGAACAACTTCAGCAGATGTTTAGCAACTTACTATAGTTTCCTCACAATAAGCAGCACGAGGGATGTTCCAGTTAAGAGAATAACAAAGTTGGAAGGGACTTTGGAAGTCTTTTCTCAAAGACCCTGCTCAGGCCCTATATCCTATACCATTTCAGACAAAGAGTAGTCCAATCTCTTCTTTAAAATGTCCAGTGTTGGAGCATTTAAAACTTCTGGAGGCAAGTTGTTCCACTGATTATTTGTTCTCACTGTCCGGAAATTTCTCCTCAGTTCTAAGTTGATTATCTCCTTGATTAGTTTCCACCCATTGCTTCTTGTTCTGCCCTCAGGTGCTTTGGAGAATAGCTTGACTCCCTCTTCTTTGTGGCAGCCCCTGGGATACTGGAAGACTGCTATCATGTCTCCCCTAGTCCTTTTTTTCATTAAACTAGACAGACCTAGTTCCTGCAACCGTTCCTCATATGTTTTAGCCTCCAGTCCCCTCATCATCTTTATTGCTCAGTGGTGGGTTCCTACCGGTTCAGACTGGTTCAGCCGAACCAGTAGTGATTTGGTGGCTTGGGTCGCTGGAACCAGCAGGAATTGACCCAGGCCTACCACACCCCCAACTTGGTCCCCCATGTGGCACCATTGGTGCCGCCATCTTGTTTTTCAGTTTTGCACATGTGTGTGCAGCACGCATTAAACATGTACAATGAGCAAACTGGCAGTAGCGCCTGCCAGAACCCATCCTTGCTAAACATGTAATGTTGGTGGCCTACAGGTTGTATGAAAGGGGAAAGGATGGGGTGTCCCTCCATTAACTCAGGGCTGATGCTATGCCAGAACAACAATGCCCTAATTGAAGCTCCCTGATTCTCAGCACCGAAGCAACAATTGCACACAAAAAGAATGCAGGAAGCAGGAGAGATTCTGGTGGGTGGGATAATTCTGATATAAATGCACCTACCCTTCTTTGGTAACAGGTCTTCATGACATCCCAGGCAAAAGGAAAGAGAGGGGGGGGTGTAGGAGAGGCGGAGAGGGGAGGGAAGAGAGAGGAGGGGCTGTGAATAAATAACTTGAAATGCTTTTGACATCCCAGGATTTGGTGGCAAAGTCCTTTCCCCCCTTGCATTCCAGATGCAGCTAGGGCCAGGTGTAAGCTCGTAATTTGCATTGATTTCATGTCTCCTTGCAGCCTTTATGCAAATGGGCGCCAAGCCCGAGTACAGAAATCAATTGACACAACATATGTAATGCAACCATTTACCAGCGACTAAAAAAAAAATGTGTATGAATCTGACATTAAGCACATGTTTATACACTGCTTCTTCTGCTGAGATTGACAAGGCTGGGTAAATGGCGTGTCCCCTCGGCTTGTTATTATTTATTTATTTAGCCTAGGGTGAGAAGTAAACATATACTGTATATATGAGGGGTGGGGCTGCTGGGGGTTTGCAGGGGTTCGGGAGAACCTCTGGCTAAGATTCTATGCAGTTCAGAGAATCCCCTAAATCCCGCTCCTGGCTGGCCACGCCCACCCCTCCCCTCCCAGGAGTCCCCATGCGGCCCGTTTTGGTTGTAGGGCGTGCACAGAGGCTCAAGGAGGGCAAAAAACGGGCCTACTGGAAATTCAGGAAGGCCGGGAATGGGGCAATTTCCAGCTTCCAGAGGGCCTCTGGAGCCTGAGGAGGCTATTTTTGCCTCCCGGAAGCTCGAGAAGATCCTTCGGAGACCAGGGAGGGCAAAAACAGCCCCCGCCATAGTGCAGGAGGCTGACTAGGCCACACCCATCATGGCCACGCCCACACAGAAACTGAGCAGAGAGCCCCTTTCTAAAAATTTTGAAGCCCACCCCTGTGAGTGTGTGTGTGTATTCATATAGACATATATACATACATAATTCTAAGTGAAACCTCTATAGGGTATGGCTGTGGTCTCAAAACTAGATGTCCAATTCAGCTATCTGGGCAATCACTAAATGCACTGCGCTCCATGGTTCGGGGCCTAGTTATATGCGAGACCGTCTCCTGCCCCATACATCCCTTCGTCCGATCCGCTCCCACAGAGAGGGCCTTCTCAGGGTGCCGTCAGCCAGCCAATACCGGTTGGCGACACCCAGGGGAAGGGCCTTCTCTGTGGCGGGCCCTACCCTCTGGAACGACTTGCCCCCCGAATTACGCACCATCTCAGACCTCCGCCTCTTCCGCCAGTGTCTTAAGACACACCTTTTCCATCAAGCTGGCCTAGCATAACCTCCCGTTTTGACCGTTTTTAGATAGTTTTAATTCAGGGGATTTTATACTATTTTAGCACAGGGTATATTTAATAGTTTTTTAAAATGTTGTACTTTTGTTATATTTGTTATGTTTTTAAATTTCCTGTGCACCGCCCTAGGTCCTTTTTGGAGAAGGTGCGGGGTATAAATTTGAATAAACTAAATAAACTAAACTAAATTATGTTGAGGACTAGTGATATAGAAGTTTGAAATCAGATCCCAGAACCATGGGGTGCAATGCAGCCACTTCACCTAGGCTGCCCAATCTTTCAGCACCCAACTTTGCTCTATACCCCAAACAAAATGGGCTATGGGAATATCTGAAAAGAGTTGTGGTGGCACAACGGGTAGAATGGCGTATTGCAGGCTACTTCTGCCGACTGCCAGCAGTTCGATTCTCACCAGGTTCAAGGTTGACTCCGCCTTCCATCCTTCCGAGGTGGGTAAAATGAGGACCCAGATTGTTGGGGGCAAGAGGCTGACTTTGTAAACAGCTTAGAGAGGGCTGTAAAAGTATTGTGAAGTGGTATATAAGTCTAAGCGCTATTGCTAAAACAACAGTATCCAACCTTAGCAACCTTAAGACTTGTGGTCTTCAACTCCCATGGCTGGCTGGGGAATTCTGGGAGTTGAAGTCCACAGATCTTAAGGTTGCCAAGGTTGGACACCCCTGATCTAAAATGTGTATTAAATCTGTTTAGCATGACTTTCATTGATGCATTAAGTACCTTCGGACGAATGGGCGGGGGGATAAACTTGAGAAAGGAAGACGTGTGCAATGAGGTGGAAAAACTAATTCTTGGATTTTTATTTTTTTTTGCTCCTTTCAACATACCTCAAGACGATCCCTCACTTTATTTATCGCCTTTAAAAACCCACTTTGCAATAATTTATAAATAAAAGTCACCCTTCTGAAGTACGAAGGGTTCATGCTCACTCAGAGAACCAGCTGATTGAGCCCTGTATCTGCCCAAACTTAATTAAAAGCTTAAATATCTCATTAGTGTTAACTGTGGTCCATTCATGTTGTGATAAAAGTTCCTTCAGCACAGGGAGAAGTCTTTGTAATATTTTCCCCCCCTTGGTCTCCTTCCAAAAATGGGGGAGAAAAAACCTTCATTCCCCACCCCCCCTCTGTGCAGGCCATTTTTCTTCTATTTAATTGCTCCCCTTGACATGAAAACTGGACATAAATGCTGTGTATGAAAATTGGCCATGGGCCACTTTGCCTATTTCTTCCTATTTCTTTCGCTGAGAACAGAGAGTACAGAGACACTCCTGTGTAGGTTTTACAGACACACAACACAACACACACACACACACACAAATCTCACATATTAATAGAGTTGGAAGGGACCTTGTAGGTCATCTAATCCAACCCCCGCCCCCACACCCATGCAGGGGACCCCACACCATTTCCAATAGATGGCAGTCCAGTCTCTTCTTGAAAGCTTCCAGGGATGAAGCTCCCACAACCTCCGAAGGCAACTTCTGTTCCATGGGTTGATGGTTCTCACTGTCAGAAAATTCCTCCTTATTTCTAGGCTGAATCTCTCCTTGGTCAGCTTCCATCTATGATTCCTTGTCTGGCCTTCAGGTGCTTTGGAAAATAGCTTGACCCCATCCTCTCTGTGGCAGCCCCTCAAATATTGGAAAACTTTTACTATCATGTCTCCCCTGGTCCTTCTCTTCACTAGAGTAGCCAGGCCCAGTTCCTGCAACCGTTCATCGTATGTTTGAGCCTCCAGCTCCATAATCATCCTGGTTGCTCTTCTCTGCACTTTTTCTAGAGTCTCAACATCTATTTTTATAGTGTGGTGACCAAAACTGGATGCAGTACTGGATGCAACATATGCACACACATACACAACTTTAAAGATAATCTTCCAGGGTCTTTCAGTTATGCGATAGAAGCTTTCCCTTTATCGGACGTTTTTCTTAGAGAGACTGACCAGATATTTGGCCTTATTTTAATTTTGAGTAGGAGATTTGACTTCACGATCTAAATCAGCAGTTTTTACCCCTGGCCACTTCAAAACAGGGTGGCTGGGGGATTCTGGGAATTGAAGTCCACAGATCTTAAAAGTGGCCAAGACTAAAAACTGTTCATCTTAAATTGTCTCTTCCGACTCCACGTTTCTCTTCAGTGCATGTGACTTTCCTATTATTTTCAAAGGAAAGGACTTCCTTAGGAGCTGTACCCCAGTGGTTAAATACCTCGCCTGAAAATATACACCCGATTCCCTCACTGTTATCACTCACAAATTTTTTTTTCTTTTTAAGGAAAGCATTCTACTCAAATTTGGCCCATTAACAGAATTAGCTTTGTTTATTTTTTTGTTGTTTCCAAAACTTGTATTCAGTGCTTTGTTGTGAATGTTTTTCTCATTGTTTCTATTATTCTGACTGAGGTTTCACACGAGCATGAAGCCATCTCCTGGTCCCAACAAAAATCCTTTGATTAATTGACTGTGAATTCTGCTCCTTCACATCCAGCAAAGTTTTTCAAGAGAGGATTTACAGTCACAGACCTTATCTGGCTTGGGAGGATTTACGGTCACAGACCTTATCTGGCTTGGAGAGCTGCCAGGCCGAGATCTGCAGAACTTGGCAAGGAGTCTTGGAGAGTCACGAACCAATTAAGCAAACTGATTGTCTCCTGCAAACTCCACTCCTCTTTCTCCCTTCTTTTGCTTCCTCTGGGAGGGGCCTTTCATTGTCCACTTGCGGCTTGACTCCCAAGTCAACCCTTGTTCCTTAGCTGCTCCTTTCATCTGGCAACTCTGCGCATGCGCACACTGGGAACAGGCTCCAGTTTTTCACCTGCCTCACTGATGTCTGACTCTGAAGGCAGCTGATAACTGGCATATGCCTCCAACACAGAGCCCTCATCCGAGCCTTCCCCAGACTCCAGGACTGACCCATGTTCCTCCCCAACCTTTTCAGTGTCTGAATCTCCTGCCAGCTCTACTGGCTGCTGGTGGGCCACAACATCTGCCTGGTGCACGCTGCTCTAACCTTTGATAGGTGGGAAAAGCAGTATCGCAGTCCAGGACTGCAAATGTCATTGTCCATTCTTCTAAACACAATGGGCCCTCAGGATGAAAAATGGGCATTAAACATGCTGCTGTCAGGACAGAGCACTACATATATTGCTGAATTCGTTTTCCCCCAGTTCTTTTACCTACCAGCGGCTCACAGACTTCTAGCTGCACAGTTGCACAGATCTGCGGGATCTGCGGGATCGGATTCTGCCCCATACATCTTCCCGGCCGATTCGCTCCCACAGAGAGGGACTTCTCCGGGTGCCGTCCACTAGATTTTGTCAGCGGGCGACGCCCAGGGGAAGGGCCTTCTCTGTGGCGGGCCCAGCCCTCTGGAACGACCTTCCCCCCAACATTAGAACAACTACGGACCTCCGCTCCTTCCGTCAGAAATTAAAAACTCACTTTTTCTGCTTGGCCGGCCTAGGTTAGTCACTACCTCAGGGGTTAGGGAATGTTAATTTTAAAAATGGGGATTTTAGTGCAGGGACAGTTGATTTAATCTGTTTTTATTGTATTTATTCATGTATATATTTCATGTTGTTTTAATTTTTCCCTGTGCACCGCTCCGAGTCCCCTTGGGGAGAGGACGCGGTATAAAAATATTAAAAATGAAATGAAATGAAATGAAATGCCTACAAACAGACCTACATAAACTCACCTTCCTTGAAGCTATTCTCATCTCATATATTATTTTCCTTTTCATTGTAGCTGCCTCTCAGAGGCATAGCAGGTAATATACATCTTACCTCTCCTGCACGGCAGATTTCTGGGGAACCCAGGAGCCTCAGCCCTTCTTTGTTCTGAGACCCAAGGAAGGGAATTCTGCTCATTTTCTTTTTAATATAGTCAATTTGCTTCAAGGGTTCCATCAAGCATGGATATCTTACCTGGAACATAAAATATGGTTGGTTTGATTTCAATAGGATTTTGAGATAGATAGGTAGGTAGGTAGGTAGGTAGGTAGGTAGGTAGGTAGGTAGGTAGGTAGGTAGATAGATAGATAGATAGATAGATAGATAGATAGATAGATAGATAGATAGATAGATAGATAGATAGATAGATAGATATGATTAGATAAATATGGATGGATGGATGGATGGATGGATGGATGGATGGATGGATGGATGGATGGATGGATATGATGTGATATGAGATAGGTAGGTAGGTAGGCAGGCAGACCGACAGACAGACAGACCGACCGACAGACCGACCGACCGACCGACCGACCGACCGACCGACCGACCGACCGACCGACCGACAGACAGACAGACAGACAGACAGATAGATATGATTAGATAAATATGAATGGATGGAACAAAGTTGGAACAATCCACTTGCACATTTCACAGTTGTACCTCCCAATAACAACAATAACAACACCAAAATGCAAGGTTTTGGAAAGAAGTGAAGGTGTGTGTGTGTGTGTGTGTGTGAGAGAGACGTTTGTGCTGATAAATAAATAAACAAGGGAGACTACTGTAGATCTATTTCAAGCTATTTAGCTCTCATCAGCTAGCCATACCCTTACTGGGATTTGAACCGGGGCTGTTAGGCAGATGTTAGGCAGATGTTTTAGCCACTAAGCTACCAGGTTCTCCTCCTGTGTAAGCCCCACCATATATATATAAAACTAAATATATATTTAGGGACTTTAATCGTTGCTGTCTTCAAATTCAAATAAAGTGTTGAGAATTGGTAATCAACCTCTAGGACTTCGAAACATCCATTTTTGAACTACATCTCATCAGATGTTCTGTGTGTGTGTGTGTGTGTGTGTGTGTGTGAATCTGGGAAACAAACAAAAGGTCAAATGCGCATCTTTCCGGTGTACATTGTCATAGTTGTGCCAAGGTGCGTATCATCTTCAAAGAAGACCCTGATCTCTCATAGCTCTGACGCTCCTAGGCATCTTAGCAACCTTCCTTTTGGTGACACTGAGATCATCTCCGTCCCATTTGTCTCTTTTCCCTCAAATTCTTTCTCCTTTCTCCTATATTTAAGGAAGGCAATTTACCAAAGCTCTCGACTCCTTCATATCCAGTTATGCTTGGTGAATGTCGTTGGGAGATCCTCGAATTCCCTATTATGCTGTTTTGAATGTAACCTACTTAACTTTAATCATAATTTGGGGAATAGTAATGCTTCCCATTATATCCTTTCTCTTCTTTTCTCTCCTTTCTCCTAACTTGCCAAATTTTCATTTCAGAAGAGGGGGAAAAATTGAAGAAAGTACCATTTATCTAGGTTTCTGAGAGGGCCCCATCAATCTGTAATTGAATCATTGCAAAAAAAACAACCACCCTTGGTTTTACATGCTTTACAAGGAAAAAATTACAGGGCGTTGCATTTTATATTTTAAAGCCCATATCTTCTTTATTATTTTGTAAATGAATTGTCTTAGTTCTAAGGATGTTTACCCATGTAGTACAGCTGCACGGTTGTTATCCTTCTCATATTTTCTACCACCTTCTGCTATTGGTATCTTATGATTCTGTTACTTTATTGTTTGCATACTGGGAGCTTATGCATTGGAGACAGATTGCTATGCACACTTGGACAATAATAGCAATAGCACTTAGACTTATATACCACTTTACATTGCTAATAATAATAATCTGGGTCCTCATTTTACCCACCTCAGAAGGACAGAAGGCAGGGGTGGGCTCTGGCCTGCTTTACTGCCAGTTCTCTCATGCATGCGCAGTTCCGTTAAAATTGTTCTGCACAGGCACGGGACTTAAAAACGGTGCCACCATTGGTGCCAATGGTGGCGATCGGGGAATTTGTTCAGGAGTGTGGCAGGCCTGAGTTGTTGCCAGTTCCAGGTGGCCCACGCTGCCATACCACTACTGATTGGCTGAACCGGGCTGAACCGGTAGGAACCCACCTCTGATGGAAGGCTGAGTCAACCTTGAGCCTGACGAGATTCGAACTTCCAAATTGCAGGCAGCAGAAGTAGCCTGCACAGTGGTGGGTTTCTGCAGGCTCACACCTACTCGCAAGAGCCGGATGGTGAAATTTAGAGAGCCGCTGAGAGTGGGTTCCATCGGCGGACCCAGAAGTAAGTCTGGCCTGCCGCTGCCAGTAACCCAATGGGAAGGAAAGGAAAGGAAGGCAGAAAGTAAGAAAGGAAAGGAAAGGAAAGGAAGGAAGGAAAGAGAATTTATCATCACAATTGAGCCCAAAATTTTGGTTGCTAAGCAACAGCATTGTTGAATGAGTTTCACCACATTTTACAAGTTGGCCACTCCCACCCTGTCACATGACTGCCAAGCCACACCCACAAAATAGGCCACACCTAGAGAGTAGGTTCTAAAAAAAATTGAAACCCACCACTGAGCCTGCAGTACTGCACTCTAACCACTGCGTCACCCTGGCTCTTAAAGATAACTTTGCTGGGTGGAAAAGTAACTACATTCGGTTCAAATAGGAGTTGTGATGGAATCCTTGGCAGAGCATTATGATCTATCCGTGGACACTTTGAGGATAGGATTTCTCATATCCACCATGATCTGGATATCACAGCCCATGTAGATCAGCCAAAGGAAGCATTCAAAGCCCCATCTGGCTTAATTTTGTTCAGTGACTTTTATCTGCGCAGGCCAAAGGACGAGGATGAAGCCATTGATCAAATGGGTGCATTTTTCTTGCATCTGCAAGTTCATCAAAGCTTCTCCAAACTGAATCTTTTCAGGCAAGCTGAGACTGTTAAAAAATAGTTTCACTGACTATGGATGGGAATTATATGCATTTTTGTCCAAAATACGTGAAGCTCACACTGAGGAAGGCTGGTTTCTTACATATAACCAGTGGTGGGATTCAGCCAGTTCACACCTATTCGGGAGAACCAGTTGTTAACTTTCTAAGCGGTTTGGAGAACAGGTTGTTTTGAAGAAATCTCATTTTGGTTTTTTTCCAGTTTACAGGGCTAAAGGCAGGAAGGAAACATTCTGGTGTTGTTTCTAGCCTCATCTTTATTGCCCTGCTTACAGAAACTGCCTCTCTGGTTAACTCTCATTACATTGTAACAGCTAAGGTGGAGCGCCCATCGACGTGATTGACGTTGAGTTGGCCACACCCACCCAGTCACATGACCAACAAGCCCCACCTACCCAGCTGGTCATTAGGGCAGAGAACCGGTTGTTAAATTATTTGGATCTCACCATTGGATGCTCCTCTTTGACCTTGGAAGTTGACATGTTCTTCACTTGGCTGATCTCACGCAATACACTCAACTCGTTCAGGTAAAAAAAAAAAAGGGATAAGCTTGGTTGTAACTTACCATATTTTGTGCACTATGAGACGCTCTGGACCATAAGACGTACCTAGGAGGAAAACAAGAAAAAATTCTGCCTCTGCCTCCTAGCATCCATCAGTATTGCCTTGCAGCAAACAGCAAACAGCCTGGTCAGTTTCAGCACGTTATTGCAGCCTGATTTAGCATGAGCAACTAATTGGCAATTGGATTGGATCCATTTCCTGGAATACCACTGATCAGCTGTTCCAGGCTGTGGGGATCGCTGCCTGTCACCACCTCTGCATGCCCCATTTTCAGCCTCCGTGCATCCGGTTTTTGGCCCATTCTAGGAGGCAGGGATTGCTACTGCTGTTGTTTGCCACTGTTTGCTGCCACCGATTTGTGCTGCCACTCACTGCTCACCGCCACCTGGAACAGCCCAAAAACAGGACACATGGAGGCTGAAAATGAGGTGCCCAAAGGCCGAAAATGGCTGAAGGTTGGGGGCTGGTGGGGTGGGCAGGGCTTTGGCAACATTCGCTCTATAAGACACACATATATTTCCACCCACTTTTTTTGGGGGGGGGGGCGGGGGGAAGTGTGTCTTATAGACCGAAAAATACGGTAGCTTAGTTGTTGTTTGAAACAAAGCTATTTGGTTATAACACAACATATTGTAAACAAAACTAAAATGAGTACATTTCAATAACTGGATGAACAGAAACGTGGGTGAATGCAGTTCAACAAGCCAAGGGTCACTTTCCAAGAATTTTGCTTGACATTTAAAAAATATTTATTTATATCCCGCCTTTATTATTTATATACACAACTCAGGGTGGCAATCACATCTGATCCTCCTCCCTCCCCCTATTTTCCCCACAACAACAACCCTGTGAGGTGAGCTGGGCTGTGAGACGGGGGTGGGGGTGGGGGGATGAACAACTTTTAAAGAAGAGAAAAATAGCTTGGACATTTCCTTAGCTCAACATATTTGGCTGGAATTGATTTTCTGCCTCTATTTCCATTGGAATCCTGCTTGTTATTGCCATAGAAACGGCCAAGGTCAACCTATTGTAATGGTATTTTAAAACATTTTCTACCTTCTCATGAGCCATTTTGGAGGGATTATTTTACGGAGAGTACATATTCTCTGTAAATAACTAAATTATTGGCACAAGCTGTGAGTGACGTGATAGGAAAGGAAACCTAGATGGAGAACAAGATGAAGAAAATTGCTACCATGTCGGACTGTCGTCTTCCACAAGCTTCCGTGTATCTCGGACATAAATTTTGAATTCTTTTATTAATCCAGAGAAAGAGACACAAGGTAGCAGCCTTTCCAAGAGAAGCAGAATGGAACATAATCCGCATCTCCATATTTCATTGCATGCATAGATATTCACTTGCTACAAAGATGCTGCCACTGCTTAAAGGAATGGATATGCATGTGCAAGTCATCTGTCAGTATATGCATACCGCATTTTTATTGTGCTTGCAATCATGCAGAGACTTCGGGGCTCACGATAATTGCACTAAAAAAATTAAAACGCAAAAACCAACAGTCAAAAATACCCAATGTTGCTTCCAAATAGCATCTGGCACCAAACCCAAACTAGAAATGTTCTGTTTTCAAAATGTTTTGGCAGGTGGATTTGGGGGCAAATATAGCTCTTTTTTTTAAATGGAAAAAACTAGCATTCCAGAAAGCTGGTTAGATAATTCATGAGAATGACTGTGAGTCATCATCTCTTACTAATGGTTTGTTACTATGATCTCAACACAAATAACAAATAACTCATTGATGATGATGTTGTTAGTTGTCATGTTTCATCCATCATGACCCCATGGACCTTAAGCTCCTACCTTGTCTTAATTGACTTTCTGCTTGAAAATGGAACCACATCTCCATACTTCCATAGAATCCACATCTTTAAAATGCCAGCATATTGGAACCCACATAGTAGATTTTCTCTTGTATGTTCTTCTTATTGATTTCCTAACAACAGCATGGAACCTTAGTTTTCTTTGTTCTATTTCACTTGCTTTCATCTCAACCATTTGCTCCTCATTTTGTGGTTATCTCATTGGTTTTGATTCTGCCCTGATTAATTACAAGGGCAAGACTCATCCTTTGTGTTTCTATTTGTGTGGATTTTCTATCCTAAGGCAAGGAAGTTTTTAAGGATTCGTTCGATCATTCCCCAAAGGCATAAGACCTGCCAGGTTTCAGTTTTGGAAAACAGCCTCCCGCTTATGGACATTTATGGATACTTAATTCCAGCTCTAATTAACGTTGGAAGGAAGAATGAAAAACAGGAGCCAATTTGACATGAGTTGCAAACGAAGGCAGGGTTGAAACCCTATTCTGTGCATTGACTGAGATGTTATCATTAAAAGCAACTGATGCATTCATCCCCACAGTTCGTTTGCGTTTTCTTTTTTTTTCTTTTTAAATTTATTTATTTATTTTTAAAATAGAAATAATACAAACATAGTAAATACAAAAAAAAGAGAAAGTACCCCCCCACAAATATTATAGTGACCCCACCCCAGGGAGACCTTTGTTTTTTTACCCTTATATTTCTTCGTCTATATAACAACTAAAAGATAAACAATATATTCCAATTGTGCCCTTATACCCTCCAAAACAACAGATATTCTTGAGCAGTTTTAATTCCCTTTGCCTTCCGCCAACCTTCTGCTGGTTTTATACAATGCCCCCATATTTCATTATAATTATTTGCTTTAATCCTCCCTTTTTAAAATTTAATTTCTGTTCTTAATTTATTGTTTGTTGCCATACTCCAAATTTCATTATATCACTCGTTTCTTTGAACATCCCAATTTTGCCCCCAATATTTAGCCATCCCTAATCTAACTGCCATTATTGAATTTACAATCATTTCCTTTTTTGTTTCATTTATATCCTGTTTTTCCACCAGCAACAGTAATGCAATTTTCAGTGACGTGTCTAAATTTACATTCAACACTGCTCTAATTTCTCTAAACACCATGTCCCATATTCTATGTGCACTATCACAATCCCACCACATATGCTTATATGTTCCAACCTCTTTCTTGCATCTCCAACAAACATTTGTATACTTACCATCTATTTGATTTAATTTACGTGGTGTTAGGTATCACCTCCATATCACTTTATATCCATTTTCCTTAACTCTAGCCGACCTATTCTTATATACTCTTCTAGTCTAAATATTTTTCCAATCATATTTTGCCTTATCTAGGTGCAAAATCAAGAAGGATTTAATATTTTTCTAAACCATTTGCTTACAATCTTAGCTCCTGTTTCCCCCCCCAAACCTCAGTTACATCCCTTTGGCCGATCCGCTCCCACAGAGAGGGCCTTCTCAGGGTGCCGTCGGCCGGGCAATGTCGTCTGGCGACACCCAGGGGAAGAGCCTTCTCTGTGGCGGGCCCTGCCCTTTGGAACGACCTACCCCCTGAATTGCGTACCATCTCGGACCTCCGCCTCTTCCGCCAGTGTCTAAAGACACATCTCTTTCACCAAGCCGGCCTAGCCTAACCTCCCATCGGGGCTATTTTAGATAGTTTTTAAACTGGGGATTTTAATTTGGATTTTAGCATAGGATTGTAATTTAATATGTTTTTAAATTTTGTATTTATTGTTTTGTATGTTTTTAAATTCCTGTGTGCCGCCCTGGGTCCTTTGTGGAGAAGGGCGGGATATAAATGTGATTAAAATAATAAATAAATAAATAAATAAGTTTTGGGAGATCTCAGGAAAGAAATGCCTACAGCTTTTCCCACCTCTAGAAGGTTTCTAGGAGACAATTTGAAGGCATGGTGTACTAGGACCAAATGAGAAATCCCCAAACAGCTTTTAACTCCAACACTGGAGATCTGTAAGAAGATGTTGGATATCCATTTGTCTGAGGTGGTGGAGAGTTTCCTGCCTAGGAAGGAGGTTGGACTAGAAGACCTTCAAGGTCCCTTCTAACTCTGCTATTCTATTCTGTTCTGTTCTGTTCTGTTCTGTTCTGTTCTATTCTAGACTTCTTCAACAAACGGAGACTAGGCGAGTTAGCCTAATGTATAAATCTAATGAACTTGAGAGCAGCATCGCAATTCAAGGTCCCTTCCAACTCTGCTATTCTATATTTTATATTTTGGCTCTTAATGGCCAAAGTCCAGGAAGGAAAGGATACCCTTGGTCTCTTTCATTGTCTTCTCCCCAACCACCCTAAATGAATCTGCTTACTGACATGCAGAGCCATTCTCTAGTTTGCAAAGGCCAATGAATGTAACAGATGCAACTCTAGGGCTCCTTCCTTCTGCGGCGGTCTATTCCTTAAAGGTACAACAGGTACTTAGCAATGTATGTCTTCCAACCTGTGATAGATGAAACCGGAGGCACCGCAGTTCCTTTCCAGACATACCAAATACCATTTCTTGAAACCTCACCTGCTAGTCTCCAGGATATTTATCTCTTCCCCAAAGCTCCAAGGCACTGACTTCATGATACAGTCATTTGTTTCGCATTCCCAACTCACTTAAAAAAACAAAAAACAAAAGTAAGTTGTTGTGTTTTTTGGTGGTGCAGATAAAATGGTAGAAAATGTATTTACAACTAGTTGATAATCCGGCTTTGCCTGGCTTTTTATTTATAGGGGGAAAATGTCCGGACCAAACATAATTTCTAATGTTGGATTTGCCCCCCTTACCAGAAGGAGCCCCCTTGTGGAGTACTGTGAAGCCATTACCATGGCAACTCCATTGCGCTGTACAGTAGAACTCATTTTACGGCCATGCAGTAGAAGCCATTTGAAGACACAACAGGCTCTATTGTAACAGAACACGCACACCGCGGGGGTGTTAGGAGTGTTTTCCCCCCCCCAGTATTTGTTTTCAGAAAGTAAGTCATCTGTGTACGAAGTTTGTTGAAATTGTGTTCCAGAGTTATGCTGGGACACACACACACACACACACACACACACACACACACACACGGTTGCAGGGTCTTGAGTCCAGTGATCACTGCTTGAGATTTTCCCAGCCAAACCAAAGTCAAGGAGGGAAGCCCGATTCACTTAATCAACCAGATTAACAAAGATGGAAGGGACCTTGTAGGTCATCTAGTCCAACCTCATGCCCAGTAAGGAGACCTGTTGTGGCCCAGCCGGCTCCGGATGAGCTGCTGATGGATTCCTCTAGTGAGGAGTCCTATGAGTCGGCTCTAGAGGAGGAAGCCCAGTTTGTCCTGGATGTGAGGTTAAGGATTGAGAGGAGGCAATTAGCAGAACGACGCCATTGGAGATAATCAGTATCAACTGCCTAATTGCCTGGCCCTTCCCAAGAGGCTTTAAAAGAAATCCTCTGTGAAGAGTAGGTTTGCAGGAAGCAACAGAGAAGCTACAGAGTCGGAGAATTGTGTCGTGTAATCTTTCAGTCTAGTTCAGGTTAGTTCAGGCAAGCTGCCAAGTAGCAGTCCATCTAGTTAATTATCTTGTGAAGGGAGGGAGTCAGAACAGAGACCCTACACCATTTCTGACAGATGGCAGTCTTTTGAAAGCCTCCAGGGATGAAGCTCCCGCAACTTCTGAAGGCTAGCCGATTTGCTTAACCATCGCAAAGTTGGGTGCGACCCCCTTAACAATCATCTTCATTAGCAACTGCATTTCTGGTCCCAGCTGTGGTAACATCGAGGACTTTGTAAAATTGAGTGCCCCTGAGACAAAGTCACCAAATTGTCTCTAGTCTGCAACAATGCGCCAACACAAAGCTATTATTTACATCTTCCAAACTGTGGTATCTTACTCAAACCAGCAATAAATATTACAGATAGTCCTCAAGTTCAACCACAATTGAGCCCCAAATTTCTGTGGGTGAGTGAGACATTTGTGAAGCAAGTTTGCCCCACATTTTACCACCTTTCTTGCCACACTGCAGTTGTCAAGTTAGGAGCACGTTTTGTTACGGGAACCTGACTTTCCTTGTCCGAAGGTCACAAAAGGGGATTGTATGATACAAGGACACTGCAACGGTCATAAATATGAACCAGTTGCCAAGCATCAGAAATTTGATCACGCGATTTAAGGGGATGCGGCAACGGTCATAAGTGTAAAAAACAGCCATCTGTCCCTTTTTTCAGTACCGTTGTAACTTTGAATGGTCAAATTGTTGTAAGTCAAGGACTACCTGTACAATTGAAGATGATGTATGCATAATGTCAGGATTCCAATTAAGAATCCATCGCAAGCAATTCTTGCAAGATTACTTTTATTGGAAACTAGCTGATAACCCGGTGTTGCCTGGGTATTTATTTATAGGGGAGAAATGTCCGGACCAAATGTAATTTCTAATGTTGGATTTTCCCCCCTTACCCTTGCTCCCTTGTGGAGTACTGTGAAGCTGTTACCATGGCAACTCCATTGCACTGTACAGCAGAAGCCATTACAGCAGTACAGCACAACAGGCTGTATCTTAACAGAATACACACCCTGAGGGGCATTAGTGGTATCTTACCCCCACAGTATTTTTCTCCAGAGAGTAAGTCATCTGTGTACCAAAGTTGGTTGAAATTGCTCAAGGCATTCCAGAGTTATGCTGGAGCACACACATACACATACACTTATTTGAAAGATAGATCGATAGATAGATAGATAGATAGATAGATAGATAGATAGATAGATAGATAGATAGATAGATAGATAGATAGATATCCTATTTCCCTGAAAATAAGACCTCCCTGGATAATAAGCCCAATCAGGCTTTTGAGTACATGCGCTAAAATAAACTCTCCCCAATATTGCAACATAGAAGTAGTAATGAGGTGACCACACTCACCACTTCCTGTACCTCAAAAGTAATAAGACCTCCCTGAAAATGAGGCCAAGTGCTTATTTCAGGAAATAAGCCCTGGGTCCTCTGCAGAGAAGGGCGGGATATAAATGTAAATAAATAAATAAATAAATAAAAAGAAAATAAGACCCTGTCTTATTTTTTGGGGGAAACAAGGTAGATATTACATTGGCACATATCTGGTGAAAACCTCCTCTGAAACTCCCGCAGGGCAGCTTCAGGCTTGACATGTAACTTAGTGAATACAATATTACAGTAATCCAGTGATCCTGGGGGGGAGGAAATGATGGAACATTGACATACATGTCAATGGACGAGAGGGAAGCTCAACATTTCTCAGCCTTCCTTTCTCCTGCGAGAATTCTATAGGCTCCCAACGTAAATGCCTGGGAGAACCGAGAACCTCTCCCTGAATGGGGACAAATGAAGACGTTTACAATCTACACAGCTATTCTTCAGAGCACCGTTTCTCGGGTTTGTAATAGGTGACTGCTGAACAGTTTCATGTTGATGGTCTGTAAAATATTGCGCTGGATGTCAAAGCTTATCTTTATACCCGTCTCCTTTCTTTTTCCCATATAATTACGGTTGTGTGCTCCTATCCTTTGTACTCGTGTTCCACTGACTTTGATTGAGGGGTGGTAGGGAATATTGCCATTTAGAACAGAAACAGAGAGCCAGATATCATATTACCCATTATTTCTTGGTTGAAACCATGTTAGAGTAACATTGCAATTCAGTTTGGTGACAGATTTTGCTCCCTTTTCAGAAATTTGTGGTGTTTTGTTACTTAGCCAAGCTTCTTGGAAAACCCAGTCTTTTTCATTTGGACATGCTTGCATTCAGTCGTAAACGTGGAAGGCCTTGCTGTGATTATTTGCTTATTCATTTATTTTATTTTGTCAACCATGAATTAGAGAACAGATAGATCAGTGGTGGGTTTCAAATTTTTGTAGAACCTACTCTGTAGGTGTGGCCTATTTTGTGGGCGTGGCTTGGCAGTCGTGTGACAGGGTGGGAGTGGCCACCTTTTAAAATGTGGTGAAACTCATTTAACAACGCTCTTGCTTAGCAACCAAAATTTTGGACTCAATTGTGATGATAAATTCTTTCTTTCTTTCTTTCTTTCTTTCTTTCTTTCTTTCTTTCTTTCTTTCTTTCTTTCTTTCTTCCTTCCTTCCTTCCTTCCTTCCTTCCTTCCTTCCTTCCTTCCTTCCTTCCCTTCCCTTCCCTTCCCTTCCCTTTCCTTTCTTCCTTCCCTTTCCTTTCCTTTCCTTCCCATTGGGTCATTGGCAGCAGCGGGCCAGATTTACTTCCAGGTACACCAGTGGAACCCCCTCTCACCGATTCTCTAAATTTCACCAACCGGCTCTCACGAGTAGGTGTGAGCCTGCAGAAACCCACCACTGAGATAGATGTATAAACATGATGAAGAATACATGAAATGGATACAAATACAAGGGAATAAGAGGGACGGTAGGCACATTGGTGTGCTTATGCACGCCCCTTGCAGACCTCTTAGGAATGGGGTGAGGTCAACAGAAGACAGTCTAAGGTTAAAGTTTTGGGGGTCTGGAGAAGAAACCATTTTGTCAGGTAGTGCATTCCAGGTATTGACCACTCTGTTACTGAAGTCGTATTTTCTGCAATCAAGTTTGGAGCAGTTAAGTTTGTGAGCTCGTGTGAAGCTGACGTATTCATTGACAGGTAGGACATTGTAGCAGATAATTTTATGTACTACGCTTAGGTTGGATTGGAGACAGCGAAGTTCTAAGTTGTCTAAGCCCAAAATTTCAAGTCTGGTGGCATGATGTATTCTGTTGCGAGCAGAGGAGTGGAGGACTCTTCTCGTGAAATATCTGTGGACTTGATCAAATGTATGATCTGGAATGAATTGTATTATCTGGAATGAAGTATGTTCTCTGCACTCTAGAAAGAGTGCAGAGAAGAGAAACTTAGATCATTAGGGGGTCTGGAGGCTAAACCATACGATAAGTGGTTGCAAGAATTGGGTAGGTCTAGTCTATTGGGTTGCAAGAATTGGGTAGGCCTAGCGTAGCCCCCTAAACTGACTTTTAGATAGTTTTTAAATTTGGGGATTTTAATCTGGTTTTAGCACAGGATCCATTGAATTAGTTTTTTAAATTTTTATATGATGTTTTGTATGTATTTTTAATTTTCCTGTGCGCCGCCCTGAGTCCGCTTGGAGAAGGGTGGGGTATAAATTGAATAAATATAATATATAAATATCTAATGAAGAGAAGGACTAGGATGATATGATAACAGTCTTCCAGTAATTGGGGGCTGTCACAGAGAAGAGGCTGGGTGGGGGGGGGGTGTCAATCTATTCTTCAAAAACACCGGAGGGCAGGACAAGAAGTAATGGATGGAAGCTTATCAAAGAGAGATCCAACCTAAAATTAAGGAGAAATTTCCTGTCAGTGAGAACAATTAATCAGTGAAATGGCTGGCATCCAGAAGTTGTGGGTGCTCCATGGTTGGAGATTTTTAAGAAGAGCTGGACACCCATTTGTCCAAGATGGAATAGGGCATTGCTAGCGAACCTTTTTGGCACCGAGTGCTCAAGCTAGAATGTGCGTGCATGTGCAGGCGTGTGCATGCGCCGGAATGCTGGAAACCCAAAAACCAGCTGGCTGATGCGTGCATGCCTATTTTTTGGAGCTGTTTCAGGCTGTTTTCAGGCTGTTTTGGGAGCCCTTTTCAAACTATGTTTCAGGCTATTTTCAGGCCATTTTCAGACTGTTTGGGGGCTGTTTTCCAGACCAAAAATGGCCTGAAAATGGCCCAAAAAGCAGACTGGTTTTTGGCCATTTTCAGGCGGTTTTCCAGCACTCACAAAGGCCAGCTCCGGAAACCGGAAGAGCAGCTGGCAATGGTGTGTGCGCTCGCAGAGAGGGCTCTGCATGCCACCTCTGGCACACGTGCCATCACAGGTATAATGTTTCCTGCTGAAGTAGGGAGTTGGACTAGAAGACCTCCAGGGTCCCTTCCAAGTCTTTTATTCTGTATTCAGTGCCCATTTATTTTAGAAGACAACTGTTTGTTGGGTACAAATTGACCCCTACTTCACATTAAATGTCACATAAAGTCTGAGTTGTTTTGGAAAGTTCTTTAAATAAAGATGCAGTGTGTATTTTGCTATCCTGAAATACATATATTTAGAACCACAATTACCCTCCAGGAATAAAAGTAATTCTTGCCTATTTGTGAGTCTGCACGAGTAAGGGCAGAGACTTGTTCCTTAAGCTATTACGCAGTTAAATGGAGCTCTGAAAATGAAGAATGGTACAACCAATAATATTTTGGGCAATAGATTACTACCCCAAGGGTAAAGTGATCAGAATTTTAAGCGAGAAAAGGATGTGTCATTAAGCACATTTGCAAACCAGTCTGCTATACCTTGTAACTTGAGGAAGAGCAGGTATAAATATTAACAGAAACAGGAGAGCTATATTTAGAGACCTTTGAATGTCTTTTTTTCCCCCTTCTTTTTCTTTAAATGGAATTTTCATACCGAGTAAGTCTTTTCAGTTTGTGAAAAGATTATAACACCCTTAAATGCCCTGGACAGGAGAGAAAGTCCGACTCAGACAGAAAAGAATTTCTCATAATTACGCTTTGATTTCTTACATGGACATTGTGAGAATGGCCAGTCAGATATTTTCATAGCTGATTTTAATCACACATTCCTAGTGCTGTTCAATATCAGCCTTTGACAGCATCTTCTGCTGCTGGATGCAACTAGAAAGAAAGCGAAAGAGACACCCTGGACAATGCTATGCAACAAAAAAAACCCAACACCCACATTTTCTGTCTCCATGGCATCCTCTGCCTCAAGGCATACAGCTAGCCCCTAATTATTTAATAACCTAATCAAATGAAAATGTTAATATTGAATATCTGGAACAATAGATCAGCAGTAATCCCCCAAACCCATGGCTGTTTTTATTTTAATTACATTCCCCTTTTTCTCTCCTTTAAAAAAAAACAACACACACACATATTAGGATTTAAAATGAACCCAAGTCTTGTGAAAATAATGGCCAGTGTACTGACTGCTTATTTGTACCCTATGATGGTCATTAAGCGTTGTCCCTTATGATTCTTAACAAATGTATCTTGTCTTTTTATGTACACTGAGAGCATCTGCACCAAAGACAAATTCCTTGTGTGTCTAATCACACTTGGCCAATAAAGAATTATATTCTTTTTTTTTTAAAGTTGTCTAGAATAATGAAATTGAAAGAAAAGATAAGTTTAGAGGGTGAGATGTTTTCTAATGTTGTTATCAAGTATGTATGAAGGCAGAAACATGTGTTGGGATATAGGAAATGCATGTTGAAATTCTGCATCCTGGGCTTTGTCAATGTAGATATGCATTTTGAGGCTCTTATAACAAGACTGATGTGTTTCAGTTCATACTACCCTGCTTTGGAATACAAGCTTACCTGTATTCAGGTGTCTTCTGTAGTTTTCTGCCTTCAGTCTACCACAGTCCCATATAGACATGGCGATTTCCTCCCGCAACATCACAACCTAGAACAATATCGTGTGGTGAGCATGATTCTGGTCTGCTCCTTTTGGTGACCAGATCCTGAAACTTTATCCTCTTGACATTGGGTTGAATAGAATAAATATAATAACAGAGTTGGAAGGGACTTTGAAGGTCTTCTAGTCTAACCCCCCACTTAGGCAGGAAACCCTACATCACTTCAGACAAATGGGTATCCAACATCTTCTTAAAAACTTCCAGAGTTGCAGCATTCACAGCTTCTGGAGGCAAGATGTTCCACTGATCAATTGTTCTAAATATCAAGAAATTTCCCCTTAGTTCTAGGTTGTTTGTCTCCTATCATGGTTTATACATCCCTTAGAGTCAGACCGATACTCTCCCACAGAGAGGGCCTTCTCAGGGTGCCGTCGGCCGGACAATGCCGACTGGCGACACCCAGGGGAAGAGCCTTCTCTGTGGTGGGCCCTACCCTCTGGAACGACCTACCCTCTGAATTACGCACGATCACCGACCTCCGCCTCTTCCGCCAATGTCTAAAGACATACCTTTTCCAACAAGCCGGCCTAGCCTAACCTCCCACGGGGACTTTTAGAAAGTTTTAAATTGGGTATTTTAATAATTTGGTTTTTAGCATAGGATCAGGATAATTTAATATATATTTTAAATTATGTATTTATTTTTTGTACTTTTGTATATTTTTAAATTTCCTGTGCGCTGCCCTGGGTCCTCTGTGGAGAAGGGCGGGATATAAATATAAATAAAATAAAATAAAAATAAATAAATATATACACCGCCCTGAGTCCCGAAAGGGAGAAGGTGCGGTATACAAATCTAATAAATACTAATATATTGCCAACCCAACATTCGATTACATTTCTAACATCCTTGATTAGCTTCCACCCATTGCTTCTTGTCCTCCAAGACTCCAAGATCCCTCTCACAATTACTACTATTGAGCAAGGCACCACATATACCGTACCTGCGCATTTTGTTTTTCCTTGCCTAAATGTAGAACCTTACTTTTTTCACCATTGAATTTCGTTTTGTTAGATTGCCCCCAATGTTCAAGTTTGTCAAGATCCTTCTGTATCTGAAGCCTACCTTCTGGAGTGTTGGCTATTCCTGCCAGCTTGTTGTCATCTGCAAATTTGTGGAGTTCCTAGTTTCTTTCTTTCTTTCTTTTTGAATGGCAAAATATAATCACTGGATAATGTAGATTGCATGTATTTTTGTGGCACCCCCTGCTTTCTTTTCACACCTCTGGATGCCTTTTATGTGCAAGGTCAAATTGTACGCTGCTTCAGGTACTCCAGACATCCCTTGTCAGTTGAACAACTGAGCATGATGCATAAGGAAATAAGCAAGAGGGTCTTACTGCCCTTTGAGTAGAAGACACAGTAAGTGACCTTCCCTCGTTAAGAGGTGCCATTCAAGAGACAGTTGGAAGCACATCTTCTTCCTCTTTTTTTGCACCATTCTTGGGTCCTTACCGCAGCTTCCTGCATCCTGTCTCAGGTTCGCTTTCTCCTCCACCCCTTTCCTTTCTTTCCCCTAACCTATCTCTCAAAAGAAGAAAAAGAAAGCGATCAGAAGTGTAATCTCTGGGGATGCTTTGATCTCTTCTTGCCCTTGTAAATCATTCAACAGAGCAGCCACCTTACAAAACTCACTTCCTTCAATGTCTCAGTACATTTACGGTGCTCTCTGGGGCCTTTGCCTGTATCCCGCAAACTAGCACATGAAACGGAAGTATTGCTCGCTCTTTTCCCCCCCCTGAATTCTCTCGGATGCTCAATCCACAATCACCCTAATTGCTGCTTATCAACATTAAATCCACCGTCCTCGGGATGCACCTGAAATCAACTTGTCCTTTCATTCATTCTATGGGCATTTGGAGAAAAAAAAACAACGGCAGCGCATACATTCCCATCCTTCACCATGGGCAGACAAGCAGTGGCGGTTTTTCTCCTTGGTCTAGCCAGGATGGTGGAGTTAGGGAAGCCATGAGTCGGACAGAAACATCCCTGAATTAAATTTTCAGAAATGGCTCCCTCGGTAAGGGAAGGCAGTTTCCATCTGTTCCTTGTGTTGCCAACAGCCGGATCTGTAATTGGTTTGCTTGCTTTTGACCATGTGAGAACAAACTCTTACAAAGCGGAGAGGTCAGAAGGAGAGAGGGGAGAGAGGGGAGGATGGGGAGAGGAGAGAGGAGAGGAGGGGGAGAAGGGAAAAGAGAGAGGAGAGAGGAGAGAAGAGAAAGGAGAGAGGAGAGAAAGAAGGGGAGAGGAGAGAGGGGGAGAAGAGAGAGGAGAGGCAGGGGAGGAGGGGAGAGAGGAGAGGGGAGAGAAGAGAAAGAAGAGAGGGGAGAGGAGAGAGTGGGAGAAAAGAGAGAGAGGAGGGGAGAGAGGAGAGGAGAGAGACAGAAAGGGGGAAAAGAGAGAGGAGAGGCAGGGAGGAGGGGAGAGAGGAGAGGCGGGGAGAGGAGATTGGAAAGAAGAGAAAGAAGAGAGGAGAGAGGAGAGAGTGGGAGAAAAGAGAGAGAGGAGAGGAGAGAGACAGAGGAGGAGAGGAGAGAGGAGAAGCGGGGAGGAGGGGAGAGAGGAGAGGGGAGAGGAGAGAAAGAAGGGGAGAAGAGAGAGGGGGAGAAGAGAGAGAAGAGGGGAGAGAGGAGAGGAGAGAGACAAAGAGAGGGGGAGAAGAGAGAGAGAGATTTAGTAAGCATTTTTAGATGGGTTTTAAAGATGTTTTTAGCATGGGTTTAAATTTAATATATTTTTATTGTAGTTATATTGTATTTTTGTATTGTTTTTAATACTTGCCTGTGCACCGACCTGAGTCCCTTCGGGGAGATAGGGCGGGATATAAATCCAATAAGCTTGAAACTTGAACTTGAGATTGAAGCTGCATTGAATTTGTGCATGGAGAGATCCGATGGGCAATTCATGAGGAAGTTCTAATTTTATCTTTGTGATGAACAGTGGACTAGACCCTATGGCCAAAATGCCTTGTTCCAATCAATCAGAAAAGAGCTGGAAGGGACCTTGGAGGTCTTCTAGTCCAACCCCCCTGCTCAAGCAGGTCATCCTATACCATAGGGTCTCCTGTTAGAGATAGAGATATAGATAGATAGAGATATATGGAGAAAGAGGGAGGGAAGGAGGGAGGGAGATGGGAGAGAGAGAGAAAGAGAGAGAGAGAGAGAGAGAGAGGGAGGGAGGGAGGGAGGGAGGGAGGGAGGGAGGGAGAGAGAGAGAGAGAGAGAGAGAGAGAGAGAGAGAGAGAGAGAGAGAGAGAGAGAGAGAGAGAGAGAGAGAGAGAGAGACTCAGGCTGGGAAATAACAAATGTGTTAATTAAGAAAATGAGCTTTTTTTGTAAATCTTGCCGCACACAGGAAAACAGAATCGAGATATACTGGACCTTTTCATGAGGCTGACTTCTCTTCCCAAGGATCGTTTGTGTGAACTGCTCCCTTAAATACTTCTTTTCCTGCAAATGATTATCAGTTTTCCTTTAATCGGCATTTCTCATCCTTCCTGTCTCAGCCTACAACTTACGTGTTTATTTGGATGTCCTGCTAAATGTGTATCTGTCTAACTAATATGTTTCTGCAGAACTAACAGATGCTGTGCTACCTATTCAGGCTTTTCTTTCCTTTCCTTTTTTTTCTTTTTTGTAGCGTTAGATTGTAATTGGCTTTAAATTCCAAGCGGCTCATTGCTAATGATATTCAGTCCATTTTAATTAAAGGGACACTGTCAAGTACTTTCTTTATAGTTCCCCCTCCCACTTTTGCGGATGTACTCTCAGTTGTAATATCCTCTTTTTTTTTTTCATTTTGCAAGCTTGGAGGTAATAATTAAAGTAATTCTCTGCTGATTTTGTCCCTTTCAGTTGGACAAACTTTGATCCATTATTTTTGTTTAAATAGAGCTGAAATTAACATGGATGCTTTCTGTTTTTTTAATCCCCTGGCTATTTTTCAGCTGCAGGCAGCGCCTTATTTTTCCCTTGATTTTGTTCTCACCTTTCCACAGTTCCTTGTTCTCTAACAAGTCAGTGACGGGATGGGCAGCCTTGCAGACAGATAGAATCAAGATCTTGTGAAGTGTTAACATCGCTTTATAATACCTTGCTAAGACCACACTTGGAATATTGCAGCTTTGGTCATGATAATATCGCAATAGCACTTAGACTTATATACCACTTCACAGTGTTGTACAGCCCTCTCTAGGTGGTTTATAAAGTCAGCTTATTTGCTCCCAACAATCTGGATCCTCATTTTACCACCTCAGAAGGATGGAAAGCTGAGTCGACCTTGAGTTGGTCAGGATCAAACTGCTGGCCGTTGGCAGAGTTAGCCTGCAATACTGCATTCTAACCACTGTGCCACCACAGTCCTTCCTTCCTCCCTCCCTTCCTTCTTTCCTCTTTCCCTTCCTTCTTTAGCACTTAGCAATAGCACATAGACTTATATACCACTTCACAGTGCTTTTACAGCCCTCTCTAAGCAGTTTACAGAGTCAGCCTCTTGCCCCCAACAATCTGGGTCTTCGTTTTACCCCCCTCGGAAGGATGGAAGGCTGAGTGAACTTTGAGCCTGGTGAGATTCGAGCAATCAGCAGAAGTAGTCTGCAGTACCACGTTCTAACCACTGCGGCACCGTGGCTCTTGATACAAAGGATTTGGGGAGAATATATTGAACATTCGGGCTGCCTTGAGCTCCTTAGGGGAAAAATGGATTAGAAATGTAATGTAATTGCCCAGATAGTTTTACTTCTTGAAAGTTTTAAGGCTATCTGAACCGGTGACCCAATAATGGCATGGCTGGGCCAACGGGTTCTTCACAATTAAGGCAACCCAGTAGTCTTGGGGGGGGGGGGGGTGGTGATATATTTCAAAGCAGATTTGTTTAGATTTGGAAGGTGGAAGCAAACTCAACCCCATCAAGGCAAAAAGAATGTGCAAGTGACAGGATTTGCATAGCAGGTCAGCCTGTAAACAATGCAAATGTTTTCCACATGACAGTTTCTGCCAATAATTGCTTCTAATTACTTTCCAAGCTCCAACGGGTTTGCCCTGTGCCTGGTACATCACTGGATTCCTCTGTCCATTCAACTCTGCTTTTATTTGAGGGTGAGTGGGTTTCCGCCCTGAAACCAGAACTTGTTTGCAAGCAAATTGCCCGCGTTGTGCCCAGAGACATAAAGAGGTTTTTGTCTTTTTTCATCCTCTCAAATTTCAACCGTTATTCGGATATATTTATTGTAGCGAAAGTACCTTGGCTAAGTTAAATGTGAGAAGCAACCTAGAGAGTTGTTTGGCGCATCAACTTTGTGTGATCTTCCATCTTTTTTCTCACTGCGGTGATTGTGGACTGTGGCAGTCCGTGCCATCAAACTTAAAACAATCATATGTTTCAAACCAGGGCATATTTGTACTAATCTGCCCAAATACAGTTGGGGCAGCATGCTAAAGAAAACAGGCTGAGAAGAGGTGAAAGTTACTTGTCATTTGAATCAGTGGTGGATTCAATTTTTTTTACTACCAGTTCTGTGGCATGGCATGGTTTGGTGGGCATGGCTCGGTGGGCATGGCAGGGGAAGGGTACTGCAAAATCACCATTCTTTCCCGATCAGCTGGGACTCAGGAGGCAGAGAATAGATGGGGGGCGAGGCCAGCCAGAGGTGGTATTTGCCGGTTCTCCGAACTACTCAAAATTGCCACTACCGGTTCTCCAGAACTGGTCAGAACCTGCTGAATACGTCCTCTGACCTGAATGAAGAAAATGCCATCAGCAGGGATAATGGGTCTTCTGTTTTTACATTCGATTGGTCTTTATTTAAATAGAGGAGAGAAGAGAGGGGAAGGGAGGGGAGGGGAAGGGAGGGAAAGGAAAGGGGTAGAGGAGTGGTGAGGAGAGGAGAGGGTAGAGTAGAATAGAGTAGAATAGAAATAGAATAGAAATAGAATAGAATAGAAATAGAATAGAATAGAATTTATTTTTTTATCAAATTTACACCCCATCCTTCCCCTTGTTAGGACCCAGGGCGAATAGAATAGAATAGAATAGAATAGAATAGAATAGAATAGAATACTTTATTGGCCAAGTGTGATTGGACACACAAGGAATTGATCTTTGGTGCATATGCTCTCAGGAAGAGAGGAGAGGAAACGAGAGGAGAGGAAAAGAGAGGAGATGAGAGCAATACATTCATATATCCATCCATCCATTCCTCCCTCCCTCCCTCCATTCATTCATTCATTCATTTATTCAATATACATGGCCTCCATCTCAACAAGTGATATATCGTGGCTATTTAGCTTTACCAAAAAAATATACATGCAGGATTTTATTTGCTTTTTAACAGATTAACAGAGTTGGAAGGGACCTTGCAGTTCATCTAGTCCAGGGGTCTGCAAAGTCGGCTCTTTTAAGACTGGTGGACCAACTCCCAGAGTTCCCCAGCCAGCATAGCTGGCTGGGGAATTCTGGGAGTTGAAGTCCACCAGTCTTAAAAGAGCCGACTTTGCAGACCCCTGATATGGTCCAACCCCCCAGCCCAAGCAGGAGACCCTACATCTGCCTCTACCTAGGATTGAATGCACAACCTCCTGCTTGTGAGGGGAGAGCTCCACCTCTAGGCCACAGCAGCTTCCCTTTTTAAGAAAGATCTATGTTTTTTATTGATTCCAAGGCAGGAACATTTATCTTCCACCCGTGTACCTTAGGTGTGCCCATCTCTCCATGAACCCTGAAGCTGACCTGACCGAAGCCATTTTTATGTTCCCAGTCATTCCTTCTAGGTCCAGACGGCTTTGGGCCTCTGTTAGGTTGCTGGCAAACGGAGCTGGGCTTGGTGTCTGGAAGCCAGCCCTCAGCTTTTCCCAATGTTGAAAATCGGAAGCCCTCTGACTTTTAATTGAATAATGGTTATTCTGATGACAAAGCAAAGATGCATTTCTGAGACAAGGACGTTCCACCTCCCCTTCCTCTCTACCATCCCCGGATGCTGTCCTCCACCTCCAACTGCATAATTTAGCAATTTTGGTCGCCGGTGATTTAATACTTACAAGATGGGGAGTGACAGATTTTATACATTATAAGCAATAATGTTTGTCACTCCTTGTGTTTCCCCGTCGGGGAGTAAGAAACGCTAGTGATGCGCTGGAGGAGTGAGGAATCCATCCGCAACATCTCTATTTCCTCAGCATCTTTCATTAGCAAAGGGAAGAAAGGCAAGAATGTTTAGGATCCGTGGCGCTTTAGAGAGAGAATCGGAGCATGCGTCTAATTGGATAGCTCTGCAGGAAATACAGGGGGCGCGGTGGCTCAGTGACTAAGATGCTGAGCTTGTCGATCAGAAAGGTCGTCAGTTTGACTGTTCAAATCTCTAGAGCTGTGTAACGGAGTGAGTTCCCATTACGTGTCCCAATTTCTGCCAACCTAGCAGTTCGAAAGCAGGTAAAAATGCAAGTAGAAAAATAGGAGTCACCTTTGGTGGGAAGGGAACAGCGTTCTGTGCGCCTTTGGTGTTTAGTCATGCTGGCCACATGATCACGGAGACATCTTCGGATAGCGCTGGCTCTTCGGCTTTGAAATGGAGATGAGCATCGCCCCCTAGAGTCAGGAACGGCTAGCACATATGTGCGAGGGGATCCTTTACCTTTACAGGAGATATAGGTAGTCCTCAGGTTACGGCCATGTCAGATTTGGAAGCCATCTTTTACACTGGCCCTTCAAGCCTGCTACAATTTCCGCTGTGGGAAAACAGGAGGGCGGATTGTATGGAGAGTATGGGAGATAGATAGTCATAATAATATTCCTTTCTCAGAGACTCAAGGTCACCTTGCCGTGCAGCTGTGATTGTGTGACTGGGACGTATCTCCAGTTTGGGTCACGTATTGGACATGTGGGTGCTGGGCAGGGATTTGAACTTTCACTTGGATGGGGAAAACCTGGAAGCTTTCAGATTCGGGTTTTCCCAGATGTGCCAATATGACGTCTCTAATAAAATGGAGCTTTGAGGAACCTGAAGCCTTGGAGTCTCCTTTTGTTGGGGGTGTTACTTGCAACCCTGACAAGCCATTTGTTTAGTGACCATTAGAAATGACAACGGCATTGCAAAAAAAAAAAGACTTATAACCAGACTTCGCACTTATAACCGATGCAACATCGTCATTGTCACATGTTCTAAATTTGGTTGCTTGGCAACTGGCACTTATTGGCGATGGTTGCAGTGTCCCAGGGTTATGCAATTGTCATTTGGGATGTTCGCAGCCAGCTTCCCACAAAATCAATGGGAGAGCAGGCTGCATTTGCTTAACGCCTGTGTGTTTCACTTACCAACAGCAATAATTTGCTTAAAGCCAGTGTGTGGCTTTTTTGGTCGTAAAATGAGGTCGTAAAAAATCAGGTTGTAAAAATCAGGTCATAAAATCGAGTGTGATTCAATTGACATCCATTTTGCTTTGCGATGGAACTTCTGGTTCCAATATAGTTGTATGAGTTTGGTCTTCTTCATCCTAGTTAAGAAGTCAAGGAGGGATTCGCATTGCCCACACAGCTCAAGCCTTCCTGAAAAAGTTGCATTTGGAAAATGCTGGCTTTTAACTTCTGCATTCTGTAATTAATCATGATCAGGGATCCATTCCTTGACAAAGTCCTTTCCTGGGTCTTCTTCAATCCTGAAGTTTTCAAGTCCTAGTCAACATAGCCATGGAACATAGAATAATATAGAATAATAGAGTTGAAATGGACTTGGGAGGTCTTCTAGTCTAACCCCCTGCTTGAGCAGGAGACCCTAAACCAGTGGTTCTCAACCTTCCCAATGCAGCGACCCTTTAATACAGTTCCTTATGTTGTGGTGACCCCCAACCATAAAATTGATGTCTCGGTTCCTAAGACCATCAAAAATATGTGTTTTCTGATGGTCTTAGGTGACCCCTGTGAAAGGGTCATTTGACCCCCCAAAGGGCTTCCGACCCACAGGTTGAGAACCACTGCCCTAAACCATTTCAGGTAAATGATTGTCTGGTCTCTTTTTGAAAGCTTCCAGTGATGAAGGACCTACAACTTTTGAAGGCAACTTCTATTGATTGATAATTCTCACAGTTAGGACATTTCTCCTTAATTCTAGGTTTTCTTGTCTTGCCTTTTGGTACTTCAGAAAAGAGTTTGATCGTCCCATGTTTGTAGGGACCCCTCAAATACTGCCATCATGTCTCCCCTAGTCCTTCTTTTCATTAGACTAGACATATCCGATTCCTGCAACAATTGTTCGGAGATTTTAACCCCTCTAATCATTTTTGTTGCTTTTCTCTGCACTCTTTCCAGAGTCTCAACTTTTTATTTTTAATTGTGGTTGTAATATTCCACTGGACTGGACATAATATTCCAAGTCTTGTCTTACTAAGGCTTTGTAAAATGGTACTAGCCATATTAAGAGGATTCTGGACATTCAAACTGATGTATCTGGGGATATTCACATTATGGTGGCTGTGAAACTAATCGCTCAAACTTTTGAGGGGATGCCAAAGTTTTTCATTTGAAACTTGGGTAAATGACAACGTTTATTCAGAAATCATTGTAGGTGAAACCAGATCCATCTTCCTGACAGCTATAATGATGAACTGAATCGAATCGGATGCAATCAACTTGTTAATCTGTGTTAAAGTTAGCTCTGGGTTTCATTTTGTGTTGTCAATATTTGAAAATGAATAATGTAATTTCATTTATTAATTATCCAGCGGGAGATTAGATGATGAATAGATAGATAGAATGAAAAGTGAGGCATTTATTGTTTGCAAGATATGCCGAATCTAAATTGCTGTTATTGAATATCATACGAGACGCTATTGTGTCCACAGTGGGCAGATGGCACCCTTATCAAAGGCTGATTAGGTGGAAAAGAGAAATTATATCAAAAGATTAATCACTAGGAAGTTAAAGAGGAGTGAAAGTACCCTAGTAATAATTTGCTAATGACAATGATTTGTAGTGTTTCTGTAACATCACAATGAGTTTCCAAGTTGGCAGGAGTTATGATGCCATTCTGGTCCAGAGGATAGAATCAAGGGAATAGAACCAAGATCACATGAAGGGTTAATACCACTTTATAATGCCTTGGTAAGGCCACACTTGGAATACTGCATTCAGTTTTGGTCGCCACGATGTAGAAAAGATGTGGAGACTCTAGAAAGAGTGCAGAGAAGAGCAACAAAGAGGATGAGGGGACTGGAGGTTAAAATATACAAAGAACAGTTGCTGGAATTGGGTAGGTCTAGTCTAGTCTAGTGAAAAGAAGGACTAAGGGAGACATGATAGCAGTCTTCCAATATCTTAGGGGGGTGCCCCAAAGAAGAGGGAGTCAAGCTATTCTCCAAAGCAAAGGGTCGAACAAGAAGCAATGGGTGGAAACTGGTCAAGAAGAGAAGCAACTTAGAACAGAGGAGAAATTTCCTGAAAGTTAGAACAATTAATCAGTGGAACAGAAGTTGCCTCCAGAAGTTGTGAATGCCCCAACACTGGAAGTCTTTAAGAAGATTTTGGATAGCCATTTGTCTGAAATGGTATAGGGTTTCCTGCCTAGGCAGGGAGTTGGACTAGATGACTTCCAAGGTCCCTTCCAACTCTGCTATTGTATTTGTATTTGACCCCACAGTCCCCCTCCTCCTCTTCCCTTGGATAAACCCCATTCCCTTCTCGCACTGATGATGTTACCTAGTTTGGGTAATGAAACGTCTGTAAGAAAACAACCAAGTTCGAAGAGCACCAATGGCTACACAAGGAAATGTCAGGCTAGCTCAGTTTTTCTCAATCTTGGCAACTTGAAGCTATCTTGGCAGCTGGCTGGGGAATTCTGGGAGTTGAAGTCCATCAAGCTTAAGGTTGCCAAGCTTAAAAAGCACTGGGAATGAGGGTGCAAGTGTCTGCTGGAACAGAGTGTGAACGGGGTGAGAAAAATGAGCAAGAAGAGAAAATACATTTATTAAGGAGTTGATCTCAACTAGATACACTTGTAAGGAACTATACCCAAGACAGAGACAGAAAAGAAATTCACAGTGGATTCCCAGTTAGGAGTAGAATAGACACAAATATGGACAACAGTGACCAAATTCCATTACCACCTATCAAATTTTGTTCAAAAAATATGTTTCAAAGAAAGGGAGAGAGAAACAGAGAGAAAACAAGGGGAGAAGGTCATCATAAGTATATATTTTAAAATTATACATTAAAAAGAAAAGAACCAACATAGCTATAGAAATGCAGGCTTGCGACTTGATAAACCATAGTACAGCCTTTATTGTCATTGTATATTATGTATACAGTGAAATTGGTTTTAGCCTCACTGGTGCCATCCATGACAAAAAATGCAAACAACATAAATAGTATAAAGAATAACCCCTCTGCAAGTAATTAGGAAAAAAAGAAAGAAAAGGAAAGAAAAGGAAAACTAGTCATACATTTCCGTGTGTGCGTGGAGTGATTGTGATTGTGTTTAAGAGTCTGACAGCCCAAGGATAAAATCTATTTATTCGGCTGGCTACATTTCAATGTCTTCGGCCTGATGGTAGAAGTGCAAAGAGACACTGACCAGGGTGTGAATCATCTCTGAGTATCTTCCTTACTCTGCTAAAGCAGCGAGACCTGGCAATGTCATCCAGTGGTGTCAGAGGGCAACCGATGGTTTCTTGTGCCGAATTGATCCCTCTCTGTAGGGCCTTCCTGTCTTCAAAAGTTAAACCAGAGTGCCATACTGTAATGCAATATCTGAGGACACTTGCTATGGTGGACCGATAGAAAGAGGTCGTCAGCCGTTGTTCCACCTGATTTTTCCGCAGGACTCTAAGGAAATGAAGTCTCTGTTGGGTCTTGCCAATCACCAGGGACGTGTTGTTTTTCCAGGTGAGATCTTCACTAATAAGTACTCCCAATAATTTAAAAGAGGAAACCCTCTCTCACACAGCCCCACATGATTTACAGGGGGGGGTAGGTTCCTCTCTGTGCTTCCGGAAATCTAGCACCATCTCCATCCAGAATTTGCTGGTGAAATGACTTGAGGTTATGCTACATAAGGCTGAATACACGCTGACATTTTGCTAGCCGTATTGTCACTTCTTCCCAGCTGGTCTGAAACCGAAGCTGGCAACAGATGTCACGTCCTCATATATTGCTTCTGTTCAATGGGGCGGAACGGCCACAATCAATAGCCAACTGCCTTGTAGATAATAGCTGTTATCCTTTGTTTAAATTACTTGGTTGATTATGAATTCCTATGGCCTCATGAATAATTCAGAGGAAATATGTGGCACATCAAGCTGAAATCTGGTGTTTTCCAGGACTGGTTTTGTGGTTTGGCCCTTGTGATTGGTGTTCAGCGAAGTCCACTCTCTTACACTTTTAAGCCTGATCTCCCTTGCAGGTGCTTTAACCCTGCATTCTATAGAACAGGGGTCCCCAACTTTCCGGACCTCAGGAACTATTACATTCATAATTTTAAATCCCACGGACCACTAATATAATCTGCCTAATGACTGCCTTGGTGGACGTGGCTAGCTGGGCATTGGACTGGATGGGAGTGGCTCAACTCAATGCCACTCACGTCGAGGGGCGCCTCTCCAGCCTCTCCCCTCCCGGCCACTCCTCGCTTGCCCACCCAGGCTCCTTAGGGCCCCAACAGGAAGCAGTTGCTGGAGCTAAGCAGCCCCCAGGAGAAAGAGTTGGCAAAACAGCTCAGTTCCAATTGGATCTGGCCGAGAAGGAGGCTCAGCAGAAGCACCTCACTGAGGACTAGGAGCATAGGCTTTCCAAGCAGAGGGGAGACCTGCGGGAGTGCAAGGCCAGGTACTGACACATGGGGGTTCAGCGGGCTGAGATGGTCAGCCAGTTCCAGGCCATGATGCAGTCCAACTGGAACAAGGTCCTTTGGCTCTTAGCCACCAGCGTCACTTCCCTCCAGCCTTCACCCAAAGCCCCCCACCAGGAGGCCAAAGCAGACCCCAAATTGAAATTTCTGCTCCCCTCCAACCCACACAAAAAGACCCCAAAGGGGGAGACTCTTTGCAGCAACACAAGCATTCATTGCACATATTCATCCTGGGGCCGTAGTTTGAGGACCCCTGATTTAGTGCAATATAAAAAATGCAAATATTTTTTTCTGCGAACCACCACAATTTTCTCATGAACCACCAGTGGTCCATGGACTACCAGTTGGGGACAGCCGCTATTGATTATCTGCTCTGTTCAACGTAATTGACCCTGGAATTACCAACTTCCACAACTGTGTGTCCAATTCCATGCACTACATTTTAGAAAAAATGTACACCAATGGAGTGTCTTCAGAAGGTAGCTGCCAAGATGAGAAGGGTCTTCACCTCTGGTGGTTGGGATGGAGGCATAATGCCCTGCGGTGTTCCAATACCTTACTTCTCAACTTGATGTCCTTGATACATTGAGCATCTTCTACCCTTCCTAAGAGGGCTTTCCATCAAGCTGGGGGAAAGCCTCTTCTAGCTATTCCGTCACACCCAATGACTTTGATCACAATATACTTCTTCTAATCTTATTCAACGGTTTACATTGTTCCCTAGCCAGAAAGCACGACTTGCTTGCCTGCGGACACTAATGGACTTTTCCATTCATTGCTTTGACAATATAAACAGCTCTTAAGTGCCAGCTGCTAGAGGGAACAGCAGGCATCCCAAAACTAGGGGGCTCCATTAAAGGTAGTTTGAGAGAGTTGCATCAGTGGCTTTCGCTTGTTAGGACTACTTTGTTCTCTTATTAATTCACACAGCTCCTCGAAAACATGACACATGAGTGTCATGTCCACCCCGGGCTTTTGAAGCTCTCCAAAGTTTCGGCAGGGGAATGTCCTGCTATTTTTCCACCAGATGCAACCGGCTGAAGTTGCCAGCTGGTTGCATTAGAGGGAAGGCACACCGAGGCTCCAAGCTGGATTTGGCAGACTCCGCTCAATGTGTGCTCGGGTAGGCATGAATACCACAACGGGTACTCCAAAAACGGCCCTGGACAGCAATGATGGCTGCAGAGAATTGAACGCCGCTATTGTTTAGCTTCCATCAAACTACCCTCTTGGAGCTACACGAGCTACAAAAGCACTATATCCTAATTAACTTTAAATGTCTCACTCATAAAGCTGTCAGTGTCTAGCGCTAATGTCTGTAGTTTTAATGGTGCATTTGATTAGGAGGTAATTTTATTCACTCAAAGCCAGCCGGCTTATTTGGAGAAGGATCAGTCTAGGTTGTTGGCACATAGAAACACACACTTGTAAGCACACACAAACATCCTGCTCGTACTAGTAGTGTTTGCAGATATATCTATTAAGCGTGTGGGACAAGCAGATGGACACAAGCTTATTTTCCTTGCAGGGAGCTTCTTAAAGCAGCCGCATTTGGAAGAAACGTCCATCTGGGTTCAGTTCCAAGTGGGGGAAAAGACACTGGAAACATGGAGGCTGCTTGGAAAGATGGTTTAATGGGGGACAGGATCACATGGCTTGAGCTGCTGAGTAGAAAAGTGTTAGACATGCTGAGTCCCTGAGTTTTATCCCTTCTCTGGGGCCCCACCTCTCTGTTTCCTGTTCCTGTGTAAGAAATGTATTCTGATTGGTTGTCAGACTCCCAGGGGGTGGAGGGGAGGGTGTCTTAGCTAACTTTGTAGGCTGTCCTGAGACCCAAAGCTTGTTTGCCTCGTTGGCTGATGTAATTTTCCCAGGTGCCTTGTGATGAGTTTCTGTTTGCTAGGTGGGTCTGCGTGAAGGGTGTAGATCTTTGTTATGTAGAATAGACTGGCCCAGACCTTAATGGCCCATTGACAAAAGTGGGGGAGAAGCTGAGCTTCTGCTTCCCTTTTAGGGGGAAATATTCTGCCCTTCTAATATTTCCTAAAGTATTTCATTTTTTAGTAGAAAGGGTGGGTTATAACTTCCTACACCAGGAACGCACATGTAAAATGATGCAGCTATTTTAAAGAGTTGCCGAGTGATATAATGTGTACTTTATTTGTTGGTTTGTTTCATGTTGTGGCCCAGCCGGCTCCAGATGAGCTGCTGATGGACTCCTCTAGTGAGGAGTCCTATGAGTCTGCTCTGGAGGAGGAGGACGACCTTGAGAGAGCAGAGAGCCCAGCTAGTCATCAGGAGGCACCTGGGTCTTGGAGTAGTGGGGAGGATCAAGGCCACATTGTCCCTGATGCTAGATTGAGAAGGGCTGAAATAAGGAGGCTTCAATTGCATCAGAAGCAAACTCAGAGGAGTTGAATTAGTCCCAGCTGCCTAATGACTGGCCCCTCCCAAGAGGGTTTAAAAGGAAGTCTTGGTTAAGAAAGTCCTTGCAGAGAACAACGTTGGATTTCTAGGTTCATGTTTATTTGTGTTGATTTTCAGGTTCGTGTTTAGTCGAGTTAGGAAGCTTCGTATCTGTTCAGAGTCATTCAGGCAAGCAGCCAAGAGAGTTAGTGGCAGGCAGCCAGTCTTGTGTTAGTCAGAGAAAGGGGGGGGGGGGGTCAGAACAGTTTCATAATCACATTTTTGGGCTACCCACTTCCCTCCAAGACGGATCCTCCGCTGCTCCCCAATTTTTATTTTTATTTTTGGTAAACCACTTCGAGCAGGCCGTGAAGGACTGTGAAGCAGCATATAAGTCTAGGCGCTATAACTATTGCTAGGGCAGATGATGAAAATAATATGAAACAATAACACCCCCCCCCCAAAGCAGCACAGACAGTTCAAGAAGTCATTAACAATTTGTTTAAGTCAGTAACTAAGTGGTGTTAGTTTAAGTGTGGGCAATTTATCTAAACTCATATCAGACGGCGCTAGTGGCTATGGTGTTTTAATTCTCACTCCCAAGAATGCAATTAATAGTTCACAGTATCTGCCTTGTTATTCTGTATTTTCTTTTCTGATCCGCCAGTAATAGAACGTTAAACTATGTGGGGGGTTTCTCCTTTGATTTTTATAACAATTAGGTAATGTGTTCGGGTTCAGTCTTTTTTCTCTCTCTTGCCTTACACACCACGATTGTCTTGGTGCAGGCTGTGTTTTCCACTATGACAGTTAATTGTTAATTCTTGGATTCTCGCCAGTTAAATTACATCTTCCAGGCTGAATTGAATAAAGAAAGCAATTTCCCACAGTGTATATCTTTTCTTTTACTTACTTGATCTTGACTTATAATTATATTTACTATATATTTTTTATTTATCCTATATGTGCTATAATATAATCTATATAATCTATCTATACAAAAGCGAAATACCACTCAAGCATCATCATGAAATCTCCAGAACCATAAAGCCTACAAACTTGAATTTGCCACGTATGTTCCTCTTGGCTTCTAGGTACTCGATAAGAAAGGATTTTTCAAATTGACCACCAGAGCATTAGTATTTCTTACATTATTATTAACACGCTCTGATGCTAAGGAGTTCTACTTCCCCTCCCCACCTGAGAAGAACTCTGTTCCAACTGCCACTTGGGTGTGGGTGTGGCCAGCATGTGACTCATCCAGCCTGCAGGCTGGGAGTTTAGACATTCTACTCTCCCTCCTCACCTGAAAGATGTTCTGATGCTTAGGAGTTAGACTGAGGGAGAGAAGGGGATAGGAGAGGAGTAGCTTCTGTGGGGCAAGTCTGAGAGAGAGAAGGAGAGAGGAGACGCCGATCGTAATTAATTAATTAATTAATGTTCAAGCTTTAACTGTCAATTTATCAAGCCTGATCACATAATTCTGTAGCGAAGTATGGGTATCCAACCAACTAGTAGGTTATATATTATGGTTGATTGCACTGTAAGCCTGAGGTTTAGACTGGATTTGGCAGTTTTGTCCAGCTATTGAGTCCTTCCCATGGATTTTAGAAAGGGAGATGTCTATGGAGATTCTCAGTCAATCAGGTCATGGTTGTCCCAAAGGTGCTTTTTGTTCAAGAGGCAATTGAACTTTCTGTTTTTTCTTTGAAAACGATCTCCAGTCTATAACACAGTCCTTTCAACAGTTCCAAGAAGGTTCCACACCCATTTGTACAACTCAGGTGACCCTGATAACACAGATAAACCTCCTTTAAGACTAAAAGAATGCAAATGACCAGCTGTCTGTAAGGAGTATAAATCCTTCCATTCTTCACCACCCAGTCAGATGCTTCTTGGATGAGAAGCAAAACGTCTTCAAAGAAGAAAAAGAAAGTCCCGTTGCCTCTTGAAGAGGCACCTTTTAGAAAGGCAGATGTTGTCATTCAATGGTGTTAAAGCTACTGTCTCGGGATATAAGCTGTTCCAAGCAAAGTTGCCTTTTGCAATTGACTGATGGTGATTTTGTCAATGCCAATGGTGTCTGAATGATACTTCACATGCTTTGGGGTGGCACTCAAGGAACCTATCATAATCGGTACTATCTTTGCTTTCTTCTGCCACAGTCCTTCTATTTCTATTTGCAAGCCTTCTTATTCTGTGATGTTCTCCAGTTCTTTCTCTTCTGTTCTGCTTTGTCCAGGTAATAAAACATTCACTGTTCAGACTTTTTTTGTCCACAATTGTTAAGACCGGAGTGTTATGCAGCAGGAGCTTGTCTGTTTGAGTTCTAAAGTCCCCAGCCCTTTAGCATCTTCACATCTGGTGGGGCAATTCTGGGAGTTGAAGTCCACAAGTCTTAAAGTGACATTCTAGTTAATGTTACTTTACTAACTTAGAAGAGGTGGGGGCCTTCTAGCAGTGGTGAAATTCATTTTTTTTACTACTGGTTCTGTGGGCGTGGCTTGGTGGGCATGGCAGGGGAAGGATACTGCAAAATCCCCATTCCCTCCCCACTCCTGGGGGAAGGATACTGCAAAATCCCCAATCCCTTTCCACTCCTGGGGGAAGGATACTGCAAAATCTCCATTCCCTCCCCACTCCTGGGGGAAGGATACTGCAAAATCCCCATTCCCTCCCCACTCCTGGGGGAAGGATACTGCAAAATCCACATTCCCTCCCCACTCCAAGGGAAGGATACTGCAAAATCCCCAGTCCCTCCCCACTCCTGGGGGAAGGATACTGCAAAATCCACATTCCCTCCCCACTGCTGGGGGAAGGATACTGCAAAATCCACATTCCCTCCCCACTCCAGGGGAAGGACATTGTAAAATCCCCATTCCCTCCCCACTCCTGGGGGAAGGATACTGCAAAATCTCCATTCCTTCCCCACTCCTGGGGGAAGGATACTGCAAAATCCCCATTCCCTCCCCACTCCTGGGGGAAGGATACTGCAAAATCCCCATTCCCTCCCCACTCCTGGGGGAAGGATACTGCAAAATCCACATTCCCTCCCCACTCCAAGGGAAGGATACTGCAAAATCCCCAATCCCTCCCCACTCCTGGGGGAAGGATACTGCAAAATCCACATTCCCTCCCCACTGCTGGGGGAAGGATACTGCAAAATCCACATTCCCTCCCCACTCCAGGGGAAGGACATTGTAAAATCCCCATTCCCTCCCCACTCCTGGGGGAAGGATACTGCAAAATCTCCATTCCTTCCCCACTCCTGGGGGAAGGATACTGCAAAATCTCCATTCCTTCCCCACTCCTGGGGGAAGGATACTGCAAAATCTCCATTCCTTCCCCACTCCTGTGGGAAGGATACTGCAAAATCTCCATTCCTTCCCCACTCCTGGGGCCAGCCAGTGGTGGTATTTGCCAATTCTCTGAACTACTGAAAAGTTTCTGCTACCAGTTCTCCGGAACCTGTCAGAACCTGCTGAATTTCACCCCTGCCTTCTAGGTTTGGAAGCAATTTGCTCTTCCTTTCCTCCTAGGGATGTGAGAGACTTACTAGCCCAGCTTCACTCAGCTGGCTTCCGTGTGGAACCAGCACTGCCGTTCTTTCAGCTTTTAGCTCAGTGCTTTTCATGCTGCTCAGAACTGCCTTCCTTCCCTGTTTTATGCTGCACGGGGGAAAAAAAAGAGGCACTTTGTCTAATGAAACTTGTTCATCGAAAACTGACCTACGCCGTCTACATTCTCATTCCATCCTTCCTGCTTTCATCCCTTTGAAGGAGTTTGCATGGTGAGAGAGAAAAAAGATAGGCAAGTTTCTGCATAACACAGTTAAATGTTGTGAAGCCCTCTACCTTGTCAATGTTATTATGATTGACTACCTATATTCTTCCCCCGAGCATGGAATAATTTGCTAAACTGATATTTATGATGGCAGAATTGGCCCTTCCCGGTGCCTTTATCAGAAGAAATCAGGTTGGCAATTTTATTCTTTTGGCAGGTTCCACTAATGTATTTCTCTCTCTCCTTTATGTTCATTACAGAAGGGTCAGGATGTAAAAATATCTTAATAGGGAGACCCATTATGAAAGAAAGCCATAGAGCATATTTGTTGCGATTATGCTTCAATACAAATTTATGAGACGCGTGCGTTTTTTTTTTTATTAAAAAAACCACATCTCAGTAGACAAAGAACTTCATTTTTTATTATTCTAGCGATTATTACAATCCTTTAAGGTAAAGCAGCATTAATACCTTCTTATTAAAGCTCGGGGATAATGATAGAAAATATTGGCTTGCAGGAAGCGCAATCAAATAGCTATCATGACAAACCATTTGAATGGAAAATGCATCTTGGCTGAATATTCCCCATGGCCGTGGGTCTCCAAAATTCATCACAGCGGGTCCTCGGCTTACGACCACAACTGAGCCCAAAATTTCTGTTGCTATGTGAGATATTTTTAAGTGAGTTTTGCCCCATTTCATGAACTTTATTGTCACACGGCAATTGTTAAGATAGTAACACAGTTCTTATAGGACAATGGCTTCCCCCTTGACTTTGCTTGTCAATCAATAAATCAGAATAGAGCTGGAAGGAACCTTGGAGGTCTTCTAATCCAACCCCTTGCTCAAGCATGAGACCCTATACCCGTGTTGGCGAACCTATGACACACGTGCCACAGGTGAGCCAGCCGATTTTCAGCCTTCCGGAGGGCTGGGGGAGGCCATTTTTGTCTTCCCCAGGCTTCAGGAAAGCCTCCGGAGCCTGGGAAGGGTAAAAACTCCACCCCATATGGAGAGTTTATTTTTTATTTTTTTATTTTAATCACATTTATATCCCGCCCTTCTCCACAAAGGACCCAGGGCGGCGGACAGGAATTTAAAAACATACAAAACAATACAATAAATACCGAATTTAAAAATATATTAAATTAAATTATAATCCTATGCTAAAATCAAATTAAAATCCCCAATTTAAAACTATCTAAATAGTCTCGACGGGAGGGTTAGGCTAGGCCGGCTTGCTGAAAAAGATGTGTCTTTAGACACTGGCGGAAGAGGCGGAGGTCCGTGATGGTATGCAATTCAGGGGGTAGGTCGTTCCAAAGGGTAGGGCCCGCCACAGAGAAAGCTCTTCCCCTGGGTGTCGCCAGACGGCATTGCCCGGCTGACGGCACCCTGAGAAGGCCAACTCTGTGGGAGCGGATCGGCCGAAGGGATGTATGGGGCAGGAGACAGTCTCGCATATAACTAGGCCCCGAGCCATGTTGTATTCATATGCGCAGGGCTGGGGTAGTGCACTCATGCTCAGATGGGCAGGGCATATTGAATTGAGGGCATGGGCGTGCGCACACAATTTTGGCACACCTTTACAAAAAGTTTCACATCACTGCCCTATACCATTCCAAACAAATAGTTGTCCAGTTTGTTGGGCATGTGCCAGAAACCAGAAGTTTGGAGACCAGCATGCACATGTGCAACAGAACACTGCTCTTCCAGGATTCGGTGCTCCCGCACATGCGAAGGCCAGCGAGGTCATGCGTTCCTCACGGGATGTTTTTGCCTGCCATTTCCAGCACGCAGATTGGCACGCAGGTTGGCACGCAGTGACGAAAAAGGTTCGCCATGGCTGCCCTATACCACTTCAGGCAAATGGTTGTCCAGTGTCTTCTTTAAAACTTCTAGTGTTGCAGCATTCAGAAGTTGTTCCACTGGTTAATTTTTCCAATTGTCAAGAACTTTCTTCTTAGTTCTAGGTTGCTTCTCTCCTTGATTTTGGGGATGTTGGGTTTTGATTCCCACAGATCCATTGGTATTTCGTGCAACACTTTGGTCTTCTTATTCATTTATTTTTTTCCTTTTTCAAACCGTGTGTCAGGGTTCCAAATAGCATCCAAAAGTAAATCAGAGTCCGAGGCAAAGGATTCCTCCAAGTTCCAATTGATTGAGAGAGCCATGTTGGCACATCTGGGAAAACCCGAATCTGAAAGCTTCCCGGTTTTCCCCACCCAGTTGAAAGTTCAAGATCTTGCCCCCCACACCCACAAGTCCATCCCATGGTCTGATCTCCCACTGCCATGCTGGCAGTTCCACCCATCCAGTTCTGGTCAGATGCAGAGGTGCGGAGACAAAGGATGACCTTGGCTTCCCAAGAAGAATGTTATTATGGCTTCATATCACCCAACTCCATATAATCCCCCCTCCCATTTGCCCACAATAGAAAATAGACAGTAGAAAGTATGGCGGGCCTCAAGAAAAGATGACTTGCAGGCATGACACCATGATTCGTGTATCCAAACTTGGGTCGGGATTGAAAAGAAGCTAAGGCTGGTGAAGACGAACGGATGTGAGCTTTTGAACAGTGAAGGTCCCGTGATTCCTTTGAAATGGAATATCTACATGTGGTTGGGAAAAACTGTAAGAAAGAGGGATAGAGATGAGAGGCCCATGGGTGATATGAAGGCAACCTTGTCAATCTGTTGAGCGGTGATTGCACATTTTCTGGCTGTACTATCCGTTATGCACAAGCCCAACGAATGTCCTCTGGCATCCTAACCTTTGGGATTATTGAATTTGGGGCGATGTAAGGAGTAAGCCATTATGGACTTATTGCAGTGACAGCTTGAAAAATGGTCAAACAAGAGAACAAATACCATCCGTGGCAGGCACTGTAATGAGTTGCTCCAGGACATTATTGGCTGCAGTCAATCCCATATTCAACCATCTCTCAGAGGGCCTTAGACATCGTACCTCCGGTCTGCATGTTTCCCTTGTGCCTGTTGCTGTTTTTCCAGTTTCTGTAACACCCCCCACCCCCACCCGCAAGGAACATTTCCCCATTTGTTGTTTACGAAGGGACAAGGAGTTTAAATTTGGAAATTGGGCTACTTCGCTGCTCTCTTGGACTAAGACTCCGAGGCTAACTTCCAGCAAAGAGGTCTCTTAACCAAGAGCAGCTGCAGGGTTAGGAAAAGCTGGAGCTGTCCCATTTCAATTTCAGCCTTCGGGGGTGAAGGAGGGGCACGGAGGGGAAGCAGGTAAGGATTTTGCAAGGGGACTGTGGCATGGTTTTCCAGCAATTTCCCCACTCCAGGAGTACTGGCAAAGAGATAATCGCTTTTGACCGCAAACGCGTACTTGATCAAACAAGCATCTGCTCCCCTTTTTTTTTGGCTCTGTTTTCCTTCCTGGGCTCTTCATAGTGGGATTTGGTATCATTTTATTTGGTTTTGAAGACCACCCATCATTAGTCTCGGTGACTTGGCATGAGTTCCCCTATCATCCTTGGGCTTCTGGGGTTTCTAATGGCACGATGTAAAAAAAAGATGTGGAGACGCAGTGCAGAGAAGAGCAACAAAGAGGATTAGGGGATTGGAGGCTAAAACGTATGAAGAACGGTTGCAGGAACTGGGCATGGCTAGTTTAATGAAAAGAAGGACAAGGGGAGACATGATAGCAGTCTTCCAATATCTCAGGGGCTGCCACAAAGAAGAGGGAGTCAAGCTATTCTCCAAAGCACCTGGGGGCAGGATAAGAAGCAATGGGTGGAAACGAATCAAGGAGAGAAGCAACTGTAGAACTAAGGAGAAATTTCCTGACAGAACAATTAATCAATGGAACAACTTGCCTCCAGAAGTTGTGAATGCTCCAATACAGAAAGTGTTTAAGAAGATGTTGGATAGCCATTTGTCTGAAGTGGTGTAGGGTCTCCTGCCTAAGCAGGGGGTTGGACTAGAAGACCTCCAAGGTCCCTTCCAACTCTGTTATTCTATTTCCAATGCAGTTGGGCTAAGGCAGCAAAGTGTGTGTTTGTGCATGGGTGTGAATGAGCGTAGGCGATGTGTTCCTGAGTGCCTCAGGTGGCTTAATAATCAGGTAACAGAAACATCTTTTCTGCAGTGGACAAAACTAGTTCTTCATAACCAGCAATTCCCTGCAGAATTGAAAAAAAATATGGAATTGAACGTTTATTGATTTTGCTGGGTAATAATAGTTTCCTCTGTAAAAAATGTGTCTCCTCCACTCCATTCGCCTGCCCCTTTCCTGTCCCTGAAGTCTGAGGACCCAATCTGCTCTCGTCTCGCACCAAATTAATTGGACCTCTGCCTCAAGAGGAGGCTTTAATTAATACCTGCACATTGTGTTTATGATCAGAGAAGTAAACTTTGCTTCTGTGCCACAAGAGGAGGACTTTGAGGATTTAGGTCTTGACGTTGTGCTGCTGTGCCGGTTGTGCGGTTGGGTATGTGCCACGATTTTCTCCCAGAGTTCATATAGCACAGTGACGGCGGACCTTTTTGGCACCGAGTGCAAAAACTGGAACACACACACAAGCATATGCACATGTGCGCTGGACTGCTGGAAACCAAACAAACAATGAATATCAGGACAAAGTTTTCACATCAAAATATGTTGAGTACCAAACAAACAATGAATATCAGGACAAAGTTTTCACATCAAAATATGTTGAGTACCAAACAAACAATGAATATCAGGACAAAGTTTTCACATCAAAATATGTTGAGTACCAAACAAACAATGAATATCAGGACAAAGTTTTCACATCAAAATATGTTGAGTACCAAACAAACAATGAATGTCAGGTCACTAAGCAAACTATTGTAAGTTGAGGACTACCTGCATGACTTTTCCCTCTTTCCTCATCATCACCACCCCTTCATTTAAAGAACGTCTTCAGCTTTTCAACTTGGCCTCTGACGTTTTCCGCAACTGATACCTCTTTTGCAGTATTTTTACTGGACAACTTGTATTTCTGATTCCGAGGCCCACGTTTGAGTTATCTCTGTTGTCCGTAGGTAGCATGACTCACGTAAGGAATGAAAGATAGATTTTTTTTTGGACCAAGATCAGCAGGAGGCTTGTGAAGTTACATCTCAGCTTGGCATCGCAGTCCGATTTTCTTGGAGAGGAATTGATTAAGGGATTGGTTGAAATAAGAGACATCAACCTCCTTTGGAGCTGGCTTTCCAACTTTCTCTTTGCCCAAACCCTTTCTGACGCAGATCTGTCTTTAATATCAAAAAGCAAATGGCATGGTGCTCTAACTTTTCCAGCTGAGGATTGGTTATGTCTCCCAGATACAGATTCTACAATGTTTGCTCTGTTCAAGGGACTTTTCTCTGTTAGGATTTGTTCTGTACTTGTGTTGGAGTTACGTTGATTAATTGTTCTAATTGTTCTAATCTAAAAGTTGGAAGGGACCTTGGAGGTCTTCTAGTCCAACCCCCTGCTTTTTTGATGACGTTTTTAATGTTAGGTGTCCTTTTTAAGTCTTGAGATAGGGTAGAACTTAGAAACTTGAAGGGCTCTCCTGCTGATACTGTGTATATTGTGTAGTATTGTAAGAGGTGGTAGTATAGGAGGTTTTCTTCTGAAATCAACCACCATTTCTACAGTTTTGAGTGTATTTAGTTCAAGACTGTTGTACCCACAGGCTAGTTTTTCAACCTTCATATAACTTGACATATCTTTAGCAACTTTTCACCAATCAAGAACATCCAAGATTCAGAAAGGAAGGGACAAGAAAGCATCTTGCAGAACAATTTGAAAACTTACATATGCAGGCACCAAAATAATTGGAAATGCAGTGCATTGATATCAGCAGAGTAGGTTTTGAATGACGACAACAATAACCTCCTGTTAAGCTGTCGTGTTGCAGCCCAATGGCTGATTAATTTACTAGTGTCTTCATTGCAATATTTCTTCTTCGTCGTGTCCCTCCTCTTCCAATATATTCATTACCGAACCAGGAAAGGGCTGTGTTCTGCTCACAAATTGCTGATCTAAACATTGCAAATAAATTATCTTGAATAATGGATGGCAATGATTGCATAATTTATAACGCAACCGTCTGAGTCCAAGATGGAGGCATTGGCTTTAGCCTTGGACCTCAGGTCAGATGGGAGCATTGTCTGTTCTTAGTCCCAGCGCTAGACATGATCTATACTCAAAAGGCTGGATGGATGCTGGATTCATGGAAACAACAAATGGCTGCTTGCGGATTGCCTACACCAGGGGTCTGCAAAGTCGGCTCTTTTTAAGACTGGTGGACTTCAACTCCCAGAATTCCCCAGCCAGCTGGCTGGGGAACTCTGGGAGTTGAAGTCCACCAGTCATAAAAGAGCCAACTTTGCAGACCCCTGGCCTACACCATTTGAATCAGCCAAAGCACAAAACATCCAGCGTGCAAAATATGCATGCACAACAGAATGGAAATGAAAGGATCCAAGCAGTAGTGAGATTCAATTTTTTTTACTACCGGTTCTTTGGGTGTGGCATGGTGTGGCTTGGTGGCCGTGGCAGGACAAGCTTAGTGGAAAATCCCTATTGGCTTCCCATCCCACCATCTGCTTTCCAGCTCTGTTCTCCTGTGCAGGGCAGCAAAAGAAGACCCAGCCAATCAGCTGGGACTTGGGAGGCAGGGAATAGATAGGGGCAGGGCCAGCCAGAGGTGGTATGTGCCGGTTCTCCAAAGTACTCAAAATTTCTGCTGCCAGTTTGCCAGAACTGGATGAATACTACTTTTGGATCCAAGGCTTTTTAATGAAATCACAAATGATAGGATGGATGGATGCTGCAGTCAGCCACAAATAACTGCTTCTCTTTGACTTCCCTAGTAGCCCGAATTAAACCATATGAGCCACCGTGGTGCAGTGGGTTGGAGTGCAGTACTGCAGGCTACTTCTGCTGCCTGCCAGCTGCCTGCAATTTGGCAGTTCAAATCTCACCAGGCTCCAGGTTGGACTCCGCCTTCCACCTTTCCGAGGTCGGTAAAATGATGGGTTGCTTTCAGAAGTTGTGAATGATCCAACAGTGGAAGTTTTTAAGAAGAGACTGGACAACCATTTGTCTGAAATGGTCTAGGGTCTCCCACTTGAGCAGGAGGCTGGACTGGAAGACCTCCAAACTCCCTCCCAACACTGTTATTCTAATTCTGTCCTACAAGCAATTCCCTTTGCCTCATTTCAGGTGAAAATGTTTGGCCGTCAGCCTATTAAGTTTCTCCAGCCAGGAAGCACTAACTAACCACGAGCATTAATGCTGTTGTAAAGTTGTCCAATAAAGAGAGCATTAGTACTCATGGTTGGTTGATGAATCTTGCAAGACTGAAAATGCTTTTCCCCTCTTTATTTTTTACATTCTATGTAAAAAAACAAAAAAAGAGCCATGGAGAATCAACTCTTGGATGCTTTCTCTATCCCAGTTCCTGTTTTGGATTCAGATTTCTTTTATCTGGCCATTGTCTAGCCCAGGGGTCAGCAACCTTAAACACTCAAAGAGTCACAAAGATCCTAACTGGAAGCCCCGCATTTAATTCTGGAGCCGATTGGAAATCCTGTTCCCCTACCATAGAGTCTCCTCCTAGTACAGCATCCATTTTTCTCTGCCAACTAGAATTCTGGTGCCTCCACCACAGAGTCTCCTCCTAGCGCGGCATCCGTTTTCCTCTACCTGTCCTAACGAAAAGTCCTATCAATTGTGGAGTTGACCAACGACAAGGAGCCACAGAAGAGGGATGAAAGAGCCATATGCAGCTCTACAGCCACGGGTTGCTGACCCTTGGTCTAGGCTGCTTCTTCTTCTTCTTCCGTCTCCCAAGGTAATTCTCACAGGCAATTACATGGGCTTAGACTCTAAATTGCTCCCAATTTGGGATATTCCTGAGCTCCATCGCTAGCTGTGGACAAGGGAAAAAAAGGGGAAGCTATTTCAATTACCTGACTGCATATCCTGCACTACATAATCCTAAGGTTAACTCTTTCCATACTAAGCTGTCCTCTGTTTTTCCCCCCGTGAATTTTCATCAAGCCGGTTACCGATTCCGTGAACTCTATCTTGCTTCTCGTTTGCTGCAGTGTTACCTTCTCCAGCAATATCCTTTTCAAGAAGCGCAGCCCGCATCTTCTTTTTATTATTTTTTCCCCACGCGGCTGTGGATTCCCCAGCCTGAAGTTGCTATATAGCTTTCGTCCCTTTGGAATTCAGATTCAAGGGCATGGGTTGTTGGGGTTTTTTCCCCCCCTTTCCTTCCAAGCTGCAAATACTTAACTGGCAAAGTTTGCATTGTGCCCATGAAATTCAGTCCATGCCTGCTGGGGACAAGATAACAAGGTTTTAATTAGAATGCCAAAAGGATTGTCCTATCTCCTGCTGAGAAAAGGTGGGACATGAGCAAGGAGATTTTGCTTCCTGCTCCTGTGCTGGATGTCTTCTGGACTTCAATCACTTCTTTCATCCGAGGAGCCCAGACGTGCCTCGCAAATCTCCGATGTGCCATGTGGCTTTTATGATTGCACTTTTTATTCAAGATGGAGAAATGAAAGAAGCACAGCTTGCTTTCCAATCCTCTGCTAATTTCTCTGATTAGTCTCCTGTTCATTTTGTTTGCTTGTTTTCTTCTGGTATCGTCGGAAGCCTCCTGGAGCCTGTTTGATAATCCAAGGAATGCTTCACACGTCCAGGATGCCAACTCATTCTTTAATTTTGCAATAGATGGACAGACTTAACCATAGTTTCAGTCGGGAAACTTTGACCATTATTTGTTCCAATATTTGAAGGGCTGCCACAGAGAGGAAGGGGATCAAGCTGTTTTCCAAAGCAGAACAGATTTTGAACAGATGAACAGAGTTGGAAGGGACCTTGTGGGTCATCTAGTCCAAACCCCTGCCTAAGAAGGAGACCTTGCATAAATGTCTGACAGATGGCAGTCCAATCTCTTCTTGAAGGCCTCCAGTGATGAACCTCCCACAGTTTCTGAAGGCAACTTCTGTTCCATTGGTTGACTGTTCCCACTGTCAGAAAATCCCTCCTTACATCATTTGTATGAAGCTGACAGCTATCTTGGGAGTGTGGCCAGCATGAGGTTTAGATGTGGACTATGTGGTAATCTGGGGGAATGGAGTGGTATAATCCACCTAGAAACCAGAATTTGCATAAATCAAGACATGCCAAGATGCAGACAGAGGATAATCTATGGTTATTTCTTTATTTTATACTCCGGCCGACTATGGGTTGGCCACAAATGAGGCCCTTCTAGCCACCATGTATCTATGGTTCTTTTCCTACTTTACATTTAACATGAATTAGGCAGCTCTTAAATTTGATAGAAAAGGGATGAGCAACTATGGCTCTTTTATAACCTGTGGACCAATTCCCAGAATTCTGGAGCCAGTCTACAACTCGTAACGGGGCCATAGTTGCTCACCTTTTTGATAGAATGAATGCATAAGTAGATGGATGGATGGGTGGATGACTAGAATTGAGGGAAGGAGGGGTAGATAAATAGATAAGAGGGATGAATTCACTTAGTCCTTGGCTTACGATCATAATGGCTTACCATCAAATGGCTTACGATGAGCACCCGAAGGGCAGACAAGGAAATAATGGATGAAAACTGATCAAGAAGAGATTCAACCTAGAAATAAGGATAGATTTTCTGACAATGAGAGCAATCCACCCATGGAACAGAAGTTGCCTTCAGAGGTTGTGGGAGCTTCATCACTGGAAGCTTTCAAGAAAAGACTAGATTGCCATTTGTCAGAAATGGTGTAGGATCTCCTGCTTGGGCAGAGGGTTGGACTGAGTGACTTACAAGGTCTGTTCTAACTCTGTTAATCTGTAAACCATCCTAGACCAAATTTTAAGTCCCAAAAATGGCAGGGAATTTCTAGAAACCTGACACAATTTAGCCATCAATAGACACACAGACATAAACAATATCTATAGACCATGCAGAAGAGCCATGGTAGAACAGTGGCTGATTAGATGATCTCATGCTTCAGATATGATGTTCTAGTTTAGGATGGTGGTTTTCAATCTTGGCAACTTGAAGATGGGTAGATTTCAACTCCTAGAATTCCCCAGCTTGCTGGCTGGAGAAATCTGGGAGTTGAAGTCCTCCCATTTTCAAGCTGGCAAAGTTGAGAAACACTGGTTTAGGACTACCATATCTGGATTGAAAAATTTGGGTGATCATACACTAGGATCTTTGCTACCATCTTGTGGTATTTTCGCTGCCCAAATCTACTAGCCTGACTCTAGTTAATTTACCCATTTTCAGACTCCATTATCAATTTAGAGAAGTTAATGATGTGTTTCCTGAAGTTCGGTTTCTTAATTATTCAAGACACCTAAGGAAGCTGAATCACCTCCTTCAATGGACAATAGATTGATTTTCCCCCCCGCATTCACACTTTGCTCTGTGATATATTGTCCACTTTGGTAAGTTAGGAATGTATTTCTAGACTGGACTTAAATGTATAAAGATTGGGCTCATTAGCGCAGGTCTATCCATCTAAACCAGTCCAGCAAGGAAAACACAAGAGAACCGAACTTATTAATGATTCCAAAAGTCCCATTTAAAAAAGATAGATGCAAGTTTTGCAAAGCGTTTAAAAAAGCAAGTGCCTTTTAGCCCCACAGAGGTCAAGGGAAGCGGTCACTAACCAGATTCCTCTGAGGCAGGGGTGGGTTTCAAATTTTTTTACTACTGGTTCAGTGGGCGTGGCTAAATGGGGGAGATGTGACTGAACGGGCATGGTCAACTTGACGTCACTCACACACACTCAGTCACATGATCCTCCTCACCAAGCCATGCCCACCGAAACTGTGGCCAAAAGTTTTGATGGGGGGAGGGAGGGGGCTCCAGCCTTGCCAGAGCTAAGGAAGAGCCTGCAAACTACCCAGTAAGAAAAAAAAATGTTTTTGTCTTCCATGTTCCCCAACAACACCCTGCAGGGCTTCAGCAGGGATGGGGGAAAGCAAAAAAAAACCCCGTTTTTGTGAAAAATGTGCAGAAAATGGGCCATTTTTCGCAAAAACGGAGGACTTTTTGCCTTCCCCCACCCTGCTGAAGCCTGCAGAGCGCTTCTGGGGGTTGGGGAAGGCAAAAATGCCTCCATTTTTGTGAAAAAATGGCCTCTCTGGGCCTGACATGCGGACATGATTACAAAAGGGGGGGGGGGATTACATTTTTTTTTCAATAAAGTTTGTTCTGCGTATTTGCAGAACAGAAAAAAAAAAGATGGCAGCACCCAGGATAGAACCGGTACGATTATATGTCTGGCCAAGTTGCTACGTATTCAGCTGAACCAGTCCGAACCGGTAGGAACCTCCCTCTGCTCTGAGTTCTGATCAGAGGTGGTATTCAGCCGGTTTGGACCGATTCAGGCAAACCGGTAGGTCCCGGCTCTATGCTGTCCTATTTAGCGACGTTTTTGAGGCTGGGCACATGCACAGCAGGTGGGTGCATGAGCAAAACACATGCACTGAAGGCCAAACGCATGTGCGCACATGGTGAACCAGTTGTAAAAATAAATGGAGCCCACCACTGGTCATGATCTAGACATTCCTGAAGAACTGTACCATCCTGTCACAACGGCCCAGCAATGGAACTTTGGATGGTCGTATTCTGAAAACAAGACTTCTTGTTTCTGCCAATACGAGGGACGTTGGGGGGGGGGGGGAATGGTGGTGTCCGAATCCGATAATCTGCATCCAGTTTTGGTCACCACATTACAACAAAATGTGGAGGCTCTAGAAAGAGTGTAGAGAAGAGCAACAGAGATGATTAGGGGACTGGAGGCTAAAACATGTGAAGAATGGTTGCAGGAACTGGGTATGTCTAGTTTAATGAAAAGAAGGACTAGGGGAGACATGATAGCAGTCTTCCAATATCTCAGAGGCTGCACAAAGAAGAGGGAGTCAAACTATTCTCCAAGGCACCTGAGGGCAGAACAAGAAGCAATGGGTGGAAACTAATCAAGGAGAGAAGCAACTGGAATTAAGGATAAATTTCCTAACAGTGAGAATAATTAACCAGAGAATAGCTTGCCTTCAGAAGTTGTAGGTGTTCCAACACTGGAGGCTTCTAAGAAGGGTTTGGATACCCACTTGTCTGGAGTGATATAGAATCTCCTGTTTGAACTGGGGGTTGGACTAGAGGACCTCCAGGGTCCCTTCCAACTCTGCTATTCTGTTATAATCTGACAATGTACCCCATGACTTACAACTGAGAGGAATCACTTTTTGATAAACCCATAGAGCATTTTGTGCACATTCCCAGATTGGGCTGGAAGGGAACAGGGAGAGAGAAAAAAGACAGATTGATATTCCTCCATCCGAGTTTATTATCCCATGCACTTGGCTTCAGCTTTTTTTCTTCTTCTGATGCCTTGTCCATCAGCTGCTAAAAAACTAATTCCGTACGAAATAAATACAACTTGAGTAAATTAAGTGAAAAGGCTTCAGAGAACCCAATTACTCTCTGTCTTCGGGATGTTTGGAAATGGAGTTCATTTCCTCATAATGAACACAACGGTGAGTGACAGCTTGGCAAAATGAACCGTAGCTTCATCAGTGGGAGAGAGAGAGAGGGAGAGAGAGGGAGACAGAGAGGGGGGGAGAAAGAGAGAGAGACAGAGACACAGAGAGAGAGGGGCAGAGAGAGACAGAGACAGAGATAGAAACACAGAGAGAGAGGGGGGGGAGAGAGAGAGAAGGAGAGAGAGAGGGGGGGGGGGAAGAGAGAGAGAAGGAGAGAGAGAGAAAGAGTGAGGGGGGGAGAGAGAGAGAAGGAGAGAGAGAGACAGAGGGGGGGAAGAGAGAGAGAGAAGGAGAGAGAGAGACAGAGAGAGGGGGGAAGAGAGAGAGAGACAGAGACAGAGACACAGAGAGAGAGAGGGGGGGGGAGAGAGAGAGAGAGAGAGAGAGAGAGAGAGAGAGAGAGAGAGAGAATTTATGGATCTCTCTCTTTCTCTGTCTTTCTGTCTGTCTGTCTGTCTCTTTCTCTGTGTGTGTATCTGTGCATTCACACATAATCTTGTGTGTATGAATGTGCAGATCCATGCCCGTTACGCATACTTCATGTATACGGCAAGGAGTTTTCCTCTTGGGAGACCCACATTTATAGCAATTCATCTTGGCCTGTGGTTCCTCATCTGCAAACTCCGGAGAGAAATCATGTTTATTATGGAAGTCATTTGTTAATAAAAATTGGAGCAGCAGCTCATTTACAAACTGTGACAGCTCTAGTTAAAGCCGCCCAAGCGTTTCCATTCAACTCCCACCCACCCCCTTCCTCTTGGTTTCATTTGCTTCACGTTCTCGATTTCGGGGATATTCCCCCTGCTCTCCTCTCAAACCCAAATATAACCCTGGCAGGGATGCTCCTTAAATATTCTGAGCAAAAATAGCTACGCCTTTTCGAACGGTTTTATTGGGCGGAAATTTCAATGTAACCCGGGGATCACAGAGTGAATTTTAGACTTCGTTGCTCCCATCGGGATCTTTATCCAAAGATACTAGACAAGTCTATGGTTTTCCCAGTTGCAATGGATGGCTGTGAAAGTTGGACCATAGGAAAGGCTGAGCACCAAAAAATGGAGACCTTTGAACTCTGGTGCTGGAGAAGACTCCTGCCAGTCCCTTGGACGGCAAGGCCATCCAACTGGTCAGTCCTAGTGGAGATCAACCCTGGCTGCTCTTTAGAAGGCAGATTTTTTCCCCCAAAAAAATTGTTTATTTTTTCCAACATAAAAACGAGTAAAAACATTATTCATCTTAAACTTTGTACAACATGTCATTCGGTCTTACGTTTTGTGCATCAATACTTGAAATTACAAACATACTTTTCAATTTTTCTTCCAATAGATATATATCAACTCATTATCCACTTAATAGCAGTATTATTTATCAAATCCATTTTCCCCTACAATTATTCAATATATAAAAAGAACAATAAAAAAAAAATTCCACCAAAATTCCTGTTTTGTAACATTAGAAACCAACCTCTAGAAACCACTTTTCTTCTATAAAGTACATATCCCTAATGTTTACTTCTTCTAAAACCAAGAATTTATCCAAATTTTCCGTTATCTATGTGTCTCATTATTAATCTAGTCAAAATACAAAATGTCTTTCTAGAGTAACATAATCTCAATTTATTACAATCTTTAAAAAAATTTTTTTCCAACCATTGATAAAACATTCCATACTTTATAAAATTGTTCGTCCTCTTGCTCTCTAATTTCGAACGTCAATTTGCTCATTTCTACACATTCCATAATCTTATGAATAATTTCCTCTTGAGAAGGTAATTTCTCATTTCTCCAATTTTTTGCAAATACAATTCTAGCTGCTGTTAATACATTCACAATTAAATATTTCAAATTTTTATCAATTATCTCTGGCATGATTCCAAGTAGAAAAAGTTCAGGTTTAAAGTCTATATGCTTGTGTGTCATTTTCTCCAACCACATGTGGATCATAGTCCAGTAACTCTTGGCCTCCGAACAAGTCCACCACTTATAGTAATAAGAACCAGGCGTCTGATGACATTTCCAACATTTTTTAGGAGGCAGATCTTGAAGAGGAAACTCAAATCCTTTGGCCACCTAATGAGAAGGAAGGACTCCCTGGAGGAAAGCCTCATGCTGGGAATAATGGAGGGCAAAAGAAGAAGGGGACGGCAGAGAAGGAAGTGGCTGGATGGAGTCATTGAAGGAGTCGGCATGAGCTTAAATGGATTCTGGGGGATGGTAGAGGACAGGAAGGGCTGGAGAAATATTCTCCATGGGGTTGCGATGGGGCCTGTTTCCAGTGGGTGCATGCGTCGAGTTGCCAGACAAAGGGAACAGCTAAAGAACAGTGTTGACCTGGGCGTAAGGCCACAGGTGGACAATGAATGGCTCCTCCCATTCATAAATAAAACAGGAGCAAAAGGGGAATGGAGTTTGCAGGAGACAATTAGTTCACTTCATTGGTTTGTGACTCTCTAAGACTCCTTGCCAGGTTTTGCAGATATCGCCCTGGCAGCTCTCCAAGCCAGATAAGGTCTGTGACTGTAAATCTTCCCTTGAAAGACTTTGTGGGATGTGAATCAGCAGAATTTACAGTAAAATAATAAAAGAGTTTTTTGTCAGAACAAGGAGTTTGCTTAATGCTCTTGGGAAGCCTATGTCAGAACACAGGATTTATTTCCTAAATGGATTTGATCTCCTTCCAATCCAGGGGAGTCTCCAGTGCCTTCTCACTTAAATTAGTTTTGGGCAGTTATCTTCTTTGTGGTGCTTAGTTGGAAGAGCCAAAGGTTCACACATTGTACTAATTCATGGTGTGTTTGGTTTGGGCTTAGGAGGATGAGTAACCCTGAACATTGGGACTTCCCTGTGAACAAGATCTTCTTTGAAAACAATAACAATGGTGTAATGTCATATATGAGCCTGTTGGGCGAAATGTCCTTCTGGGTTCAGTTCCAAGTGGGGAGAAAGACACTGGAAACATGGTGGCTGTTTGGAAAGATGGTTTTAATGGCGGACAGGCTCACATGCCTTGAAGATGTTGGGTGAAGAAGAAAAAAGGGAAGAGATGTGCATAGTGCCTGAATTTTATACCCTCTCTGGGCTTTTGAATTTGAGCTTGTATTCTGATTGGCTGTAAGACTCCCATGGGGACAAGCAGGGGCAACTCTGTAGGCTGTCCTGAGTCCCAGGCTTGGTTGATTTTTCCTGGGTGATGATGTAATAAAAAGGCTTTCGGATTCCTATTATGGCTCTGCCTGAAGGAGGTAGATCTTCGTTATGTTGAATAGTCTGGCTCAGGCCTTAATGGTCCATTGACAAAGGTGGGGATGGGAGCTGAGTTTCTTCCTTTGTTTTAGGGGACATATTCTGCCCTTTTTAATATTTCCTAAAATATTTCATTTCTCTAGGAGAGGGGTTGGTGCTAACCTCCTACAAGCCCAACCAAAGTATAAGGGCTAATTTGGCAACCGTCTTCTGCTGACAGCATCCACAACTTGGTGAGGGTAATAGAGTGATCCTTTCCTCCCTATTGTAACTCTTCTCACTGACATCCCAACTATTCTCTCACTTAACCAAGTGATCAAATTGGCACACCACGTTTGCACAGCTAGGCTAGTCCTCTCAGAGCTGAAAGTTTCCATTGGATCAATAACAACTGCAGCCATACAGTTATCGATCTTCGTGATTCATGACCATGAGAAACGTAATTTGTAAGCTCCTCACAGGAGGAGGAAAGAAAAATCTGATTTGCGAAAATACTTTTAAAGAGAGCAAGAGTGGGATGATGGGATGAAAGAAACACCCATGGACCCAAATTCCTTTGGAAAGAGTTATTTTATGATTGGGAGCGGTGGATTTTATTGGCAACTTCTTTTCTTTTTCTTTTTTTTGTCTTCCTCCAAAGTAATCTCTTCTACACCACCAAGCCTGTCATTTCGGATGATGGGGAAATAATCTTTGGGCTCCAACACCGAATGAGATTGCAAGCTTATCTTTGTATTGTGATGAATCGTGTTCGAATTAGGAACATAAGAAGCTGCCTCCTATCGAAATGTGCTATCAGAACTTCTAACTTATTATTAAGCATGTTGACTGGCAGTTGCTTTCCAGAGTTCAAGGAAACTTTGGTCTTTGCTGAAGGGTAAAGTGTGTAATCTCTCACTCCTGTCACTGTGGGCTTCCTTAAAATACTTTTCCGAACGAGGAAATTGAAGAAAATAGTGTGGTATTTTTTTTTCTTAACAGTTTGAGGATGTTAGTCCATATTCTGGCTTTGTTCCAGGTTGTTTAATATCATATACTGGCCTAAGTTAATGAATTTGAATAATTTGAAAATGTCAACAGATCCCTCATATTCTGGACATAAATTGTTTCCACTTCTACCCTCAAAACGACATTATAGGGCACTGCACACCAGAAAAACCAGACTCTGACAGTTCCCCCTCCCCACATGCCATTACTCTGCTAAACATCTATTTCCCACACAGTCAATAATTTACTAAGACTGTATTACTATTCTTCTTCTCACCCTTCCTATTACCTATCTCCTCCTACTTATGACTATAACGTTGTTGCTTGTATCTTTATAATTTATATTGTTTAATTTAGTTTCCTAGTATGATTTATGTAGATTGCTTATTTATTATCCCATGACTGTTACTAAGTGTTGTATCTTATGATTAATGATGAATGTTATTTTCATTTTATTTATTTTATTTTTATGATGACTATGGTCATGATTTATTACTTATAGCTTTTATGTACACCAAGAGCTTACGTTCAGAAGACAAATTCCTTGTGTGTCCAATCACATTTGGCCAATAAAGCTATTCTATTCTATTCTATTCTATTCTATTCTATTCTATTCTATTCTATTCTATTCTATTCTATCCTTTCCTTTCCTTTCCTTTCCTACCCTACCCTACCCTACCCTACCCTACCCTACCCTACCCTACCCTACCCTAATTTAATAGTATGGATGGTTTTGAAAAAAAACTTCCAACCTTCAAACCAGAGTTGAAGTTAGAATGTAGTATTGCAGGCTAATTCTGCCAACTGCCAGCAGTTCAATTCTTACCAGATCAAGGTTGACTCAACCTTCCATCCTTCTGAGATCGGTAAAATGAGGACCCAGATTGTTAGGGGCAAGAGGCTGACTCTGTAAATCACTTAGGGCTGTAAAGCATTATGAAAAGGTCTATAAGCGTAAGGACTATTGTTATTCTTACATTGTTCATGTCAACCAGCATTCACCAGTGTTTGTGCACACCAGATGTTCCAATTCCCTCAAATTTGTGAGCAACCTCTGGTAGAGTACAACACATATCTCTAAAGGGCTTGCTAGAGAAGCTGTTGTGAACTAGGATGAGTGGGAACCATACAAGAATGAGCTCAGCTGACTGTTCTAGTCCTGCCTTAGGCAGGAGAGCCAGCTGGGTGACTTTGGACCAGTCTCTCTCTCTCTCTCTCTCTCTCTCTCTCTCTCTCTCTCTCTCTCTCTCTCTCTCTCTCTCTCTCTCTCTCTCTCTCTCTCTCTCTCTCTCTCTCTCCCTCTCTCTCTCTCAGCTCAACCCACCTTACAGGGTTGTTGTTGTGGGGACAATAGGAGGAGGAAGGTATGTTTTGGATAAGTTTACCACCTTGAGTTATTTATCAAAATAATAAAGGCAGGATAAACAAATAAATAAAAATAGGTGGCCAGTGCAGAGCATTTTTCTAGCAAGTTCCATACAACATATTTTGAGCCTCGGTGGCACAGTGGTTAGAGTGCAGTATTGCAGACTACTTCTGCTGACTGACGGCTGCCTGCAGTTTGGCAGTTCATATCTCACCAGGCTCAAGATTGACTCAGCCTTCCATCCTTCCGAGGTGGGTAAAATGAGGGCCCAGATTGTTGGGGGAAATAGGCAGACTCTGTAAATCACTTAGAGAGGGATGTAAAGCACTGTAAAGTGGAATATAAGTCTGAGTGCTATTGCTAGTCCTTCCTTCCTCCCCCCCTCTCTCTCCTTCCTTCCTTCCTTCCTTCCTTCCTCCCTCCCTCCCTCCCTCCCTCCCTCCCACCCATCCATCTATCCATCCGTCCATTTTGGAGCAGTGGCTGGAATGCAGCATTGCAGACTAATTCTGCCAAATGCCAGCAGTTCGATCATCACAGGCTCCAGGTTGATTCATCTTTCCATCTTTCGGAGGACCCAGATGGTTGGGGGCAACATGCTGACTCTGTAAAACGACTTAGAGAGAGATGCAGAGCGGTATATAAGCCTAAGTGCTGTTGCTACTGCTATCTTGCTCTTTCTTTTCTCCAGTTTGAGGCCCACTGTTTCTTTCTCCCCTTGCTTTCCGCTTCCGCCAGAAACAACGTCAGCTGCTTCAGTTAAGTGAAGTAGAGACATCCTTGCGCTAAAAGAGATAGAACAAGTGTGATTCCTCCTCTTTATTCTACCCCTCTCCATGGGGAAATACCAGGGGTGGGTGTTGGAGAGGAGGGGCTCTCCCTGAAAATCCCCAGGCGAGCAGATTTGCGCTTGGGCTGACTTCCTGGGCCTGAAATTCATTAGGAACCTTTGTCTTTGCCACTGTTTTTGGGCTTATATCTTTATTGATCCTGCCTGCCTATGACCGATGGGAAATATGTGGGAAATGATGAATCTCCTTCCGCAGAAGAAGGTTCATAATCTTGTTCTAACAAAGCCAAAGCCCGTAGGGAAGGATGAACAGGCTGTGTGCAGAGCCTGTTTCAAGAGGATATGGCTATCACATCTTGTTTCCCTTTGTTTTACTAGGAATAACATTCAATTACCCCTCACAACAACCGTGTCTCTTAAGGGCAGTTGAGCCGGCTAATCACTTGCCCCTGTTAGTCAGAGACTAAAATACGAGTCGGGCAATGAGACCCCACCTGGGACCCCGAGCAAAATCAACTGGATATAGGCTAGAGGAAATAGAGGCGAAGGAAACCATCTGTCTGCAAGAAATATTGGTTTTGTTCCTCACAAAACCAACCCTGAGTGAAAGATGTTGGAAAGTTTTAGACTAGAAGCTCAAACATACGATGGACGGTTGCAGGAACTGGGCATGGCTAGTATAGGGAAGAGAAGGACCAGGAGAGACACGAAAGCAGCGTTCCAATATTTCATGGGCTGTCACAGAGAGGAGGGGTCAACCTTCTTTTCCAAAATTCCTGAAGGCCAGACAAGGAATAAAGGATGGAAACTGAACAAGGAGAGATTCAACCTGGGAATAAAGAGAAATTTTCTGACAGTGAGAGCAATCAACCAGATTAACGGAGTTGGAAGGGATATATATTTGTATAACCAAGGGAAGCAGCTTGGTTATACAACAGAATGGGAATGGGAGTAGAGTAGAGTAGAGTAGAGTAGAATAAACAGAGTTGGAAGAGACCTTGTAGGTCATCTAGTCCAACCCTCCACCCAAGCAGGAGGCCCTACACCATTTCTGACAAATGGCAGTCCAGTCTCTTCTTGAAAGTCTCAAGTGATGAAGCTCCCACAACTTCCAAAGGCAACTTATGTTCCATGGGTTGATTGCTCTCCCTGTCAGAAAATGTCTCCTTATTTCTAGGTTGAATCTCTCCTTGTTCAGTTTCCATCCATTGTTCCTTGTCTGGCCTTCGGGTGTTTGGAAAACAGCTTCACCCCCTCCTCTCTGTGGCAGCCCCTCAAATATTGGAAGACTGCTATCCTGTCTCCCCTGGTCCTTCTCTTCCCTAGACCAGCCATGCCCAGTTCCTGCAACTGTTCATTGTATGTTTTAACCTCCGGTTCCCTAATCAACTTGGTCAGCAGAGCAGTATTCATTCCAACATCTTTTCTTCCCCCCACCCCAACCCAAGCTTGCTATTATGGCATCATAGTATGGTAATGAAAGACCCTTTGAGGTGGAGGGAATCAAATAATCATCTACAAACACGGATGTGTCTGGACTGTGATTATCTTAATGTAATTGGCAAATGAACTCTGATTACGGCTGGCTTTTTACATCCGTGTGCGCATCTTTCTGCTCCTTAAGATACTTCTGTGCTAATCCATTGATTGATTGACGTTCAGCCTGCCTTTGTGGACTGGAGATTACTATTCATTAACAACCCGGAATTTTGATAGCTCAAAGAAGTTATACCAGAGTGCAAAGAAGAGCAACCAAGATGATTAGAGGACTGGAGACTAAGACATATGAAGAACGGCTGCAGGAGCTGGGTATGTCTAGTTTGATGAAGAGAAGGACCAGGGGAGACATGATAGCAGTGTTCCGATATCTCAGAGGGTGCCACAAAGAAGAGGGAGTCAAACTTTTCTCCAAGGCACCTGGGGGCAGGACAAGGAGCAATGGGTGGAAACTAACCAAGGAGAGAAGCAACTTAGAACTAAGGAGAAATTTCCTGACAGTTAGAACAATTAACCTCTGGAACAGCTTGCCTCCAGAAGCTGTGAATGCCCCAACCCTGGAAGTCTTTAAAAAGATGTTAGACAGCCATTTGTCTGAAATGGTATAATGTTCCTGCCCATGCAGGGGGTTGGACTAGAAGACCTACAAGGTCCCTTCCAACTCTGCTATTGTATTGTATTGTATTGTATTGTAAGTCTGGCCTTTTTTTCTCTTGCAAGATGATTCGGGATGACCTGACGCATCAAACTTGGGGGAAGGGGTGTGAATGGTGAAAGAAGGCTTGGAGGGAAACTCCAGCAAGAGCGACAGAAAAACTGCAGAGTTAAATGCTACACCAATAAAGGAGAATATTTGTAGCTCCGGATTGAAATGTGGTGTCCTTGGTTCTTTCTAAGCTTGGTGGTTTTGGTAACGAAACGTCTGCAAGAAAACAGCCAAGCTCGGAGAGCACCAAGGACCCCTCAGATAAATGTTAGTGGCAAAAGTGAGTATTGGCTGAGTTTTTAGTACCAGAAAGCAGAAGACTAAAGGGAAAGAGTGAAGTATGCGACATATAGATAAAGTAACCACCATAATTTTGAAGCTTTCTTGTAAAATTGGATTGCTGTTGTCCACTATTTAATGACTTTTGTGTCTCAATGCCTGCGGAGGTGGCAGTGAGGAGGTTGGGCCAGTCCTGGAGTCTGGGGAGGTCTCGGACAAGGGCTCTGCATAGAAGGCGGGGAGGAGGCAGGGCCATCTTGGAGTTGTGCTGCTTCTGGAGCCTCCAGAATTTGCATTAACGAGGCAGAGGAGCAGGATGATCCTTTTTCCAGTGTGCGCAGAGCTGCCAGAAGGCAAGAGCAGTTAAGACAAAAGGGACGACTCAAGAGTAAAGCTTGGAGGTGATTGGCCCCTCCCATAAGACATAAAGGAGGAGCAAAGGCACGTGAGCCTTTGCAGGAAGCAACTTCGTTCGTTCTGGTCGGTTTAAATTCTGAAGCTCCGTTTTGACTCTGTGCTCCATGTGGCCTTGCAAGCTAATCACCAATTAGGTCTTTGGTAGCGTTTCAAGGGAGATAAAGGTGGGTGCTTATCAGCTTTATCCCGAAAGACTTTGGCAGACTTCTATCGGACTCTTTGCAAACTATTTGTGACTCATTAAGGGCTGTGAATGAACATAATTAACAGCCGTTGAAATAAAAAGAGGGCTTTGGGGACTCTCTGCTTTTCACTGTCTCAGGAAGCCGAGGTCAGAACAAATGTGTGCTTTTCTTCACTTTGGATAAGACTCAAAGGAGGGCTAATTCCTGATCTTGGTTCTTCTTTGGGACCTCAAAAAGATTGTGGAAAATGGCAGTAAACATGAATGGATTGTACACAAATCACACAATGCTACGTCCCTAAATCAGGTGAAAACTGCGTGGGAATATAAGCATGGACAGACTCACCCAACTTAAGTCTTCAGCTGGTCTTTATTGGCAAAGAACACCAAAGTTTTCCATAAATCATGTTGACAATTCAGCAAAGCAGATTTACACAAGCTGTTGAACTGTTTCCTAAACTTTTACCACCGGCAGCGAACATCACCTTATTTAAAAGGCTGACTCCTAATCTAACTCAACCCAAAGTAAGGTTTAATCTAATCATGCTTGCCCTGGGAATCACGGTTTTGCTGTGTGGGTTTTTTTTTTTTATAACACCCACCCACGTTGCTAGACTAATACTTCTTATAATTAGTTGGAAGGTCCAATGTTGCTTGTAGGGACAAAGATCACAGATTTAATTATAGAAATATAACTGCAGTCAACGCCTGGCTGGAACTGCTACAATATTTTTTTAAGAGCAAACTTTGGGTCATATCCCCTTGGCAGTTCGTTATGATGGTACCAGTATGTTGTCTGCTCAATTGTTTAACTGTGTTCCGAGTTCTATAGGTCTAAACATTATATCTACTCAATAGGAGAGTATATTTGTAGCTCAGGGTTGACCTGCGGAGTCCTTGATGCTCTCTGAGCTTAGTTGTTTTCTTACAGATGTTTCCTTGCCCTGCTAGGTAATATTGGGCATTGTTGAGTAATGAAACATCTTCAAGCAACCAACCAAGTTCAGAAAGCATTGAGGAGTCCATTATATCTCCTCCACCACCCCCCGCCTTGCTTTGTCCTCTATATCAGGGGTCCCCAACCCCCGGACTGCGGACCAGTGCCAGTCCGTGGTTTGATAGGAACCGGGCCGCAGGGCCGGAGAGGAGGAGGAGGGAGGAGGGGGCAGCCCCCTGGGCAGAGCGCACGGCAGATGCGGGAGAGCGCAGGCGCAGCCATTGGCACCGTTGGAGGCCCTAGAGGCCGAGTGAGCCGACTCCCCCCTGCGTGCGCATGCGCCGCCTGTCCCCCCCTCCCGCTCCTCCTCTACGCCAGCCAGTCCGCAGAATTTTCTTGAAAATGAAACCGGTCCCTGGTGCAAAAATGGTTGGGGACCCCTTCTCTATATACATTGACTGGATGAGATTAATTGGAATCAGATTTTAGGAAAAGCAAATAACAGAATAATACAATAACAGAATAACAGAGTTGGAAGGGACCTTGGAGGTCTTCTAGTCCATCCCCCTGCTCAAGCAGGAAACACTACACCATTTCAGACAAAGGTTTGTTCAATCTCTTCTTAAAAATCTTCAGTGACGGAGAACGCACTAACGTTCTATCCCTTTCAGTTTTTCTAAAATTCTTTCTTTTTAGTTTAACATTTCTTTTGACTTATAAGAGAATAAGATACAGCATAGAAAAGGAAATTGGAGAGAGGTGGGGAGGAAGAGGGGGAAGAGAAGGGAGGAAGGGTAGGGGAAAAAAAGAAACATTGATTTCCAATGCTCTCTGTTGCAGTAAAATATGGCATTAACATCAACGCACAATTTTTGGCTTTCTCATAATAACATAAAAAAGGCATTTTTAAAAAAAAGATCTATGTCACAACTTTTTCATAATAATAAAAACAAGCCGTTTTATGAAGATCTATCAAACTAATCGGTAAAACCTAAAATCAAAATTAGTTTCTCTAAAATTCTTGTTTTGCTGATCGAGTGTTCTTCCTCTTATTTCTGCATTAGGTTATAAATCTATATAAATTATTCATGCAAACATAGGTGTGACCTTTGTAACGTGTGCGCTATGGGGAAGCATTTTCCCCATAGGTCAAGGTTCCCTGGCACATATGTGCTAGTTGTTCCTGACTCTAGGGGGTGGTGCTCATCTCCGTTTCAAAGCTGAAGAGCCAGCGCTATCCAAAGACGTCTCCATGATCTTGTGGCTGGCATGACTCAACGTCGAAGGCGCACGGAACGCTGTTCCCTTCCCACCAAAGGTGGTTCCTATTTTTCTACTTGCAATTTTACGTGCTTTTGTACTGCTCGGTTGGCAGTAACTGGGACAAGTAACAGGAGCTCACTCCATTACGAGGCGCTAGGGATTCGAACCGCCGAACGTTTTCCCATAACGTGATGGAAATTTAGGAAGAACTTCCACTATTAAACGTCTCCTTCTGCAGACTTCTTCTTAACATAGTCAGCTTGCGGGCTTTTTTTTTTCTCTTTTAGTCACAACTGCAAGGATGTTCTGGTTTGCATATCTGCTTGGAAGATAAAAATCGGCTAAGTCCTTTTTGTAAAAAAGAAAAAAATGGACTGAATAAATTTATTCTCCATCAGTTGGGTTGATGGAGCAAAATGACACAGGGAGGGGTTTTTTGTGTGTGTGAAGATTGGATGTCTTTCTCAAAAGCTCGATTCATTCGAATACAAAGCGGCCTTGATAGAAGGAAATGCTTTGGGTTGCATCTGATAGAACCGGCTTCTGATTTTTTGACTCTTATGCATGTTATTGTCTATCAGGAGAGAAAAAAAAAGAAAGAAAGGAAGATTAATCCACGCTGGTGAGTCTCACTTTGCTGAAAGCGATCATTTCATTTCCAAGCTTTTTAGAAACTGTTTGACAGGAGCTGTGACCTTGTTGTATGCATCATTGCCTCTCTGGTTTCTTCAACTCTGCCCCGGTGATTTATTTAAAGCCTCGTTTGAGCAGAGATGCCCCATAAACAAAACCTAAAATGGCTTCTCCAAATGAGCAAAACAGAATTAAACATCTCACCGTACTTCTCCTACTGGGCCTTTATTAATTGAGCGCGGCTGAGGGAAAGAGAGGACATGCTGAGAACGAAGTCAAATCAGACCAGATGGCCCGAGTGTCAATCTTGCATGCTTCTATCTGTGTAAATTGGGGTGAGGTAAGTGATTTTGAAGGGGACGCGATGGCTCAGTTGCTAAGAGGCTGAGCTTGTCGATGTAGTTCAGTGGTTCGAATCCCTAGCACCACGTAATGGAGTGAGCTCCTGTTACCTGTCCCAGCTTCTGCCAACCTAGCCGTTCGAAAGCATGTAAAAATGCAAGTAATAAGATAGGAACCACCTTTGGTGGGAAGGGAACAGTGTTCTGTGTGCTTTTGGTAATAATAATAATAATAATAATAATAATAATAATAATAATAATAATAATAATAATAATAATAATAATAATAATAATAATAATAATAATAATAATAATTAATAATTTTAATTTATAACCGCTCTCTCTCCCCGAAGGGACTCGAGGCGGGGCACAGGGAATTTAAAAATACAAATAAAAACCACAAACACAATACAATATTAAAACGAATTAAACTAAAACCCTGCGCTAAAATCCCATATGAAAACTAAAACTAAGCCCCTAAAAACCCTAAAAACAGTTTAATTACCCCAGCCCGGCCAAGCAGAAGAAGTGTGTTTTTAGTTTTTGACGGAAGGGGCGGAGGTCCGTGGTTGTTCTAATTTCGGGGGGAAGGTCGTTCCAGAGGGTCGGGCCCGCCACAGAGAAGGCCCTTCCCCTGGGTGTTGCCCGCTGGCATAACCTAGTGGACGGCACTTGGAGAAGTCCCTCTCTGTGGGAGCGAATCGGCCGCAAGGATGTATTGAGTCACATTGGCCACATGACCATGGAGACGTCTTCAGACAGCGCTGGCTCTTCGGCTTTGAAACGGAGATGAGCATCACTCCCTAGAATCGGGAATGATTAGCACATATGCGCGAGGGGAACCTTTATCTTTTACCTTAGTGATTTTGAATATTTGTGGTTGGACTCCGCTCCAAACGGCAGTGTTTTTTTCCTCAAGAATTTGGAAGCGAGAGGATTATAGGAGATAACCCTGGCTGAAGACCAGGTGCGCCTTTAACAAACAACACAGTTCAGTTTTCAGTTAAGCTGTTCCCCTGCTCTCTATCTCTATTAAGTCCTGGTTATTAGGTGATTCAACAGAGCAAGATAACGTCAAATGCATCTTTCCCCCACTGGGTTCGTTTCGCTGAATTTTCCCTGCCAGAAAAGTAGGCTTATAATGTGGCATCTAATTTTCAAAAAAAAAAATTCTTTGGGCTTTGTTGTTTCAACTATGGCAAGAGGCACACAATTCTCCATCTGGACTGATTCAGCTACAACAGAATTAGTTAGAAAAAAATGTGTTTGCTCAAACCATGGGCAGATACATCCTCCCACAGTAATGTTTCCTTCGTGGGGCTTCATCACGAGAAGCTTTCCAGAAGGAATTGGAACGGTCGTCTGTCAGAGATGGGGTAGGCAGGGTCTCCTACGTGGGCGAGGGGTTTGGACTAGATGACCTCCAAGGTCCCTTCCAACTCTGTTATTCTGTCACTTCGTGGAGTCAGAATGGAGAACGACAGAGTTGGAAGGAACCTTTGCAGGTCTTCTCATCCACCCCACTAAATCAGTGGTGGAGAACCTATGGCCCGACTTTGCGGGCACCCACACCATCACCCCAGCTCTGTTTTGGGTCTCTGCCGCACATGGGTGTGCATTTCCCGCCGGCCAGCTGGTCTTCGGGTCCCTGCTGTGCATGCGCAGGGTGCGCCCTGCCTTGCAGTGGGACGTGGGCACATGCATGGGGTGCACATATGCATGGACCCATGCCTTGCAGTTTGGGCAATACATGCGCACTTTGGGCACTCGGTGCCTAAAACGTTCCCCATCTCTGCTCTATATCATTCAGGACAAATGGATGTCCAATCTCTTCTTTAAAATCTCTAGTAGATTCATTCATGTTTTGCTTCTTCTTAGCAACAGTATGGAGATGGTTTAGCACTGCCTTCTTCATATACAGCAGCGATGGCGAACCTTTTTAGGCTCGCGTGCCATAAGTGGGGGGAGCACAGGGGGATCGTGCGTGGGCGTGTCACACCCATAATCCAATGTGCATGCCCCAGTGCACATGCGTGCATGATGGGCGCTCCCCACCCCATTTTTACAGGCTTTTTCCGCCCTCCCCAGGATCCAGAGGCTTTATAGGAGCCTGGGGAGGGCAAAAACATCCCCCCCACTCCTTGGAGGCCCTCTGGAGGCTTCAGGAGCTTCCCTGAAGCCTCCAGAGGACTAAAAATGACCCTATGAGCAAACCGGACGTGACGTCCGGTTTGCTCGTCGGGCTGTTTTTAGTCCTCTGGAGCCTTCAGGAACTTTCAGGAGGCTTCCCTGAAGGCTCCGGAGGACTAAAAACGACCCTACGAGCAAACCGGAAGTCACATCCAATTTGCTCGTAGGGTCGTTTTTAGTCCTTCGTAGCCTTCAGGGAAGCTCCTGAAGCCTCCGGAGGGCCTCCGGGGGTGGGTGGGAGGGCTGTTGTTGCCGTCCCCAGGCTCCTATAAAGCCTGGGGAGGGTGAAAAATGGCTTTAACAATGGCTGAATTGTTGTATCCTCGACCTGCGACTGGTCTCGACTTGCGACCAGCCGCAGGTCTTCCAGTCTGCCAGGAGAAGCCTTGGCAACAGGGTGTTGCAATCTGTCAAACCGCCACTTGCGCCTGATTGGCCAAGACGCGACTGGCGGGAAACCCGGTCTGGCTGCGATCTGATAGGCTCCCCGTTTGACAGCTCGCGTATAAATAGCTGTCAAATGCGGGAGCCCCTGTCTACCGTGCCTATGGTTTCTTGTACATAGTTCTTTCCGTATATCTATTGCTTGCCTCAATAAACGGCATTTGTTTGAGCAAACCTGGTCCGGACTCCCTCTATCTGAGAATCTAACATGAATCAGCTGGCCAGCTCACACATGCACACTGGCCAGCTGACAGAGCAGCGCCTCACGTGTCCTGCTAAACAGTGGCATGCGTGCCATAAGTTCACCATCAGTGATATACAGCGTCTGTTCCAGCTAGGAGGAGGCCAAAAGGATGAAACTTTCATTGTGACAGCAGGATGCCAGTTATTACTTAAAGCTAGTATTAACAGTGCCACACCCCTGCACGTAAGGGGTAGAATTTACCCCTGAGCCATCAAAAACCATATTTTTTTCACTTGCCCCCTTATGCTTCATCCTCCCTGTGTAAGGATTGCCCATCCAAATACTAACCTGGACTAGCTTGCTTAGCCTCCCTGCCCAGAAAAGGTCAGTCGGATATATCTTTTAATTGAGAATATTATAAAATTTTGCAGAACTGTAGTTTTGGGTTTTTTATTTTTTATTTGTCTGTGCTGGTTCATGAAAACACATGATGTTTCTTCATTTGAACCACTAGCTCCGCTCCAGTGTATATTTTCCTGGGATTTGTTAAGAAGTAAGTAACAGCCATACAAAGGGTTGCATACAAAGCATTCTTGACCACTTTGGATCTCTATGCTGTGGACAGATATTGAGAATGTAAGCTTTCTAGATACTACAAACATACAACTTCAGCCCCTATTTACACGAAGGGGGACTTTAGAATGGAAATGTACATGCAGGAGTGTGTGTGCCACTAACTAAACTCTACAAGCTCTGATTAAAAAGTCCACAGCTATAATATAATTATGGAATGGGACTGCAGTTCCTGTGAATGGATATTGTTAAGATTACTGTTGTTGTAATCGTTATGATTGAGCCGTGGTGGCACAGTGGTTAGAGTGCCATATTGCAGGCTACTTCTGTTGACTGCCAGCAGCCTGCAATTTGGCAGTTCAATTCTCATCAGGCTCAAAGTTGACTCATCCTTCCATCCTTCTGAGGTTGGTAAAATGAGGACCCAAATTGTTGGGGGCAAGAGGCTGACTCTGTAAACCACTTAGAGAGGACTGTGAAACACTGTAAAGTGGTATATAAGTCTAAGTGCTATTATTCTATGATCATAAGTGAACCCTACTTTGATTTACATCCATATTCTCCTTCCACTCTCCATACCCAGATCCTTTTGTTCTTGCTATTACATCCTAAAGAGTAGGGGGGGAAAGAATAGCCTATTTTCCATCAAGTTTCAAGTCATCCTGAATTGGGAATCCATGTGTAGGAGATGTGGTGGAGGGAATAGAGGGAGAGAGAGAGAGAGAGAGGGAGCTGATGGAGTAAAAAATGGCAGCATAAATTAATCAGATGAGGCATCTTGCAAGATGGAATTAGATTCTGATTTATAACTGTGCCACTTGCTGCTCCGGTGAGGCTGCCCTGCACTCATCCCTCTGCTTCTGATTTATGGAGCATTTGACATGCTGGGACTGTCAGCTCTGCATCTTGGATAAATGGATGGATTGAGAGATAGATGGAGAGGGGCTTAGCTGAGACTATATATCCTGCCCATTTTATCTCCCCGTTTGATCCTTGGGAATTGATTTCCATTTGTCATTTCATTTGAACCCCAAACCTGGAATCTTCTATATCCGTGCAATATTGTTGATTTTATGAGGATCCCCTCCATCTCTGGGAGCCCGGCTTGGTTTCTTGTTTCTATTAGGTTCTGTTCTGCTATAATGTCTTTGGTGACACGTAGACACAGATGCTGCTGCATCCCTCAATAAACACTGAATAATATGTTTCTACTCAGAAAAAAGGCTTCGGTCCCCATGAGTTTCAGCCTGACCTTCTCCTCTTCTGATTGTCTCATATTGGTTTTAAAGGTCAGAACATGGAATAATAGTGTTGGAAGGGACCTTAGAGTCTTCTAGTCCAACCACTTGCTTAACCAGGAGACACTACACCATGGTTTCTCAACCTGGGTGACTTGAAGTCCTGGGGGATTCTGGGAGTTGAAGTCCACAGGACTTCAAGTCACCCAGGTTGAGAAACACTGCACCACACCATTCTGAACAAATGGCTGTCCAATCTCTTCTTAAAAGCCTTCAGTGATGGAGCACCCACAACTTCTGGAAGTAAGGCATTCCATGGATTAATTATTGTCATTCTCAGGAAATTTCTCCTTAATTCTACCTTGGATCTCTATTTGAGCTGTTACTTCTTCTCCTGCACTTGGTTGCTTTGGACAATAGGTGGGCCCAATCTTCTCTATGACAGCTTCTAGTCTACTCAGAGGTAGAGGTTCTTTGTGCACTTGTCTGAACACACATGGAAGCCCTGTGTTGGATGTTCACTAAATAGGGAAAGAGAAACATCGGCCATGGGTTTTATTTTATTTTATTTATTTTATTTTATTGAGTCTGTCAAACATGTATGATAACAGGTATAGTATAAACATGGATATGAGCACATGAAATGAGTACAATTAAATGGGGACAGTAGGACAGGGACGGTAGGCACGTTTCAGTGGTGGGTTTCTGCAGGTTCGCACCTACTCGCGAGAGCCGGTTGGTGAAATTTAGAGAACCGGTGAGAGGAGGTTCCACCGGCGTACCTGGAAGTAAATCTGGCCCGCCGCTGCCAGTGACCCAACGGGAAGGAAAGGAAAGGAAAAGAAAGGAAGGAAGAAAGGAAAGAAAGAGAAAGAAAGAAAGAAAGAAAGAAAGAAAGAAAGAAAGAAAGAAAGAAAGAAAGAAAGAAAGAATTTATCATCACAATTGAGTCCAAAATTTTGGTTGCTAAGCAAGAGCGTTGTTAAATGAGATTCACCACATTTTAAAAGGTGGCCATTCCCACCCTGTCACATGACTACCAAGCCACGCTCACAAAATAGGCCACACCCACAGAGTAGGTTCTAAAAAATTTGAAACCCACCACTGGCATGTTTGTGCTCTTATGCACGCCTCCTTACAGACCTCTTAGGGAATGGTGTAAGGTCCAGAGTAGGCAGTTTAAGGTTGTAACTGTGGGGGTTTGAGGAAGTAACAATGGAGTCAGGTAGAGCATTCCAGACATTGACCATTCTTTTGCTAAAGTTGTATTTTCTGCAATCGAGATTGGAGCAGTTTACCTTGAGTTTGTATCTATTGTTTGCCTGTGTATTATTGTGGTTGAAGCTGAAGTAGTCGTTGACAGGTAGGATGTTGTAGCAGACAATTTTATGCACTATGCTTAGGTCAGACTCTAGGCAGTGTAATTCAAGGTTGTCCAAACCCAAAATTTCGAGTCTGGTGGCATAAGGGATTCTATTGTGAGCAGAGGAGTGAAGGACTCTTCTCGTGAATTACTTCTGGACAATATAGATGTCAATTTAGTTGATTGGCAATTTAGCCCCTTCCAAATTCTAGGAAGGCAACTCTTCCAGGTCTCCTCTGTTGCCCATACAGTTGGGCTGGTAGTCTAGTTGAAGTCCAAAACAGAATAAATCTGAACTGAATTTCAGAACAAGCTCATCATATTTTGGGTAAGACCGAAAAGAAGATTTGCTCCGATGAAATTTGTGATGCCGCAGAAGAATGGCATTTCTTCACCCAAAGAAAGACAGGCAATCTGCTTTGACAAAACACTTTGCAGAGCTTCATAGCCTCCCTGTTGTCTCCTGCTTCTCCTGCACAGCTTCTTCTATCACTTACAAAATGGGAAAACTCCTCCAGCCTTTGCAAACTCCAGGGGAGAAAAGCAAAAGAGAATGAAGTGGAAGCAAACACAGCTCCTTCTTTTCTCTCCTGGACGTGAGGGGATCCCACTGCTTCCAAAGGACATCCCAAGGAAGACTTCACCAATGTCTTCTTCAAAGGAAATGACATCTTCTTCTTCCGTCATCTAGATCAAACTTCAAACTCCCAGAATGAAGTCCCTTCTTAGCTTTTGTCATTGGCCAAAAATAAGTCATCATCAGTCCATGTTTTTGGTAGTAGCCAATATACCAGCAGATGGGTCGGGCTCTGTGTCTTCTCCATGTTGACACAACATGCTGTTTTACCTGCTGAGAGCCTCCATTTCAGCACATTGATTTTGCATTTAGGTATCCCAAATTTCAACGTGTTCGGGGCCCTCCGAATAGTATAAGGGCGGTCAGATCCTTCAGTCATATCCTCCTTTACCAATGGCAATAGCACTTAGACTTATATACCACTTTACAGTGCTTTACAGCCCTCTCTGTAAGTTCTGTATAGAGTCAGCATCTTGCCCCCAACAATCTGGGCCATCATTTTACCAACCTCAGAGAGATGGAAGGCTGAGTCAACCTTGAGCCAGTGAAGATCGAACTCCTGGCAATAGGCAGTCTTAGCCTGCAATACTCCGTTCTGACCACTGCGCCACCACAGCTCCTTTAATGTGCTTCCTTGGCCAACGGTCTCCTTCCTCCATCTTTGAATTCAACACCGTTATTGTGTACCCTCAATAATGTTTGTTCTTGCCATAAAGCTGTTCCTAGATCTGGGTCGGCGGGCTTGGGGCACATGTCCATTCACACACTGGATCAAACCTGGGATAACTAAGGAAGTGGCCGCTCCACGTCTACTGTTCTGAGGACCCTTACCTCCCTCCAGTGTCTGTCGTTGCAGAAAAAATAATGGCATGATGAGAGCATCCACTTTCCAGTAGGGTCCTGATTTTGCCTCCCCCTTTTTGCTCTGAATTCGGCCTTCCGCTCCTCCTTTCCTCAGGCGGCCGGCTGAAGGAAACAGGACAGTTTACAAAGCTGAAAATGCAAAGGGGACAGCTCTGCCTTTGCCTGCATGTTTGTTTGTTTTCTAAATGGGGCAAAGTATATATGATCGATGCACAAAAGAAAAATGACAGTTGTGTTGCAGGCTCCATAATACTTCTACCCCCTTTTTTTCCCATCTTGGCACAAACAGGTAGACAAATGTGTGTGTGTGTGTGTGTGTGTGTGTGTGGTGGGTTCCTACGCAAACCGGTACTGGTTCACTTGCTCACATGTTTTGCGGCCGCACGTTGCTTGCACATGCACACTTCGCTTTTAATGGTTGTGCGCATGCACGAAGACCATTAAAAGCTAATATACAAGATGTTAACAATGGCAATGGAGACCAGGGAACTGGTTCGGGGGCATGGCCAGGCTGGGTTACTGGCGGTTCTGCAATCCCGGCCAGATTATGACTGTCGGTTTGGCTGAACTGGGCCAAATCAGGAGCAACCCACCTTTGGAGAGAGACAGAGAGACAGAGAGGGGGGGGAGAGAGAGGGGGAGGAGACAAGAGAGAGACAGAGAGAGAGAGAGAGAGAGACACAGAGAGACAGAGAGGGGGGGAGAGGAGAGAGAGAGAGAGGAGAGAGACAGAGGGGGGGAGAGAGGAGGGAGAGAGAGACAGAGAGACAGAAAGACAGAGAGGGGGAGAGAGGGGAGGAGGAGATGAGAGAGAGGAGAGAGAGACAGAGAGAGGGGGGAGAGGAGAGAGACAGAGAGAGAGGAGAGAGACAGAGAGGGGGGGGAGAGAGGGGGAGGACACGAGAGAGAGAGAGAGACAGAGACAGAGACAGAGAGGGGAGGAGAGGAGAGAGAGAGAGGAGAGAGAAAGAGGGGGGGAGAGAGGGGGGAGAGAGAGACAGAGAGACAGAGAGGGGGGAGAGAGAGGGGGAGGAGATGAGAGAGAGGAGAGAGAGAGGGGGGGGAGAGGAGAGAGACAGAGAGAGAGGAGAGAGACAGAGAGGGGGGGAGAGAGGGGGAGGAGACGAGAGAGAGAGAGGGGGGGAGGAGAGAGAGAGAGGAGAGAGACAGAGGGGGGGAGAGAGGGGGGAGAGAGAGACAGAGAGACAGAGAGACAGAGAAGGGGAGTGAGAGGGGGAGGAGATGAGAGAGAGGAGAGAGAGACAGAGAGAGGGGGGAGAGGAGAGGAGGGGAGGGGGAGAGGAGAGAGAGAGAGAGAGGAGAGAGACAGAGGGGGGGAGAGAGAGGGGGAGGAGACGAGAGAGAGAGACAGAGACAGAGAGGGGGGGAGAGGAGAGAGAGAGAGGAGAGAGACAGAGGGGGGAGAGAGGGGGGAGAGAGAGACAGAGAGACAGAGAGGGGGGAGAGAGAGGGGGAGGAGATGAGAGAGAGGAGAGAGAGACAGAGAGAGGGGGGAGAGGAGAGAGGAGGGGAGGGGGAGAGGAGAGAGAGAGAGGAGAGAGACAGAGGGGGGGGAGAGGGGGGAGAGAGAGACAGAGAGACAGAGAGACAGAGAGGGGGGAGAGAGGGGGGAGGAGATGAGAGAGAGGAGAGAGAGACAGAGAGAGGGGGGAGAGGAGAGAGACAGAGAGAGAGGAGAGAGACAGAGAGGGGGGGAGAGAGAGGGGGAGGAGACGAGAGAGAGAGAGAGAGACAGAGAGGGGGGGAGAGAGACAGAGAGACAGAGAGACAGAGGGGGGGAGAGAGAGGGGGAGGAGATGAGAGAGAGGAGAGAGAGACAGAGAGAGGGGGGAGAGGAGAGAGACAGAGAGAGAGTAGAGAGACAGAGAGAGGGGGAGAGGAGAGAGGAGGGGAGGGGGAGAGGAGAGAGAGAGAGGAGAGAGACAGAGGGGGGGGAGAGGGGGGAGAGAGAGACAGAGAGACAGAGAGACAGAGAGGGGGGAGAGAGGGGGGAGGAGATGAGAGAGAGGAGAGAGAGACAGAGAGAGGGGGGAGAGGAGAGAGACAGAGAGAGAGGAGAGAGACAGAGAGGGGGGGAGAGAGAGGGGGAGGAGACGAGAGAGAGAGAGAGAGACAGAGAGGGGGGGAGAGAGACAGAGAGACAGAGAGACAGAGGGGGGGGAGAGAGAGGGGGAGGAGATGAGAGAGAGGAGAGAGAGACAGAGAGAGGGGGGAGAGGAGAGAGACAGAGAGAGAGTAGAGAGACAGAGAGAGGGGGAGAGGAGAGAGGAGGGGAGGGGGAGAGGAGAGAGACAGAGAGAGGGGGAGAGAGAGGAAAGAGACACATGGGGGGGGAGAGTACATGTGTATTCTCTGTCTGCCTCTCCTTCCCACTCTCCCCGTCTCTCCCCCTCCCTCTCTCTCTCCCCCCTTCTCTTTCTCTCTCTCCTACACACACAATTTCAATCCCCCTTTCTCTGTTGTTTACTCTGTTACCGGATTGTTCCCTACCTTGAACGTCCTTCCCCAAAGGAAGAATCAAACATTAAAAATAAATCATAAATCCACGAGTGGGCTGCAAAAAAAAGAAAAGAAAAGAAGGGGGGGGAAAGGAAAGAATCAACTGACGTTATCTGGGGTTACGTTCAGCATTTATTTCCCTAATTACCCAACTTTAATAATACCAGTAGCACCACAGCCTCCTCTTCACCGCCCTCATTCACCTTTAAAGTTCTAATTTAAGAGGAGACCTCAACAAAGAGACTGGACTAGAATTGTTCAGAACTGTAGGCAAATGGCTTCTTTGGAATAGCAATGGCCCTTAGACTTATATTCCATTTCACAGCGCTTTACAGCTCTCTCTAAGCGGTGAAGAGAGTCAGCATTTTGCCCCCAATGATCTGGGTCCTCATTTTACCCACCTCGGAAGGATCTAAGCCTGAGTCACACTTGAGCCAGTGAGATTCAAGTTGCAGACAGCTTGACTCCTCTCTGGGGCAGCCCCTCAAATATTGGAAGGCTGCTATCATGTCTCCCCTGGTCCTTTTCTTCACTAGACTAGCCATGCCCAGTTCCTGCAACCGTTGAGTGTATGTTTTAACCTCCAGTCCCCTAATCATCTTGGTCAGCTGAGCAATATTCATTCCAACGTCAAAAATCTTATGAAGAACGCTTGCAGGATTTGGGTTTAGTTGGTCTAGAGCAGGGGTGTCCAAACTTGAGAACTTTAAGACTTGTGGACTTCAACTCCCAGAATTCCCCAGCCAGCTATGCTAGAGATAAGAAGGACTAGGGCTATATGATAGCAGTCTTCCAGTATTTGAGGGGCTACCACAGAGAGGTGGGGGTCAAGTTATTCTCCAAAGCACCTGAGGGCAGAACAAGAAGCAATGGGAGGAAACTAATCAAGGAGAGAAGCAACTTAGAACTAAGGAGAACTTTCCTGACAGTGTGAACAATTAATCAGTGGAACAACTTGCCTCCAGAAGTTGTGAATGCTTCAACACTGGAAGTTTTAAAGAAGAGATTGGGTCAACCTATCTGCCAAAGCACCAGGAGGCTCAGAGAAGAAACCATGGATAGAACTAATCAAGGAGAAAAGCAATCTTGAATTAAGGAGAAACTTCCTGAAAGTGAAAACAATTAACCAGTGGAACTACTTACTTTCAGAAGTTGTAGGTGGCTCATCACTGGAAATGTTTAAGAAGAGATTGGACAGTCACTTCTCTGAAATGGTGTGGGTTCTCCTGCTTGAGCAATAGGTTGGACTTATTTATTTATTTATTTATTTATTTATTTATTTATTTATTTATTTATTTATTTATTTATTTATTTATTTATTTATTCGATTTGTTAACCGCACCAATCTCCGTCGAGACGGACTCTGGGCGGTGCACAGGACATTAAAATATACAATAAATAACAATATACAAAAGTTAAAAGAAATTAAATAGAAAACCTGTGCTAAAATTCCCATTAAAAAAACCTATCTAACTTGGCTGAGGCTCTATTGTTCTAAAATTCAAGTTCTACGCCAGTCCAGCTTGCTGGAAAAGAAGTGTCTTAAGTGAGCGGCGGAAGAGGGGAAGGTCGGTGATGGTGCGGAGTTCGGGGGGGGAGGTCGTTCCAGAGGGCGGGCCCCGCCACAGAGAAGGCCCTGTTCCTGGGCGTCGCCAGCCGGCATTGACCAGCAGTCAGCGCTCTGAGGAAGGCCCTCTCTGTGGGAGCGAATCGGTCGGTGTGACTTGTAGACTTCCAAGGTCCCTTCCAGCTCTATTCTTGATTGATTGTGGTTTTTCTCATCCTGAGATACTTGTTAGATTGTTTGGAGATAAATTCATAACAAAATATTGATGTGATTACATTCCATGGCATTTTCCAGCATTAAACAAGGTTCTCCTCAGACTTCAAAATAAGAATCATAATTTGCCCAGAGAAAAGTTCAGTGAAGTTTAGCTGAAGTTATTGTCATGGGAAAATACAAGCGTCTAGAGGAAGAAAAATTCAATTTTCTTGTGAGGGAAATTACAGAACACAATTTATCACTGTAAATTGACATTTAGAAACAATATTGTCTATCCATTCAATCTCTCTCTCTTTTTTTTTTGGCCTTTCACGATGAAAAAACATTCTAGTAAATTGACAGGTTTGGGCGTTGGCTGCAATTAGAAGCCATCCTTTTTGTATTTGGATGGCGAAAGGCTTGGCTCGACATTTTTGGAAACTGAATACAGTGATCCCTCGTTTTTCGCGGTTAATCGGGACCGGACCCTTTCGCGGAAACTGAAAAACCGCGAAGTAGGATTTGCAATACACTATACCGGAAACTTGAGTTGGTGGACATCCTTTAAAGCAAGCACTAGGGGGCGCTTGCCTCCTACCAATGCATTTTTTTCTATTCTGTATTATTGAAAAACCCGCGAAGCACTGAAGCTGCGGAAAATGAAGCCGTAGAAAACGAGGGATTACTGTAGTTAGTTTCATGGCACTTGATGCCAGTTTCATGGTGACCCATTGCAAAGTGATTCTGAAATGCTGATCTCCAGGGCACAATTTCTAGGTTTGAAATGCTTCAGGGTTCACTAAAAACGTTTACAAGACCCACAGAACAAATTGTTGGAGGAAAACACACCTCTGCTTTTAGTCAGACTAAAATGAAAATAACCATCAAGCATAGGAAATCAGGAGTCAAATGAATACAGCGATATTGTACAGCTAATGGTCTCTACCAGAGTCTGAACAGCTAACGGTCAAAGCAAATTGGTGCTAGATAAGAGTCGATGGAATTCAAATGGGCTGGATTTAGATCTCTTGCAGATGTGAAGGGACTCGAGACTAATGATGCACTTGACTCCTCCTTCCAGCTCAGGGTTATCTTCCTGAGCTCAGGGTTATCTTCCTCCTCTCCTCTCCTCCCCTCCCCTCCCCTCCAGTGCAATAGTGTAATGGCATTCTGACCACAAAAGGGCAGTGATCTTGGACTTGAATTTGAATAGGGAAACAAGGGAACTTCTCAATCAGCCTGTAAATTTATTGCAGAATGAATTAGGGATACGTGAGTTGCCTAGTTTTATTTTTTCCATAACTTTTTTGATGCCCTTTGTTTGAGGAAAGGAAGGAAGGAAGGAAGGAAGGAAGGAAGGAAGGAAGGAAGGAAGGAAGGAAAAGAGATTTATAAAGGAAGGGAGGAAGAAAAAGGAAGGGAAGGGAAAGAGAGGGAAAGTGGGAAGGAAGGAAGGGAGAGAGGGAGGGAGGGAGGGAGGGAGGGAGGGAGGAAGGAAGGAAGGAAGGAAGGAAAAGAGATTGATAAAGGAAGGGAGGAAGAAAAAGGAAGGGAAGGGAAAGAGAGGGAAAGTGGGAAGGAAGGAAGGAAGGGAGAGAGGGAGGGAGGAAGGAAGGAAGGAAGGAAGGAAGGAAGGAAGGAAAAGAGATTGATAAAGGAAGGGAGGAAGGAAAAGGAAGGGAAGGGAAAGAGAGGGAAAGTGGGAAGGAAGGAAGGAAGGGAGAGAGGGAGGGAGGAAGGAAGGAAGGAAGGAAGGAAGGAAGGAAAAGAGATTGATAGAGGAAGGGAGGGAGGAAAAGGGATAGAGATGGAAAGTGGGAAAGAGGGAAGGAGAGAGGGAGGGAAGAAAAGAAGGAAGGAGTACATAGGAACTTCAGCTTAATAGCATTGCAGTGTCATTTCTCCAACAGCGCTAGTTGATCTCACCATAATCTTTTTAACTTTCTGTGCATTTGCGTGTTGATGTGACAACTTCATTGGCAATTGTATTGTATCATTGCATTCTGAGGCTCCCTGCCTAGCACTGCATTCTTGTCTTGACTCACAGAAAGAGTTGATTTGGCATAAAGAGAGTTTACACAGAGGCAGAATGAGAGTGTAAATTGTATTGTGCGGTAGTTAATGGTCTTGAGCTAGAAGCCTAGAAATTGAGTTCAAGGGCTGCCTTGGACCCACAAGGCAGTTGAGTGACATTAGGCCAGTCTCGCTCTTTTACCCATAGGAAGAGGGAGGCAAGGGGAAACCACAGCAAACCACTTCCGAAAACGTTGCCAAGAAAATTGCATAGACTTCTTCCAGTAGTCACTTGAAGCCAATGCAGATAATCCTGGGTGGAAGGGTGAAAAATGGTCACAAAGCACTTTTTTCAGTGCCGTCATAATTTTGAACCATGACTAAACGAACTGTTGTAAGTTGAGAACTATATGAATAGCAGTGGTGGGATTCAAATTTTTTTACTACTGGTTCTGTAGGTGTGACTTGATGGGCATGGCTTGGTGGGCATGGTAGGGGAAAGATGTTGCAAAATCTCCATTCTCTCCCCATTCCAGGGGAAGGATACTGTAAAATCTCCATTCCCTCCCCACTCCAGAGGAAGGATATTGCAAAATCTCCATTTCCTCCTGATCAGATGGGACTCAGGAGACAGAATAGATGGGGGCAGGGGAAGTCAGAGGTGGTATTTACCGGTTCTCTGAACTACTCAAAATTCCCACTACTGGTTCTCCAGAATTGGTCAGAACCTGCTGAATACCACCTCTGGTGTATAGGCGAAACACTTGAAAAACTCAATTGCTTTTGTTGCAAAAGAGAGAGAGGGTGCTGCAAATCATTTGCATGTTTAAAAGTGTATTACGGAAAAGATTTATTGTAAAAATCCCTAACGCTTATTCAGAGAAGCCCCATTAGTATGCTGATCCACAGAGCTCTTGCCCGATTCTGCTAATCCCTAGTTCTGCTCAGAAGTGTTTGATTACATCTTCATCCAACGAAAGAGATCTTTGAAGGAACTCTGAAAAAACATGTCTCACACAAGCGGAACCCACTATAGTGGGTTTTGAAAGAGAGTGTGTGTCAAAATACACAGATTCTCTGTATGTCCCAATCCAAAATTAGTCTTGAAAAATAGATGTTGGATGGGTTCCCACCCAAGTTTGCTCTCTTATGTTGTTGGTTTGAGCTCTGAGCTTGGCAATGTTGTGGCCTGTCAGAGGCCACCCCCTTCAGCAGCCAAATCAGAGGAGGAGGAAGAGGCATGGGAGCAGAGGTGGTATTCAGCCAGTTCTGACAGGTTCTGGAGAACCAGAAGTGGAAAGTTTGAGTTGTTCAGAGAACCGGCAAATAGGATGGCCCTGCTCCCGCTGCCTCCCAGCTGATCTTCTTTTGTTGCCCTGAACAGGAGAACGGAGTTTGAGCTCCGAGCTTAGTGATTTGGTTGCAAACGTTTCATCCCCATTCAAAGAGATATCTTCAAATCAGTGGTGAAATTCTATTTTTTTTTACTACCGATTCTGTGGGCATGACTTGGTGGGTGTGGCAGGGAAGGATACTGCAAAATCACCATTCCCTCCCCACTCCAGGGGAAGGATACTGCAAAATCACCATTCCCTCCCCACTCCAGGGGAAGGATAGTGCAAAATCACCATTCCCTCCCCACTCCAGGGGAAGGATAGTGCAAAATCTCCATTCCCTCCCCACTCTGGGGCCAGCCAGAGGTGGTATTTGCTGGTTCTCCAAACTACTCCAAATTTCCGCTACTGGTTCTCCAGAATCTGTCAGAACCTGCTGAATTTCACCCCTGCTTCATATGCACTTGGAATCACCAAGCTCGGAGCTCAAACCAGCAGCATACAGTAACTACCAACCCGAGCTACTAATATTCAAAGACATTATTCTGGTATGTTAAAGCTACTTGAGTAACAGTTTTCGAACAGAAGACAGAGCTCCTTTTAAACAGATTGGCAAATAAGGTGTTTCTACCATCTTTCTCTGTTTTGGCTGCCAAGACCCCTCTGTTCATTATATGCTTAATAATTCTTACTAAGTGCTCCTGAGCTTGCGAAACAGTCCAGTTCTGTTGCCCCCAAGCAATCATCGGCTACTCTGGCCAATTGTCAGTTATTATCTCTTCCCCACCCCCTCCACATTCTAGGTCCATCATCTGTAGTTTCAAAACTCTTGTTTTAGAAAGGGAGATGTAATTGCAGCCATTAAGAATTTGCACGGCAGTTATCAACTCTAATCGTTTTTATTGCCTTCCTGAAACATTGCTAAATCGGCATAGCTAGAGATGAAGTCTTAACGATGTTTCAAAACCAAACCCTGGCATACATTTTTATTTGGGCTGAAGCTGCCTTTTTCCTTGGGGAATACAGAATGACAGAGTTGGAAGGGACCTTGGAGGACTTCTAGTCCAACCTCCATCCTTAGGCAGGAAACCCTACACCACTTCAGACAAACGGCTGACTATTCTCTTCTTGAAAGCTTCCAGTGTTGGAGCATTCACAACTTCTGCAGGCAACTTCTGTTCCACTGATTAATTGTTCTCATAGTCAGGAAATTTCTCCTTAGTTCTAGGTTGCTTCTCTCCTTGAGTATATCCACCAGAGGTAGTATTCAGCCAGTTCTGGCCAGTTCTGGAGAACCAGTAGCAGAAATTTTGAGTAGTTCAGAGAACCAGCAAATAGGCTGGCCATGCCCTTGCTGCCTCTCAGCCCCCCAGATGATCTTTTGCTGCCCTGAACAGGAGATCGGAGCTGAAAAACATGTTAGTGGGGTGGGGAGAGGGGATTTTGCAGTATCCTTCCTCTGTCATGCCCACAAAGCCATACCATGCCCACCAAGCCCCACCCACAGAACCAGTAGTAAAAAAAAAATGAATCCCACCGCTGATTTCCACCCTTTGTTTCTTGTCCTACCCTCAGGGGCTTTAGAGAATAGTTTGACTCCCTCTTCTTGGTGGCAACCCCTGAGATACTGGAACACTGCTATCATGTCTCCCTTGGTCCTTCTTTTCATCAGACTAGACACACCCAGTTCCTGCAACCGTTCTTCATACATTTTAGCCTCCAGTCCCCTAATCCTTTTTGTTGCTCTTCTCTGCACTCTTTCTAGAGTCTCCACATCTTTTTTTTACATCCTGGCGAGCAGAACTGATTGCCGTATTCCAAATGTGGCCTTACCAAGGCATCATAAAGTGGATATTGATAGCATGATAAAGGGAGCCCTCGCCGGCTCTTCGCAAGCAAGCAAGAGGGCTCGCATTATACCTGCAGCTGTCAGACTCAGTTACACATAATGGGCTTTGCAACCCAGTGATTAATTTGGTAATCAAAATGGATATTTTAATAATGGCTGGCAATGAAAAAAAAATCTAAAATAGATATAAACTATTTTTTTTTCTTTTGGGTGGGTGGGTGGGTGGGGGGCTCCGAATTGGCAGCTGATGCCTTTCCGCTGTATGAGAAGTGTCAGGGAGGTGAGAAAGCAGAGAGAAAGCGGAGAGGCAGGGATAAAGAATTCCTGTGATGCTTCATCCAGGCTGGCCAAATGTTTGACGTTTTCTTTTTCAATAGAGGTAGGATTGGGTCTTTCCTTTGCTGAGTTGAGCTGGGTTATGGGGGGGGGGATGACACTCTATTTAAATGGTTATCACACTCAGATGGTTCAACTTCCAAAGTTTTGAAAAGCTTCGTGGGTTGGTTTTTTTTTTAATGCCTTCATGGAAATGAGTCATTTGTTTAAAACAGTGCTTCCCAAATATTTCTCCGTCACCAGTGGTGGGTTTCTGCAGGCTCGCACCTACTCGCAAGAGCCGGATGGTGAAATTTAGAGAGCCGGTGAGAGGGGGTTCCACCGGCGGACCCAGAAGTAAGTCTGGCCTGCCGCTGCCAGTAACCCAATGGGAAGGAAAGGAAAGGAAGACAGAAAGTAAGAAAGGAAAGGAAAGAAAGAAAGAAAGAAAGAAAGAAAGAAAGAAGGAAGGAAGGAAGGAAGGAAGGAAGGAAGGAAGGAAGGAAGGAAGGAAAGAAGGAAAGAAAGAAAGAAAGAAAGAAAGAAAGAAGAAAGAAAGAAAGAAAGAAAGAAAGAAAGAAAGAAAGAAAATTTATCATCACAATTCAGCCCAAAATTTTGGTTGCTAAGCAAGAGCGTTGTTAAATGAGTTTCACCACATTTTACAAGTTGGCCACTCCCACCCTGTCACATGACTGCCAAGGCACACCCACAAAATAGGCCACACCTAGAGAGTAGGTTCTAAAAAAATTTGAAACCCACCACTGTCCGTCACCCAAACTTTTTGCCTGAAGTGGTGTAGGGTTTTCTGCCTGAGCGGGGGGTTGGACTAGAAGACCTCCAAGGTCCCTTCCAACTCTTGTTATTCTATTCCATTCTACATTCCCTGAAGCCCGAGCCCTGTTTAATTTAGCAGTCACTCTTTGGATTTCACTATGTCAGCTAATTTCAGCTCTGTAAATGACTCCTCACCACCGTTGCCTCCAAGCCCTGCCTGATAATGGAAAAACAAATCTGGACAACTTCCCAAGGCTTCCTCGTTTGCGCTGCAGCTCCCTCCTTCCCTCCCTCCTATCAGATAGCCGTGTCTTCCATCTCCCCAGATAATCCTGCCGCCGACTCCTTTGCCCAAGATGCCAAATTGAATATCTGCTCTTCAGAAATGAGGATTAGTGTGTTGATGGGCTGACTTACACATGGCCGCAAAGGTCAGTGCGGATCCCAGAGGAGGAAGGGGAAAGAGGGGAGGGGCGAGTTAATAAAACAGGAGAGCCAGACGGCAGCTGGTTATGTCTAGAAGGAAGGTGCGATTTTCTGTAATAGCTCGCGTATTAAAAAAAAATAGGGCGGGGGAGCTGTGGATGATTTAAAACTGCTGGGTCCTGGCGCAAAAGTCAGTGTCAGTCCTGCAGCCATCTTTTCTTTTAGATCTTTGGCCTGCCACACTTTCTATTATTTTACTATGTTTTTTCTGTTGTGGGAAAATGGGAGGGGAGAATCGTACAGAGTTAGATGCTATGTAGCCATAACAAAATTCCTTTCTAGAAAGTCAAGGTCATCCTTTTACCTCTGCACCTCTGCACCTGACCGGAACTGGATGAGTGGAAGCTGCCAGCATGGCAGTGGGAGATTGGACCATGGGATGGACTTGTGGGTGTGGGGGGCAAGATCTTGAACTTTTAACTGGGTGGGGAAAACCGCGAAGCTTTCAGATTCGGGTTTGCCCAGATGTGACAACGTGTCTCTCTTCATCAATTGGAACTTTGAGCAATACTTTTGCCTTGGACTCTGATTTAATTTTGGATGCTATTTGGAACGCTGACAGTCAGATGGGGTGGGTTCCAAATGCCTCTCTGGGCTGCAGGCATGCTGTTAAAAACCAAGCGGCATGCAAATTATCCAAAGCAGGTAAAATGCACTTAGTTCTTCCACTATGTTGAATCGATAGCTTTTGCCTTTCATAAGAGAGGGGAGGGAAGGAGTTCTGCAAAGGCCAATATTGGCAACAGATAATAATAGATAAAGTATTCAGGAGGAGACCGAAGACCAAATGGATCAGTCGGAAGACTAATGATCTGTCTCTCTCTCTCTCCTAAATCCTTTGGCACATAACTTTCTCTTGCTATTTGTTTATATGAAAAGGGCACATTGTACGCCTTTCCTTTCTTGCACTTCACTGAGAGCGAATGGGAACCAATGGGAGGATGCAGCAGTAGAAACACAGCTTCCAAGCCAAAGGAGGTGATGGTTCACCCTTTACTGTTGATTTGGTCCACTGGTGGGACTCCAAATATTTTCCTACTGGTTCTATGAGAGCGGGTGGTCAGCACTGGTGAACTGAGCTGTTTTTTAGCTCAGCTGAGGCGTGGCAATCCCCTCTGCCACATGAATCAGCTGGGCTAAAATACAAGGGAATATAGAACAGGAAACAACGGGCGCAACTGTGGGTGGGGGAGTGGGGGAAACCAGAGGTGGTATTTGCCAGTTCTCTGAACTACTCAAAATGTCCACCTCCAGTTCGCCCGAACCAGTCTGAACCGGCTCAATACTACCTCTGATTTGGTCCCAGGATAAATCTTGGGTTCAGTTCTCAAAATGGAATTTAACAAAATAAGAGTTGGAAGGGACCTTGGAGGTCTTCTAATCCAACCTCCCTGCTTAGGCAGGAAACCCTACCCCACTTCAGACAAATGGTTATACAACACCTTCTTAAAAACGTCTAGTTGTGGAGCATTCACAACTTCTGGAGGCAAGTTGTTCCACTGATTAATTGTTCTCACTGTCAGGAAACTCCTCCTTAGTTCCTGGTTGCTTCTCTTCTTGGTTCATTCCCATCCATTGCTTCTTGTCCTGCCCTCAGGTGCTTTGGAAAATAAGGTTGACCCCCATCTTCTTTGTGGCAGCCTCTCCAATGCTGGAACACTACTAGAATGTTACCTTTAGCCCTTCCTTTCACCAATATTAACTTAAGAATTCACACCAAGTGTTACTGAGTCACGGAGAGACTCCAGTCCTACGAGCAGAAAGGAATGGAATATGTTTCACCTGGAAAAGAAAAGATACGTTGATAGCAGGCTTCTGGGGGGATTACCTGTTCTCTTTCATCGTAGACTGTAGGAAGGCAGATTCCTGATGAATGTAGGAAAAGCTTCCTAGTGGTAAGAACATCAAGGGGAGCATCTCTTCATTGGATGTCGACCACCAGAGCCATCGATCAAAGATGCTTTCATTTGATGGGATGCTTCATTGGAGTCCTACACTGAAGACAGATGGGATGCCCTAAATAACGACTGCCAACTTTATGGTGGTCCCTGTACCACCAGCTTGATGGTATAGTTAAGGCACTAGGCTAGCAAAAATTCAGCTGTCCAGTCCCTTTTTTCCAGCTCTAGGAAGTAGGCAATGGCAAACCACTTTTGAGAACTTTGCTAAAAAAAATTGCAGGGGACTACTGTCATCTGAGTAGATGACAAAAATCAACAGTGACTTAGAGGAACATATCTCTTAAAGAAAACTTGACTTCTCTATGAAGAAAAAGAAAGAAAGAAAGAAAAAGAAAGAAAGAAAGAAAGAAAGAAAGAAAGAAAGAAAGAAAGAAAGAAAGAAAGAAAGAAAGAGAAAGAAAGAGGGAGAGAAAAAGGAAGGAAGCAGGGAAGGAAGGAAGGAAGGAAGAAGAAAGAAAAAAAGAAAAAAAGAAAAAGAAAGAGAAAGAAAGAAAGAAAAAGAAGAAAAGAAGGGAAGGAAGGATGGACAGGCAGACAGAAAAAAAAGAAAGGAGGGAGGGAAGGAAGGAAGGAAGGAAGGAAGGGGAAGGGAAGGGAAGGAGGGAGGGAGGGAGGGAAGGAGAGGAAGGAAATTTAAAGACAGGCAGACAGAAAAAAGGAGGGAAGGAAGGAAAAGAGGGAGGGAGGGAAATAGAGGAAGGAAGGAAGGAAAGAAAAAGAAAGAAAGAAAGAAAGAAAAAGAAAAAGAAAGAAAAAGAAAGAAAGAAAAGAAAGGGAAAAGAAAGAAGAAAAGAAAGAAAGAAAGGGAAAAGAAAGAAAGAAAGAAAGAAAGAAAGGGAAAGAAAGAAAGAAAGAAAGAAAGAAAGAAAGAAAGAAAGAAAGAAAGAAAGAAAGAAAGAAAATAAAGCCTTTTTGATTGAACCCCTTAAAAGTCCACTTCTTGTGCTGGGTCACTTTGGAAGACTGTATCCTGTTGCTAAGAAACACATCAGGCACAGATGTTTAATAAACTGCATAATATAGCAAAGATTTGCTATATTTTGCTTCAACGTTAAAAGAGCATTAGGCAGCAAAAACACGTTTTCCCTTTTCTTCCTCTCTCTGCTTTCCTCAGCCGGTCCTTGATCATTTATTACTTTTTCTACGAAAGCCGCCGAGATGTCAGCCCATTATAGAAATAACATCCCAGTTCTTTAGTCTAAGAGACAAAGTTTCGGTGTTCCAATTTTTGCCGGGGGTGTTAAGAGGACAGCACAAGGAAAACAAACAACTCCTTCTGCCTCTCCCATACGGCTGGATAATTCCTTTTGTCATAGCCAATTTGAAGGTAATTCCGCAGCCCTTAATATGAAAAACGGAGCAAATTTGCTTCAGATTTTTCACACCGCTAAGCTCAAAGAGAAGGGGGGGGGGGAGAACTTCCTCCCAGAGTTGGAAGGAGCTGGAATTCATATCAGGGAAAATGTCCATCTAGACCTGCTGTTTCCAGTACAGAATTAATTGACAAACCCACCATTGCAGATGGGCAATTAAGGTAGTATCAATTGCAAAGTAATTCACGCATTTGCAATTCCGCACTGCAATTCCGAATTGTTCAAAGGCATTTAAAACTTGCCAGCGTTCCCCGAGGAAGGACAACGCCTAAAATGTGAGCCTTATCGGAGGGATGGGGTTGATTTGGTTTGTAAATTTGCAAAGTTATATTTATTTATTCAATCCCTTGCTTGCTAAATACCGGCTAATGTCTTAGAGTTTGCAGGCTCTGAATAATGCTTTTTACCTGCACTCAGGCATTCCATTTGCATACGTTGACTGCCAACTTGTAGCTTAGCAAGACCTTTGAATCCAACTGGCTTCGTGCTTGCTCTGGCAACTGAGTAGTAAGGAGTAGTAAAGGAAAGGGCGTTGGTACTTACCTGATACGCCTCTTCTAATAAGGGGGGAGATAGCATCCATGTATGGGTTCAACCTATCCACACTCTGATTACTAATTAATTAACCACGGTATATAACCCCCTTCCGGGGATCCCTTGCCCAGTTTACGACGAAGAAAAGAGACTGACTCACCGGTGTACCACCAACTTCTTTAGTAACTTGAAGACAAAACGTAACCACAGGAAAATACAGAACAACAAGCAGGCTGAGCGACATAGGGATGGGCCGGATGCTATCTCCCCCCTTATTAGAAGAGGCGTATCAGGTAAGTACCAACGCCCTTTCTCAATAAGGGTGGAGATAGCATTCATGTATGGGACATACCAAAGCCCCTGCGCCACCCCCGGGAGGGATGAGGTCAAGCCTGCCCCAATGAACGTGAAACCGCGGACTGCAGCACCCGGCGTCCGAAGTTAGCCTCAGCAGCCGCAAACTTGTCCAGTTTGTAGTGTCGTACAAACGGTGAAGGCGAGGACCAGGCCGCCGCTCTGCAGATCTCCTCCAAGGAGGCCCGTGTGGCCCAGGCGGAGGTGGTAGCCGCGCTACGGGTCGAATGGGCCGTTATCCCCCGAGGGACAGGTTCAGCACAAGCGATGTAAGCATTCTCGATGCAGAGGCGCACCCAACGTCCAATACAGGCGACTGACACTTTCTTTCCCAGGGAACCTGGTGAGAAGGAAACAAAGAGGGACTCCGACCTACGGATGGGCCCCGTGCGGTCAATGTATACCTGCAAAGCCCGCCTAACATCCAGGAGATGCCACAAACCGCCCGCTGCCTGGTCCGGGTCTCCCTGGAACGCCGGTAGGACCACCTCCTGGGCGCGGTGGAACCAGGACCCCACCTTCGGGACGAAGGACGGGTCCAGCCGGAGGACGACCCTGTCCTCATGGAACCTGCAAAGGTCCTCCCTGACAGACAATGCGTTTAGCTCAGAAATCCGTCTGGCCGAGGTGATGGCCACCAAAAACACCACCTTCCACGTAAGGTACTGCCACGGTACCTCCTCCAGCGGCTCAAATGGGGCGCGGGTGAGGGCGCTCAGCACCTTAGGCAGATCCCACATGGGGTACCTGTGCACCGGGGGAGGTCTCAAGTTCGTGGCCCCCCTGAGGAAACGTCGAACCGTTGGATGTTGCGCCAGGGATGACCCACTGCCCCACGAGAGGACCGATCCAATGGCCGCCACCTGTCGCTTGATGGTGTTAGGAGACAGGCCCCTCTCCAACCCATTCTGGAGGAACTCCAGGACCTGTGGGATTGTGGCCAACTGGGGGGACAATTGACGTTCTGCGCACCACTTGCAGAAGATGGTCCAGGTGGCATCGTAGATGCGCGTGGTGGACGCACGTCTGGAAGCCTGGATGGTCTCGATGACCCTGTCTGAGAAGAGGCCACTCCTCAGAGCGAGCCGCTCAACCTCCAGACGGCTAGTTGGAGCCACCGGCTCTCCGGGTGTTCCAGTGACCCCTGGACCAGGGTCACTCTGTCCGCCGGTATCCGCCAAGGATCCCTCAGGGACAACGTTCGCAGGTCCGCAAACCATGGGCGCCTGGGCCAGTACGGTGCCACTAGCAGGACCTCCGCTTGCAGCGCTATCGTCCGCCGGATTACCCTAGGAATAAGAGAGGTAGGTGGAAAGGCATACATAAGGCCCTGAGGCCACAGTGCTCGAAGGGCATCTACCCCTTCCACCCCCGGCGTGGGGAACCTGGAGAAAAACCTCGGCAGCTGGGCATTCTCCGGGGAAGCGAATAGGTCGACCAGGGGCCTCCCGAACCTCCGACAGGCCTCCTGAAAAATAGAAGGGTGTAAACTCCATTCCGTCTGATCTATTTCCACCCTGCTGAGCCAATCCGCCCAGGTGTTGTCCACCCCGGAGATGTGCTCTGCTACCAGAGACGCTAGATTGTGCTCCGCCCAGACCCCCAACAGGTCGGCTTCCGCCATTAGGTCCTTGGACCTTGTGCCACCCTGCCGGTTGACGTGGGCCTTGGCCGTGATGTTATCAGTCAAGATTAGCACGTGCTGACCGGCTAGAGCCTCTGCAAACTCCAGCAACCCTAGCCTGATAGCCCTGAGCTCCAGCAGGTTGATGGGGAGGGCTGACTCCTCCTGGGACCACCTTCCCTGAGCCGCCCTGCCCTCCATGTGGGCGCCCCACCCCTGGAGGCTGGCATCCGTAGTGACTGTGACCCTGTCCGACACTCTGAAGTGGCAACCGCGGCCGATCGCTACGGACCTCCACCACCTCAACGACCTCCTGACCCCAGGGGGGAGTGAGACCCGCAAGTGGGAGTGGGCCACCCTCCTCTTTTGATAGGGGAGCAGGAACCACTGGAGGTCCCTAGAATGAAGGCGGGCCCAGGGCACAATGGAAATGGTGGAGACCATCATTCCCAGAAGCTTGGACAGCGTGGCCAACGAGGGTCTGCTATCGGCCTCGACCAGTCTTACCACCTGGTCGATGTTCGCGACCCTCTCTTCTGAAAGGAACACTTGCCCCGCTAAGGAGTCTATCCAGGCACCCAGGTGGAGAATCCCGGTGGAAGGGGTGAATTGGCTCTTGGCCTCATTAACCGAAAACCCATGGGCCTCAAGGACCCTGACGGTGGTGGCCAGATCCGCCAGGGCCGCCTCGTATGAGGTAGACTGGAGCAGGATATCATCCAGGTAAAATTGAGCTCTTACCGGCAATGAGTGTAAATGGGCCGCCAGGGCGGCCATAATTTTAGTGAACACTCGGGGAGCGGACGAAAGGCCAAATGGAAGAGAAGTATATTGATAATGAACTGATGCATAACAGAAACGTAAATACGGTTGGAAATCAACGCAAACAGGTACATGTAAATAGGCCTCAGTGAGGTCAATAGATGTGAGGAAATCCCCACAACGCACACCTTCTAGAATAGTAAACAGTGAATGCATTTTAAACCTTTTGTAACGAATATACAAATTCAACCGTTTCAAATCCAGAATGGCCCGCCACCCCCCGGAGGGTTTCGGGATCACGAACAGACGGGAATAAAACCCCTGTCCGGCCTGGCCAGAGGGGACCGGCTGAATGGCCCCTATCTCCAGTAGGTGTGATATGGCCTGGGTCATCAGGGCCCTGGACCCCGGGTTGCTGGGGACCGGGCAGGTGACAAAGGTGGGGGGCGGCAGGGCCTCAAAGTCCAGAGTCAGACCGTCCCTGACAGTGGACAAGACCCAGGCGTCTGAAGTTGACCTCTCCCACTGGGAAACGTACAGACGCAACCTGCCCCCAATGGGCGTGGAGCCCAGGGAGGGACTAGTTTCTGCGGTAGGGACGGCTACCGCCCCCTCGAAAGGGCCGATTGGAGCCCCCACCCCTCTGCTGTCTGTATTGATGCTGCTGCCCCCTGGGGCGCTGATTATAGCCCCCCTGGGCCCGAAACCCCGAGCTGGGGGGTTCCGGGTGGAAATTGCCCCCAAAGGACTGCCCCCTGGGGGGCTGGCGTCGGGGGTATGGGCCCGGCCTACCCGCTCCCCGCCTGGGGTTGTTGGGCAAAGTTTGTTTCTTGTCTTTACCCTCGACCAGGAGGGGCTTGAGGGAGTCCCCAAACAAATTGACCCCGGCGTAGGGCTCCGACGCCAGCTTCCACTTATGGCGAAGTTCAGTCTGCCATTGGCGCAACCACAACAGGCGCCTGGATGTGACCGTGGATGCCAAAGCCCGGGAGGAGAACTTGGCTGCGCTCAGGGTGGCATCGGCGGTAAATTGGACGGAGGCCACTATCTTGTTCAAGTCCTGGTGGGCTCTCCCATCCGCCACCGGGATCCTCTCCTGGAGCTGTTGGAGCCAGGTCAAGCTGGACCTGGTAAAAAAGGAGGCCGCCGTAGAGGCCCTCACCGACCACGCCGCCGACTGGTGTGCCTTGCGAAGGACTTGCTCGGCCCTTCTGTCCTCAGGTTTCAGAAGATCCTCCTGGCCCCCGGGAAGGGTCGTCGCCGAATACAGCGCGGCAATGGGGGTGTCGACCTGCGGCCAGGCCAAGGCGTCTTCCAGGAGCGGCTCAACATTGTAAAAGCGCCTCTCGAGGGAGGAAGTGCTAGGCCCCGCACCTGGGGTGGACCAGGGACGCCGGATGGCGTCCACGAACATCTGCGGGGTGGGAATGGCCTCCGTCTCCACCGTGGGCTCTGAGTACCAGGAACGTGGGGCCTGGGTCGGGGCGGATCCCTGTGCTTCCTGGGTGAAGCACGTAGTGGCCTTGGCCTTAGCCAACAGTGGTGTAAACAGGGCCTGTGGAAATAGGCCCGCGCTGGACGGTTTCTCCGGGCCCTGATCTTCGTCCCCCGAGAGGTTAGCCTCTCGGAAGTCCCCTTCCTCTGAGATGGGGGGGGAGTCCTCATCCGCCATTGCCGGGGAGAGATGGGGCCCGGGGGCCGCCGCCTGGGGGGCGGGGGGGGCCGTTGTCAGGAGGGACCCCTGTGACTGCCCCTGCATGCCCGCTGCGATCCCTTGTCGGATGGCCTCCGAGATTAGATCCTGCACAGCCGACGGGCCCGTTGGAAGGGGTTGCCAGGCTGCCAGTGGAAGCGGGAGGCCAGCGGCCCACGAAATGTCTTGCCGCAGCCCAGCAGCCGTGGGCGTGAAAGTGGCCTCGGGCTGTCTGGATGGAGCCCTGGCAGCTGCCTGGCCCCAGACCGCCGATGTGTCTATGGGCATAAAGGGGCTGAAGGGCCCTTGGGTCAGGTCCAGGCGGAGGGGAGCCACGGGCGGGGTTGGGGTAGGAGCTGCTTCAGGCAGGGGCCTGACTATAGGAGGGGTCTCCACGGAGGCAGGTACAGGCGTCTGGGAGGCTTGGGCCCTGGAGGACCCACCCTTGGAGGAGGAGGCAGAGGAAGTCTCCTTTGGGCGCGACTTGGAGCGGGACCTGGTCTGCGAGCGTCCCTTGTCTGCTGAGGGGGCTGGAGGGGTAGTCCCAGCCTGGGACGGGCCCTGAGCAGGATCGCGCAATTCAGCCATGCTCCCACCTGGTATATTGCAAGCGGCAGAGGAGAGAGAGGAAGAGAGGAGAAAAAAAAAATTCTTTTTAAAAAAACAAAATGGCGGCCGGGCGAAAAAGGGCGCGAATTTGCCGCTCTAGCGGCGCCCTGGCCCGCAAAATGGCCGCCACCCCTCTCCTAAGGGCCTCCCAAGCAGAGGGCAAGCCCGAAAGCGCTCAGAGGCCCCGCTGCGCTCTGCGGCTTCCCGCGCGGCTCCGGAGGCCGATTTCGCCGCTTCTCAGCTGGGAGCTGTCAAAACAGCCAGCGATCGGCCCGATAAAGCCCCTGGTGGGATTGCGGCTGCGCGACCGGCCAGGCCAGTCGGGGAGCAGCTCACACTCCTGCCTTGGTCTCGAAAAGGCAGGGGAAAGGCCTCACAGCCAAGCTGTGTGTGCGGCCCGCCTCCTAGGAACGCCAGACCTCAACCTCCCTGGCTAGCCAGCAGCAGCCCCAGCGTGTCCTAGAGACCCCCAGGAGAGCTCAGGTAGGAGGCTAACGGGGCGAAAAGGGCAGCCGAGGGCCTGGGCCTGTGGCTGGGAACGACAGGGGAGCCTGAGCCTCGGGCTGCTGCAGAGGGAGGGGGGTCCCCTGTCTACTTACAGCTCTGGTAATACTACTGCAAAAAAAAATTCTTTTATCAAATTTCGCAATTTGGAAGTTGGTCACCGAATAGTCCTTAGAGCTGGACTGAGTCGGAAACTGGGCAAGGGATCCCCGGAAGGGGGTTATATACCGTGGTTAATTAATTAGTAATCTGACTCAGTCCAATCAGAGTGTGGATAGGTTGAACCCATACATGGATGCTATCTCCACCCTTATTGAGAATAGTAGGAATAGTAAAAATTAGTTCTTAAAGAATAGCAAGGAGACAGATTTTCCATCCAGTTAATAGACACAAGTGGAAGGCAGATTCTAAAACACATATGTGGTTTTTGTTGTGTTAGGATAATTATCCTGATGTTGGGTTGACAATATATATATAAGCCAGGATTATTAAAGGGTATCTGTATATTTAAAGATTAAGTGGAATCTGATTGGCTGTGCTTCCCAGCTTAATCATAAATGGCAGCTGGAAACACAGTTCATCCCTTTTGCTTTCCTTTGCTTCTTGAGTGCCACTGAGAAAGGAGCTGAAACTGAAGAGGGAAGAAGAATCATTGTTTTGACTGACTATAAGATAACTGTGCTTTGGTGAAGGACTGTTTATTGTTAGAGGAGTTAGTATCCCTGTTTGGAAGAAGTATTTTAGTTACATCAAGAGTAAAGACTATTTATTTTTCTATTATCAGCGTTTGAGAGTTCTTGTGTAGTTTTAGCAACGTATCTCTTGCTGTGTATTGCACTATTCCGCCTGTGTTTTTTTCCAATGGAGGTGTTTTACCCCTAACATATTGTTCCCAAAACTGGGCTCTTGCTTGGCGTTGAAGCTGATGAATCACCGGACATAAGGTGTGATATAGAATTATACTTTGATTTTGGTAACAAGATATAAGGACACCGGTTTGCAAAGCTAACCTAGGGCCTAGATTAGAATCTTACAACATTTTTTATAGTCAAAGGATAGTCGCGTTCAACCCTTTGCTCTTCCCCTTAATAATGCATGCATAACAGATAACATTGATTGGTTATATGGATTTCAGCCCCCCTAAACCCTTACGCTTGTTATGTTAAATAGCTCAATATCGCATCACCTGTTTTTCACCCCAGGGTCATGGGTATCTTGCAAAGTGTGCCACCTCTATGTGGGTTTGGGTTTTTCTTTTTGTTATAAGCAAGCTATTCTTGTTCCTAATATCCTGGCTAGCGGTTTTCTAACATGAAGGTGCTAACTTCTGTCTCACTGTTAATGTGAAGCCCCCGCCTCCAGAGGTGGGATCCTACCAGTTTGGACCGGTTCGACCGAGTAGGTAGTAACTTGGCCTGCCACACCCCTGAACTGGTTCTCTTGGTGCCAGGATAGGCGCGGCCATCGAGGGTGCGCATGAACGCAGTGCATCCAAGTGTGAACCAGCAGTAGCAGGAGCCGGACCCTACCCCTGCCCGCCTCCTATTGCAGAGCAAAATAAATCAACCAACAGTTTGATCTGAGGCAGCTCCCCCGCAACCAGAGGTGGGTTGTTGCCGGTTCAGCCCGAACCAGTAGTAGCCACGGTGGAAGTAAATGTTTTTTTCACTTCTCCAAATAATTTTTTTTAATTTTTTTTAATTTTCGAATTTATACCCCGCCCTTCTTCTTGTTAGGACCCAGGGCGGCGCACAGGCATTATTAAAAACCATAACAAAAGACAATATATATTATTAAAAACATATTAAATTAAATCCCGTGCTAAAAAACCCATTAAAAACCCTGAAAATTAAATTTTATAGATAAAAGTCAGAAACGGGGGGCTATGCTAGGCCGGCTTGTTGGAATAGATACATCTTAAGACATTGGTGGACGAGGCGGAGGTCCGAGGTGGTGCGTAGGTTGGGGGGGTAGGTCGTTCCAGAGGGCCGGGCTCACCACAGAGAAGGCCCTTCCCCTGGGCGTCGCCAACCGGCATTGCCCGGCCAATGGTACCCGGAGAACACCCTCTCTGTGGGAGCGGATCGGACGAAGGGATTTATGAGGCAGAAGGTGGTCTTGTATATAATATGTAAATAATCAGTCACATGGTCCAATCAAGGTACCATCCGGTTGCCTAGTAACTTCATTCCTCTCTCTGACTACCTGTGGGAATGTCCTTGGTTCCCAGGAGAAAGTATTTTGTTTTGGCTACAAAACCCCAGTTATCTTTATTTCCCCTCCTCCCTATCCTTCAGCTCCAGTGTCACAACACTGAAGCCTCAAAATGGCCTCAGTCAGGTCAGCTTCAGGGTCAACATATGCCTCTACCAAATCATTAGATCAGGGTGGGCAACTATGGTCCCTTCGTGACCTGTGTGTTGTGGCCCACCAGTGTCCAGCAAAGCTGGCAGCAAAATTGGGCAGTGAGGAGGTTAAGGGGGAGCATGGGCCAGTCCCGGAGGCTTGAGAAGTCTCAGATGAGGGCTCTGCATTGGAGGCAGAGATGGGGCCAAGGCTGTCTGGCAGTTCTCAGCTGCCTTTGGGCTAGACAGAAGTGAGGCAGAGGAACAGCTGGAGCCTGTTCACAGTGTGTGCAAAGCTGCCAGAAGAAAAGAACAGCTAAGAAATCAGGGTTGACTTAGGAGTAAAGCCACAGGTGGACAATGAATGGCCCCTCCCATAGGACATAATAGAGGAGCAAAAGGGGAGTGGGCTTTTGCAGGAAACCGTTTGTTCGTTCGATTCGTTGCAGGAATGTGAAGATCTGTCCGTGAATCTCAGAGGCTCTGTGCCCAGTCTTTCCTTGCACAGCCCCTCATTTGGGAAAATATTTACATGGCAGCTTTCCAAGATAGATAAGGTCTGTAGTCATAAATATTCCTTTGAAAGACTGTCTGCCGGGCCTTTGAGAGGAATTCACATTCGTTTAATAAGAGGGGTTTTGCCAGGACCAGGACTCTGCCTCGTGCTTTTTGGAGAATCCTGGGTCTGAACACTGTGAATTCTGAGAAGTGACGTCCACAGGCTGTCAAAGAGCCATAGCTGCCCACCTCTGTACTAGGTACATCTGCCCAGCTATCCTAGAACCAGCTCCTGTGTCTTCCTTAATTGATAGAATCCGTTGAATTGCGGAATCGGCAACATGGAAGGAACCAATTTCAGGGCACTGTCTTCAACTCCCCTCTCTCCATCAGCACAGAAGTCCAAATTAAAGCATCAGTGACAGATGGGCCTCCAATATCTAGTTCCCAAGTTGCTCTCAAACCCCAGGGAATTTCCCCCTAATACTCAACCAGAATCTTCTTTCCTGCGGCTTAAGACCATTATGATAGATGATCATAATTTGATCCCTCTGAAATTTGTTGGGCTCTGCTTATTTCTCTGCCATGTTTGTCCTCTTCCTCTTGCTGATCCTTAAATCTTCAGCATGTGGGGAAAGAGAGTCGCAGAATGCTGGGTGAAGCAGCCAGAAATGACCCCTTAGGTAAATGTCATCTTTCGGCTTTCTTTGCAAAGTTGGAAAGAGTTTGCCGTCTCTACATCATCCTCTCTGCGTTTGCCTCCTGAATCATCTTCTTCCCTCCCAAGAATTATTTTCTCTCTCCAATGCCTGATAAATATTTAACACCAGGATGAAGATAATCAGGCTCAATATTTGTTTGTAGGGGTGGGAGAGTGATGTGACAGCCCTCCTACTGATGAGATCTTGATTCAAATCTTTCACCGTTGATTCATTAACTAGTCTGCTGCTGGGGAAGATGGGCAGTGTTCTGACCAAGGCTTCCCCAGCAGCCCGAAGCTGAGTCCTCGTCCCGATAAACCCCTTTTATTTAATTTACAGTGAATTCCTCTCCTGCAAAGTCCCGGCCCATAGTCTTTCAAGATAGTTCACAATTACCGACCTTTATCAGGTTTGGAGAGTGGCCAGGCCGAGATCTTTCAGATGCCGCAATACTTGGCAAGGATGCAGGAATGAGCTAATTGTCTCCTGCAAACTCCACTCCCCTATCGCTCCTTTTTATTCCACATGGGAGGGGCCATTCAACGTCCACCTGTGGCCTTACTCCCAAGTCGACCCTTGTTCCTTAGCTGTTCCCTTCGTCTGGCCACTCTGCACATGCACACACTGGGAACAGGCACCAGCTGTTCATCTGCCTCACTGATATCTGACTCCAAAGACAGCTGATAGGTCTCAAACAGCCCTGGCCCTATCTCTAATCACCAGAACTACTGGTTCGCACAAACCAGTCTGAATTAGCTGAATCCCACGCCTGGTCGTCTCCAAAATCTCACCTAGAAGTAGCAGTTCCTCACCCCCGAAAAGATTGTACAATTCAATAGTACAATACAATACAATAGCAGAGTTGGAAATGACCTTGGAGGTCTTCTAGTCCAACCCCCTGCTCAGGCAGGAAACCTTATACCATTTCAGACAAATGGCTATCCAACATCTTCTTAAAGACTTCTAGTGTTGGGGCATTCACAACTTCCGGAGGCAACTTCTGTTCCACTGATTAATTGTTCTAACTGTCAGAAAATTTCTCCTCAGTTCTAAGTTGCTTCTCTCCTTGATTAGTTTCCACCCATTGCTTCTTGTTCTGCCCTCAGGTGCTTTGGAGAATAGCTTGACTCCCTCTTCTTTATGGCAACCCCTGAGTTCAAGTGATCCACTGTTTATTGGGAAGGCTGGGCTGGAGAAATTAAAAGAGTGTAAAGTAGAGGTAGTCCTTGATTTACACCACTTCATTTAGTGACCACTTGAAGTTATAGAAGGAATGAAAAAAAGTGACTTACGACGGTTTTTCCACCCTTAGGACCGTTGCAGCATCCCCAAGGTCACAGGATCAAAATTTGGATGCTTGACAACTGCCTCATATGTATGATGGTTCCAGTGGTCATTGGGTCATTGGATCCCCTTTTGTTGATCTTCTGGCAAGCAAACTCAATGGGGAAGCCAGATTCACTTAACAGCCATGTTACTAACTGAACAACTTCATTATTATCGTATCCTGCCCCATACATCCCTTCGGCCGATTCGCTCAAACAGAGAGGGACTTCTCCGGGTGCTGTCCACTAGGCTGTGCCAGCGGGCGACGCCCAGGGGAAGGGCCTTCTCTGTGGCGGGCCCGACCCTCTGGAATGACCTTCCCCCTGACATTAGAACGACCACGGACCTCCGCTCCTTCCACCAGAAACTCAAAACCCACCTGTTTCATCTGGCCGGCCTGGCCTAATTCCATCTTTCCCACCTTAGTTTGTATTTTTAAATTCTGTGATTTGGTTTTAAGGTTAAGTTTTTAATTTTTATAAATTTGTACAGGGGTTTATTTAATTCGATTTTAGTTATATGTATTGTTGATTGTCATGGTTTTAATTTGTACCTGTACACCGCCCCGAGTCCCTTCGGGGAGAGGGGGCGGTCTAGAAGTCCAATAAATAAATAAATAAATAAATAATTCATTGAGCCACTGGGGCAAGAAAGGTCGTGAAATGGGACAAAACCCACTTGGCCAATGTCTCCCTTAGCAACAAAAATTTGGGGCTCGGTTGTGGTCATAACTCGAGGACTACCTGTGTATGCAACTGAACCTGCAAAATATTTGAGGCCCATAAGGAAGGGGGAAGAGGAAAAAGTCAAGCCGTCTTCCCCTTGTGCTGAGCCATCCTTCTGCCTGCTAATAAGAACGTTTATTAATATTCTGCCATGATTTCTGTCTCTGAGGATTCCAAATAACTTCGCAAATTACTGATGTAAATCACATTGGGTAATACTGAACACAGCCACCTCTGGGGGGTTGTATAACAAGTCAACTATGCGGCTACCACAAGATGGAATAGGAGCTTCAAGGGGAACGAATGGAGTGGGTGGGGCACGGGAGATCGGAGGGAGGTGGAAAACAATCACCCTGGACTGCAACAGGCCAGGTTTTGGGGTTTAGGATGTAAAATACTGGGTTTAGGGCACTGGTAGGTTGGTCTGACCTTCGCTACCGGTACGCTGCTCATGGGCCATTCATGCATGCGCCAGGCGTGCACTGTGCATGCATGCGCATCCCACCGCCTCTGCAACACCCAGCTGCTCGTCGGAGGTCGCGCAGGCGCCCTACGCTGTGAGGCCCTGGGAAGTTGCGAGACCACCTACTGCCACTGGTAGCCTCCCACCGTCCAGTACGATCCCACCGAGTTGGTCTCTTCAGGGTGCCGTCAGCAGACAGTGTCAGCTGGCGACCCCCAGGGGGAGAGCCTTCTCTGTGGGAGCGCCTTCCCACTGGAATGAGATCCGCTGGAAGGCAACAACATATGGGTCCAATGCCCATCTGCTGCCAGACTGCATGATTGCTGATGTGGTCAAGAAGGGAGACGCCTAATGCCCAACAGAACATATGCACCTTCATGACATATAGATGGCTTTCTCCCAATAGTAGTAAAATGAAGCCGGGATGTTTCTTTGCAAAGACTTGTAAAGAAACCCTCCATCTGGGCACCTCTGCATGATGTGACTCATCTGAAGCTGACCAGATGGCTTGCTATAAAACAACCTTGGAAGAGAGAAGGAAGGTAGCTGCTCAGGGATCCTATAGGGTTCCCAAAGAATCTCTTACATGTGGCTTGGTGGTTGCAAGTATGATTCTGTTGAGGTTTTCCACTTGGGTGGGGAAACATTGCGGAATTGTAAAATTGGGTGAATGAAGGGAGAAGGAGCTGCTATAATACAGAATAACAGAGTTGGAAGGGACCTTGTAGGTCATATAGTTCAACCCCACCCCCAGCCAAGTAGGAGACCCTATACCATTTCTCACAGATTGCAGTGCAGTCTCTTCTTGAAAGCCTCCAGAGATGAAGTTTCCACAACTTCTCTCCTCTCCTCAACTCTCTAACAGATAAATAGAGTTGGAAGGGACCTTGTAGGTCATCTAGTCCAACCCCCGCCCAAGCAGGAGACCCTACACCATTTCTGACAGATGGAAGTCCAGTCTCTTCTTGAAAGCTTCCAGGGATGAAGGTTCCAAAACCTCCGAAGGCAACTTCGGTTCCCTTGGTAGTTTATTCTCACTGTCAGAAAAAATATCCTTATTTCCAGGTTGAATCTCTCCTTGTTCAGTTTCCATCCATTATTCCTTGTTTGGCCTTTGGGTGCTTTGGAAAATGGCTTGACCCTCTTCCTCTCTGTGGCAGCCCCTCAAATATTGGAAGATACTATCATGTCTCCCCTGGTCCTTCTCTTCACTAGACTAGCCAGGCCCAGTTCCTGTAATCGTTCATCGTATGTTTTAGCCTCGAGTCCCCTCATCATCCTCGTTGCTCTTCTCTGCAGTCAAGAGACTTTAAAAACTCAACATCTATTTTATAGTGTGGTGACCAAAATTGGGTGTAGTATTCTAGGTGTGGTCTTACTAAGGCTTTATAGAGTGGTATTAGTACCTCCCTTGATCTTGGTTGTATCCTTTTGTTAATGAAATTTAGGATGGCGTTGACTTTTTTGGCTCCTTCCACACACTCTTACATCATATTTAATTGATCCCTCTCACAGTTACTGCTATTAAGCCTGATCAAAGATACGATAACCTCAAATACAGCAACACGAGCATCCATGTGCCACACAAACACATTCACGGAATGGCTGTAATTCCAGAATTTACTCTATTGGATTAGGATCTTGGACTAACATATTAATCTTGACTAGTGTTAATCTTGCTTTTCTGTTTTGTAATGTAGTGTTTGGTGGCCCTGACTATTTAATTACTTTGGGGACAGATCACCCTGGAGAAGTTCTATCTATAGACAGCCCTTGACTTACAACAGTTCATTTAGTGACTGTTTAAAGTTACAACATCACTGAAAAAATGGTCTTGTGGTCATTTTTTCACACTTGAAATCCTTTGCAGCATCCCCATGCTCACTTGGTCAAAATTCACTCTCTTGGCAGGTGACTCATATTTACGACGGTTGCAGTGCCCTGGGGTCATGTGATCCCCTTTTGCAACCTCCTAACAAGCAATGTCATTGGGGAAGTCAGATTCACTTAACAACCATGTTACTAACTTAACGGTTGAATCGATTTACTTAACAACTGTGGCGAGAAAGGTCGTACAACGGGGCAAAGCTCATTTACAATACAATACAATACAATAGCAGAGTTGGAAGGGACCTTGGAGGTCATCTAGTTCAACTCCCTGCCTAAGCAGGAAGACCTATGGTATTTCAGACAAATGGCTATCCAACATCTTTTTGAAGACTTCCAGTGTTGGAGTATTCACAACTTCTGGAGGCAACTTCTGTTCCACTGATTAATTGTTCTCACTGTCAGGAAATTTCTCCTCAGTTCTATGTTGCTTCTCTCCTTGATTAGTTTCCACCCATTGCCCTCAGGTGCTTTGGAGAATAGCTTGATTCTTTGGAGAATAGTTTGGAGAATAGTTTAACTGCTGTCTCACTTAGCCGCGGACATTTGGGCCTCTATTGTGGCTATAAGTTGAGGACTACCTATATGTGGTCATTAAGAATCAACCCTGACTTGATACCCCACATCAATCAGTATTGAACAAACCCAGGAAGTGAATTAATTTGATAATTATGTTGTAAGAATGCTGCCAATCGCATATAAATCTTGGAGAGTAATAGTTTGTGTCTTCAATTGAGTTTGGACAGCTTCTTTTCCCTAACTGCAAGATTCAAAAAGGATTAGTCTTACTCCATTACTTTAATGCATATAGAGTCCCTGTCATGTATATTATTAAACAACAAAGAGCATTTGTATCTTGAAAAGAAAATATGAATGGACTAGCTGGATACTCATGTTTCACGCTGAAACTATGTGATCAGGCTGTGTGGGAGAAATTTGGTTCACAATCCCTTAGGCTCGGTGGTGGTCAGGGATTGAAACATATAAGGCAGTGATGGCTAACCTTTTTTGGCTCGCGTGCCAAAAGTGGGGGGAGCACAGGGGGGTCGTGCGTGGGCGTGCCACACCCATAATGCTATATGCACAACCCCCTGCTTTTGGTGTGCTTTTTTCGCCCTCCCCAGGCTCTAGAGGCTTTCTAGGAGCCTGGGGAGGGTGAAAAGTGCCTCCCCTCCCCACCTCCAGAGGGCGAAAAACATGCGTGCTGGAGCTGACAGGGCAATGCCTTGCGTGCCCTAAGAAATGGTTCCGCGTGCCACTTGTAGCACCCGTGCCATAGGTTCGCCATCACAGATATAAGGGAATATCACTCATGGCACCTTGAGTCCAGTAGCAGTTCCATAGGTGGAAGGCGTAGACATTTTGGTGAGGTACCAATGTTTAGTACTGTAAAGAGCCCCAGGCCACTCCTGAGTGAAGGAGTGGAACATCTGCTAGTTTAAACAAAATGTGAGGCAACTGGCAGTTGGAACAGAGTTTTTTTCAGGTGGGGAAGGAGAGTAGACTGTCTAACTCCTTAGTATCAGAGTGTGTTAATATAAGGCAACTGGCAGTTGGAACAGAGTTCCTTTCAGGTGGGGAGGGTGAATAGAATGCGCAATTCCTTAGCATCAGAGTGTGTTAATATAAGGCAACTGACAGTTGGAACAGAGTTCTTTTCAGGTGAGGAGGAGAAGTAGAACTCCTTAGCATCAGAGCTTCTTAATTACTGTATTAAAAATACTAATGATCTGATGGTCATCCTTTCTTAGTGAGCACCTAGAAGCCAAGAGGAACCACACATACCAAATTTCAAATTTGTTCCCTTTATAGTTCTGGAGATTTTGTGATACGTGAGTGTTATTTGGCTTTTATACATATATAGATTACATCTGGGTGGAACACACACAGATGTGAAGGTATACTGTAGCTCTACTGCAAAAAGACACCTGTTTTATGCCACTTTATTAGGTATTTTTTCCCAAAGAGAAGAACGATGCTGAGAAAAACTAGAAGCGCTTCTACTACTTGAAATTAGGCTAAATATTTCTTCAAGGTCTTTTACACTGAGTGAATCATGGGGTGTTTAAGAACTCATTTATTCATGCTTTACAATAACAAGTTTTACAACGGGCTTAATCTGTATTAAATAATGATTCATAATCTTTTCCATGCTTAAGTAATGCGATTCTTTTCCAGTCCCTTGTCTGGGAAATGTGTTTTTGAAATGTCATTTTGCATTCGCTTTCTATTCTTTTGGCAAAACCGCAACTACACAACATAGTTTACGAATTTAAAACCCAGGACTATTTCCCCAATGTATTTTGGGAACTGTAGTTCGAAGGTGCTAAGCTTTGCAAAGCCTTAAAAAGGTGTCTCTTTTCCTGAGCGTGGAATTTGGGAGATTATCAGAAGCCAAGAGACAATTACCGTATTTTTCGGAGTATAAGAGGCACCGGAGTATAAAACGCACCAAGATTTTGAAGAGGCAAATTAAAAAAAAAGTTTTTGCACTCTTCAGACCTTCCAAAAACGGCCCGTTTTTCGTGAAAATGGGCACGGTTTTTGTCAAAAAAAAAGGGCATGAATATGCTTTGGGAGGCTTGTAGAGTGCTCCTGGGGCCTGGGGGGGGGCAAAATTGAGCAAAAAACAATCCATTTTTCACTCATTTCTGCCCTCCCCAGAGACCCCTGAAAGCCTCCTAAAGGCTCTGCATGGCCATTTTGGTGAAGGGGGGAGGGGTTCGGGAAGCCAAAAATGCTGTATTCAGTGTATAAGACGCACCCAGATTTTCAGCCTCTTTTTTGAGGAAAAAGGCGCATCTTATACTCTGAAAAATATGGTATCTTTTCACTGACAGTCATTGTTGTTAGGACTATAATCCTAGTGTTGGGTCGGCAATATATATATATAAGCCATGATTACAAATGGTCTCTGGTACTTTAAGTGCTACAGTTGAATGTAATTGGCTGCTGTAATTAACTCAGCAATAAGAGGAAGCCAGGAGCACTGTTACTTTGCTGACTTTGAACTGGAGATACTGTGGTGCCGGATTAAGTCAGCAGAACAAGGAAGAATCGTGGATTGCAACTGTAAGCTAACTGTTGTTGAGTTAAGGACTGTATGTTTGATTCGAGACTTGCTATCACTGTGTGAAGAAGTAGTTTAATTTTTCATCACAAGTAAAGCTGCTTGTTTTTACTACCCGTGTCTCTATTAGTGTGTCTTCTAGCAACGTTTCTCTTGCTGCAAATTCCGTTGCATAACGCTAAAGGAGATATCCCCAACAATTGTTATGCTTAGATGTCTTTTATGTTTCCTTATTTCATTGCATTTAAGTTTTTTTAATCTTAAATTAACTGCCTTGAGTTGGTCTTGCAAGACGTATGGCCATTATCAACTACAGATATTCCTTGATTTACAACCATTCATTTAGTCACCATTTCAGGTTACAACAACCCTGAAAAATGTGACTTATATCAGGGGTCTCCAACCTTTGCAACTTTAAGTTTGAAGGACGTCAGCTCCCAGACTTCTCCAGCCAGCAAAGCTGTCAGTGTCAGGGCCTGGGCCAGGGGTCTCCAACCTTTGCAACTTTAAGTCTGAAGGACTTCAGCTCCCAGACTTCTCCAGCCAGCAAAGCTGTCAGTGTCAGGGCCTGGGCCAGGGGTCTCCAACCTTTGCAACTTTAAGTCTGAAGGACTTCAGCTCCCAGACTTCTCCGGCCAGCTGGCTGGAGAATTCTGGGAGCTGAAGTCCTTCAGACTTAAAGTTGCAAAGGTTGGAGACCCCTGACTTATATGACTGTTTTTCACACTTACGACCATTGGAGCGCTCCCATAGTCCAGGGGTGGGCTGCTACCCGAGTTCAGGAGAACCCGTAGCTAATGTTATGGCTGGTTTGGAGGACCTCCAAATCCCACACCTGGCTGGCCCCGCCCACCACGTCTCTCCCCTCCCCTCCCACCTCTCCCCACCCAGGAGTCTCCATGCAGCCTGTTTTGAATACAAGTTAAATTTTATTTTATTTTATTTTATTACATTTATACCCCGCCCTTCTCCTTGCAAGGACCCATGCAGGGCCTGCGCAGAGTCTCAGGGAGGGGGAAAAATGGGCCTCTCAGAAGTTCTGAAAAGCTGGAAAGGGGCCCATTTCCAGCCTTCTGGGGCCTTTCGGAGCCCGGGGGAGGCAGTTTTCGCCCTCCCAGAGGCTGGAGGAAAGCTTCCGGAGCCCGGGGGAGGCAGAAAAACAGCCAGCCGTAGTGCAGGAGGCCAACTAGGCCTCACCCACTGTGGCCACGCCCACCTAGCAACCAGGCAGAGAACCCATTGCTGGAATTTTTGAAGCCCACCCCTGCCGTAGTCACATGATCAAAATTCAAACGCTTGGCCACTGGTTTATGGTTTATTAAATTTGTATACTGCCCTTCTCCCTTGCGGGACTCAGGGCGGTTAACAGGCATCAATAAAAACATCAATAAATAACATACTTTAAAATAATATTAAATTAAATAGGGCCCGTTCTAAAATCCAAGTTGAATAAAACCAATTTAAAATAACCAATTAAAAGCTAATAAACCAGGCCGGCCACACGGAATAAGTGTGTTTTCAAAGCCCGACGGAAGAGGCACAGGTCGGTGATTGTACGTAGGTATGTAGACACTGGAATGCCCTTATGACAGTTGCCGTGTCCCAGGGTCATGTGATATCTGCCACACATACCCAGGGGGCTGGGGGCATGTGGGCAATGCGCAGGCATGTGTGGAGTGCAGCGGGGGCTCCCCGGCTGCAGAGAAGCCTACCAGGCCCAAAATGGGGCATGGGTGGGGTCACATGCACACATGCACCGGGAACAAGGGAGCAAAGGGTTGGGTGGGTTGCGTGTGCATGCATAAGGGGAAGGGCGCTTGGGGGTGGTGTATGCGCATTGCCTTATTCCTATGTTGTGAGCGCTTTTGGCTTACGACGCCAAAAAGGTAAGTCATCCCTGGTCTATGTTGTCCAAAGAGCAACATAGCTGGAGTTTTAACAAATTCTTTCACGTACAGAAGAAAAAATAAAGACAGGAGATCAAAGTGGAGGGGGGGAACCCCTTTCATAAGAGAGAATTTGATTGAGCTGTAAGAAAGCATCCAGCCTCTTTATTTTCGCTTATGACTCGCCGAGCAAAGTTCAGCGCTTTGGCCAAGAGAGGTTATGATGAAATTAAATTAAAAATGCCACTCAAGGATCAGGAGAAGCAGTGAGCATCCAGTGAGCTGCTCCTCCTTCTGCGATGCACAGCCCCATAAAGGCAGGCAGGTAAAGGATGATGGTGTTTAGCTCTCCTTTTGCCTGAGGCTGATGAAATGGTCGAGTGTGATCCTTCCTCCCAGCCCAGAGGTGCTTTGCAATGTTGTGCTTTATGGCCGTGCTTCCACGCTTGTTGTGTTGAAGGGCTTCCCCGTTGCACCATCCTCCACTTCGAGCCCTGATCTTTGCACGCCTCTTCTTTGTCCACAAAACAAAATGTGAGGTGTGTAGAGGATCAAATTACAACTGGCTTCTTTGGCAAACCAAAGGCCATTGGGGAATGAAAAACACAACTTCCTCACTTTTCCTCTCTATTGTAAATATTCTGCATTGTTGACTTCTTCTCTCTATACCAGTGGTGGGTTTCAAATTTTTTAGAACCTACTCTGTAGGTGTGGCCTATTTTGTGGGCGTGGCTTTGCAGTCATGTGACAGGGTGGGAGTGGCCACCTTTTAAAATGTGGTGAAACTCATTTAACAACGCTCTTGCTTAGCAACCAAAATTTTGGACTCAATTGTGATGATAAAATCTTTCTTTCTTTCTTTCTTTCTTTCTTTCTTTCTTTCTTTCTTTCTTTCTTTCTTTCTTTCTTTCTTTCTTTCTTTCTTTCTTTCTTTCTTTCTTTCTTTCTTTCTTTCTTCCTTCCTTCCTTCCTTCCTTCCTTCCTTCCTTCCTTTCCTTTCCCTTTCCCTTTCCTTTCCTTTCCTTTCCTTTCCTTCCCGTTGGGTCACTGGCAGCGGCGGGCCAGATTTACTTCCAGGTACGCCAGTGGAACCCCCTCTCACCGGTTCTCTAAATTTCACCAACCGGCTCTCGCGAGTAGGTGCGAGCCTGCAGAAACACACCACTGCTCTATACATATATTAAAAAATCATTTTTCATGACCTTTTTTCTCCTGGGTTTCAACTTGGTAACTTCTGCTCAAGAATTTTGAAGATCAGTCCTCATCTCTTAGATATTTCATTGTGCCCCGCCTGCGGTGAGCGAAACTGGTGGAAAACTCAAACAGTGAGGATGTTGGGGAGGAACTCGAGCCAGTCCTAAAATCTGAGGAAGGTTCTGATGAGGGCTCTGCGTCGGAGGCAGAGAGGGGGGCCAGGGCCATCCAACAGTTATCAGCTGCCTTTGGAGTCAGAGATAAGTGGGGCAGAAGAACAGCTGGAGCCTGTTCCCGATGTGTGCATGCACAGAGCTGCCAGGAGAAGGGAACAGCTAAGGAATGAGGTCGACTCGGGAGTAAAGGCACAGGTGGACGATGAATGGCCCCTCCTATAGGGAATAAAAGAGGAGCAAAAGGGGAGTGGAGCTTGCAGGAGACAATTAGTTCAATTCATTAGGGTGAAGATCTATTCCTAATTTCTTGCCAAGTAATTGCTGCTACAGCATGGAGTTTGGAAGATATCGGCCTGGCAGCTCTCCAAGCCTGATGAAGGTCTGTAGTTGTGAAATCTCATGAAAGACTGTTGGCTGGGACTTTGCTGGAGAGGAATTCCCTTTAGCCTAAATAAAAGAAGTCTTATCGGGACCAGCAGTCTGCTTCATGATCTTGGGAAGCCTAGGTCAGAACATTTTTGCTGTTTATGTAACTGGTGGAATTGGTTGCCTGTTGCTGTTTTTATTTTTAACACAGCCACGTCTCACAATGCACCAATAACAAGCATGAGCAATATTCCATGTATACCACTAACTTCCCGCTTGTTCCTGCTTCTGCTATTGAAAAACAGATCTGTCCTACCCAGCCCAAAGATTGCCTTTAGTGTCTTGTCCTACTTCAGGTCGATCAATATCATGATTTATAGCTTCCTCCCTTTGTCTTGGAAAGGACAGTGAAAACAAGAAGCCAAATGGGACACATCATTGGTTCAGCAGAAATGCACAAAGCTACTGTGTTGTTTGAAGCAGTTTGCTGGGCCATGAAATTCAGCATGGTCAACAGTAATAGTTTCAGGCTGGAGATTCATGGGAATCCATTACTGGACTTAAAACATTCTACGAGCAGAATATGTGGTCATTCATTGTGCTACATGGTCCCTCCTTATGAGTCTCTTTGCAGAAGGATAATAGCCTACGACCGGGCTGGCTCACTCAGGCACATAGATCTCTTGATATCCTAAGTGACCTTAGGGATGAATGCCCTTCGGTTCGGAAGAGGCACATCTCAGATGCCTTCAAAGTTGGCAGTCAGGTAAAGAAATAGAAGCTTTTCGTGTTGGATTAACTGACATGGACTGTTTTATGATCCATGCAAATTCACATACAGTATCTTACTGACGTCAATCGACATATGCTGGGCGGGGGTGAAATTCAGCAGGTTCTGACAGGTTGTGGAGAACCAGTAGCGGAAATGTTGAGTAGTTTGGAGAATCAGCAAATACCACCTCTAGCTGGACCCAGAGTAGGGTGGGAATGGGGATTTTGCAATAGCCTTCAACCAGGAGTGGGGAGGGAATGGGGATTTTGCAGTATCCTTCCCCTGCTACGCCCACCAAGCCACACCCACAGAACCTAGTTATATGCGAGACCGTCTCCTGCCCCATACATCCCTTCGGCCGATCCGCTCCCACAGAGAGGGCCTTCTCAGGGTGCCGTCGGCCGGACAATGCCGACTGGCGACACCCAGGGGAAGAGCCTTCTCTGTGGCGGGCCCAGCCCTTTGGAATGATCTACCCCCTGAACTCCGGACCATCACCGACCTCCGCCTCTTCCGCCAATGTCTAAAGACATACTTTTTTCATCAAGCCGGCCTAGCCTAACCTCCCATGGGGACTTTTAGAAAAGTTTTAAATTGGGTTTTTAATAATTGGTTTTAGCATAGGATTGGGATTATTTAATATATATTTTAAATTATTTATCTATTCTCTATTTTGTATATTTTTAAATTTCCTGTGCGCCGCCCTGGGTCCTTTGCGGAGAAGGGCGGGATATAAATGTAATAAAATGAAATGAAAATGAAAATGAACCTGTAGTAGAAAACTTTGAATTTCACCACTGATGCTGGGCTTATAAGTGTGAGCTCTGTCTGATTGTGTGTGTGTGTGTGTGTGTGTGTGTGTGTTATGATAGAGACATATGAAGGAGTTGGGAAGGAGAGAGAAGGAATCAATGACTAACTAGAGAGGAAAATTTCCACCCTTTCTAGCCTCTATCACTTAGGGCTTGCATAATAATGGAGAAAAATCTCTGTCTCCAATGCAGAGCCCTCATCCGAGCCTTCCCCAGACTCCAGGACTGGCCCAGGTTCCTCCCCAACCTCCTCACTTTCCAACTACATATTCCTTCAGCTAGCAACTTGCTAGACTTAGTTGGTAAGAAGGTGACTGAGTTTCAATTTGTTGTGGCAATTAGTCATAAAAACGTGGCACCTTGCCATATTTATAGGTGCGGTTAGCCTCTTGAAGAAATGATTATTGAAGAGGAATAATTGTTTGTAGTTGTTCATTGAATTCTTTCCTTCCTTTGGCTTCCTGGGACCAACTCTGTGTTAATCACTGTCAAGCATGCCACTTTTTAATATTTTTTTAAAACACATTTATTTTTAAACCAGCTATTATCTCAGCAGGGGCTTTGGCGAAGGATCTGGATGGGGTTGAAAAGGGTTGGGGGTTTTTTTTGTCCAAAATGGGGACTTATCTGGATTGCTTTTCATCTGCTGCCAGGCATCACTTTGGGAGGGGGAGAAAAGGTGAAGAGCAGCTGATTGTTCAAAGATCACCAGGGAACAGCCAGTGATCTCGACGGAGAAATGCCTTAGCTGGCACTCAGACGAGACACCTGTCTTTGATATGGAAAGAGGGGAGGAAAAAATATCCGTGGTCGATAAGGAAGGAATCTTGGCAAGAGGTGGCCACAAAAAGAAAGTTTCCCTCGGGGAACCTGTCCTGCTTCTTAAGTTCCCACCTTCTTTTATCTCCTCTTTTCTTCACAACTGAGGGGGACTTTCCAAGCAGAACTCCTCTGCCCTTGTCAGGCAGTTCTGTTTCCTTACAGAATAATGATTCCAAAGTCCTTTTACCTGTCAATGCCCCTCGGTACGGCTGTAAAGTAGAAACGTCATCATTGTTAAATGTCACTTGCTGCCAGCAACGAGGGGAAAGAGGAAAAAAAAAAGACGATGTAGGATTTCTATTCGGACAAAATTTGGGGCTGTGTGTAGGGAGCCTTGTGGGTTGCTTTTCAGAATAGAGGATAAAAGAGTTGGAAGGGACCTTGGAGGTCTTCTAATCCAACCCCCTGCTGAGGCAGGAAACCCTACACCAGGGGTCTCCAACCTTTGCAACTTTAAGTCTGAAGGACTTCAGCTCCCAGAATTCAGGCTGTCAGCGGAACAGCTTGCCTCCAGAAGTTGTGAATGCCCCAACACTGCAAGTCTTTAAGAAGATGTTGGATAGCCATTTGACTGAAACTTTATAGGGCTTCCTGCCTAGGCAGGGGGTTAGACTAGAAGACCTCCAAGGTCCCTTCCAACTCTGCTATTATATTGTATTCAGTCCCTTCGTGACCACGAGAGATCTAAGTCCAGCCCTCTTTAAATTCCACTGACTCTTCTCTACTGCCAATTGGCTTTGACCGTTAGTAGTTCAGATTCTTGTAGAGAGCTTTAGCAAAAAAAAAAGGACATCTTCATCAGAGACATCTGAACCAGGGGTGAAATTCAGCAGGTTCTGACAGGTTCTAGAGAACCGGTAGGGGAAATTTTGAGTAGTTCGGAAAACCCGTGGTCCCTGAGGTCTGAAGGTCTGTATTAGAAGGAGTTGTACCAATTTGGTTGAGATGATCTGCAGATGTTTATATTTTGCTGTGGATCTGATCTTCTTTGGGGCGTGAGGAAACAATGACATTAGAAGTCGGTCAAATTTGATTAGTGCTGGACTCTCACTTAGTCAGACTCTAATATCTTGCAATGTTTATAAAATGACTTTGGTGAACTTGGCTTAATTCTTCCCTTAAAGCAGGGGTCTCCAACCTTTGCAACTTTAAGTCTGAAGGACTTCAGTTCCCAGACGTCTCCAGCCAGCAAAGCTGGCTGGAGAAGTCTGGGAGCTGAAGTCCTTCAGACTTAAAGTTGCAAAGGTTGGAGACCCCTGCCTTAAAGCATTTTACCAGATAAAACAGCCATATTTTTATTTACTGAAATGCATGCTGATTTTCTACAAATGGTATTTTAAGTGGTTGATGGGACATGTAAGTGCATAAAATGCACAAGCTCTCTCTCTCTTCTTTCTCTTTCAATGACTGAAATACATACTGTAACTGCAGGCCTGCAAGACGGGCCAAATGAAAGGACTAGGTCAACATTATTAAAAGCAGAATTAAAGCCAAACCTCATCAAAAGAGAATTTACTTTGCACAATGCCTGAAAGATATTATGGAACACCCTAGATATCTCTCTATAAGGAAAGGATCCCATGATTGGGAGAGGATGTAGTTAAATACAAGACAAAAAACCAAAAAAAAAAAACCTCCAAAAACTCTAATTCCAGAGTTAACATCTGGAATGGCAGCACAAATACCGATGGACTCAGTATGATGATTATTTTAGTGGTGATGATGATAGAGGAGAAGGAAAAATAAAAAGAATATATATATATGCTTTCGTAGATTTTCACGGGTGTAGGTATGCTGGTGTTGCCATCCTCGGGTGTTTTCCCGTGTATATAGCATGGAAATTTTTTGCAACGTTTCGACAAGATCTCACTTGTCATCCTCAGGCTTCGGTCTGTGACTGTGACTGCGAAGGCATCGCCCTTCCTTAAATCTTGGGGGGGTGGGGGTGGAGTGCAGACTGTTGTTGTGAGTGGGTTGATTGGCTGTGCAGCTGTATCATGATTGGTAGATTGATGCTGATTGGTCTTATTTGTATGTTTCTCCTTATTTTGAATTTCAACGGCTTGGGTGGAGGGTGGGGCTCGTCTGTTGGTCAGTGCTGGTTTCCATATGTCTGGTAGGCGGGAGGTGTCGTCACATTTGTTCATATTGTTAGGTTGCTTCTCTATTTCAGAGAAGCCATTTGAAGAGTGATGTTACTTTGTGCAAGTCAAGTGTGCAACATATAGGGAGAAAGGATGGAAAACATTGGACTAAAGTGCTTTTCCCAAGTTGGTCAATGTCATATTATAGAAATGGCTGAGTGGTTGGAACCTATAGGACTAACTGGACACCTGATGGTTTAGAAATATGATTTTTTGCTAATGGTTGTTATGAGACAGTGTTTCTCAATGTTGAAACATCACTACACAGTGTCCCTCAACTTTGACAAAGGTAAGAATGGAATGGAATGGAATAGGAGTAGAGTTGACCTTGGAGGTCTTCTAGTCCACCTCCCTGTTTAGGCAGGAAACCCTATGCCACTTCAGACAAATGGTTGTGCAATCTCTTCTTAAAGACTTCCAGTGTTGGGGCATTCACAACTTCCGGAGGCAAGTTGTTCCACTGGTTAATTGTTCTCCATGTCAGGAAGTTTCTCCTCAGTTCTAAGTTGCTTCTCTCCTTGATCAGTTTCCATCCTGTGCTTCTTGTCTTGTCTTCAGGTGCTTTGGAGAATAGTTTGACTCCCTCTTCTTGGTGGCAACCTCTGAGATAAGATGTGGACTTTAACTCCAGAAATTTCTTAGCCAAGCATGGCCTCCTGGGGAATTCTGGGAATTTTAAGTCCACACATCTTAACATTTCCAAGGTGGAGAAACAATGATATTAGCGGATATGGTTAATATTCCTAGAAGCTGGATGGATATGTGTCTCCTCGGGAGCCAGCTATGAGATTTTTAAGCCGTTTCTTAGCCTGCCGTCCTTGGTGCATAGATATGACATTAAAAATGATTGCTTTACCTTTCAGCTAATGTAAAAGATTTCTCATAAAGCAAGACATTTCTTCTATGATACCAAAGAAATCTTTTAATCTTGCTTTGGATTTGGGGTAATATTAACTTCTTCTTCTTCTTTTTTTTTTGAGAATATCAGAAGCACTTGAAGATTGTCTCCGGTCTTATGGTGTTGTTTTTTCTTTCTTAAAAAAAATTAAGAGCGTGCAAATTATGCAGATCCATTCACTCACGAAGATATTGCTGAACCTGATACTTCATTCCCCCCCCTCCCTCTTCAAGTAGATTAAGATATTTTTTTTTCTTTAAGGGCTGTTGAATAGGAATATGATCTGTGGATGAGATAAGTACATGGGGAAAAAAATTGATAATTGAAGATTTGGAGAAAGTTTTAGGTAGCCACACACAATTATTCCATGGGGTGGGGGTAGACATGGGGTGCAGGGATCGGCTTCAAAAATTGCAGCAATGGGTTTGCTGCCTTGTCGCTGGGTGGGCGTGGCCATGGGGGTGTGGCCTAGTCAGCCTCCTGCACCACAGTGGGGAGGGAAGGCATTTTTTTGCTCTTCCCAAGCTCCAGAGGCTTTCCTTGAGCCTCTGGGAGCGAGAAAACTGCATCCCCCAGGCTCCAGAGGCCCTCCAGAGGTTGGAAACAAGCCCATTTCTGGACTTCCGGAACCTCCAGTAGGCCCATTTTCCGCTCTGCCTGAGCCTCCTCACAGAGGAACACGCTTCGGGCATGCACAGGCTATGCATGCATGCACAGAAGTAAAAAAAAATGCTTCTGTGCATGTGCAGAAGCAAAAAACAAGATGGCAGCTCGTATGGCGCCGCCAATATTGAATTTAATAATAATAATAATAATAATAATAATAATAATAATAATAATAATAATAATAATAATAATAATAATAATAATAAATTTTATTTTTAACCCGCTCTCTCTCCCCGAAGGGACTCGAGGCGGGGCACAGGGAATTAAAAAACAATTAAAACAGACAAAGTACAAAATTAAAATCGAACTAAACTTACCCTGCGCTAAAAACTTCTATGAAATTAAAACTATCCCTAAAAACCCCTTAACAATTTAAAATTTGAATTACCCTAGGCCAGCCAAATGGAAGAAATGAGTTTTTAAAAGCTGTCGGAAGGAGCGAAGGTCCGTGGTTGTTCTGATTTCGGGGGGAAGGTCGTTCCAGAAGGTCGGGCCCGCCACAGAGAAGGCCCTTCCCCTGGGCGTCGCCCGCTGGCACTGCCTAGTGGATGGCACCCGGAGAAGTCCCTCTCTGTGGGAGCGAATCGGCTGCAGGGAGGTATGGGGCAGAATGCGATCCCACAGATAGCTAGGTCCCGTGCCATGGAGCGCTTTAAAGATGGTAACTAACATCTTGAAGCGCACCCGAAAGACAACAGGCAGCCAATGCAGCTCGCGCAGGAGCGGTGTTACATGGGAGAACCTAGAGGCTCCCATAACTATTATTTAGATTTATAGAACCAGTTCAAGCACGCGCGCAGCTGAATTACTACCTACTCGGCCGAACCAGTCCAAACTGGTAGGATCTCACCTCTGTTTACCTGGCATGATGAAGGGGCCACATGGAGACTCTGGGAAAGGAGGCGTGGGGTGGGTGTGGCCAGCCAGAGGTGGCACTTGGGGGTTGGCCGAACTGTGCAGAATCCTAGCTTGAGGATCGCCCGAACCGGTGTGAACCCCCAGCAACCCGCCCCTGGATTGGTGGGTATCTTTTCGGTAGAGATAGTCCTCTATTTACGACCACAATGGAGGCCAAAATTGCTGTTGCTAAGTGAAACATTTGCAAAGTGAATATGGCCCCGTTTTTATGACCTTTCTTGCTGCTGTGGTTAAGTTGTTCTTGTTAGGTTAGTCACAACAGTAATGAAGTGAATCTGGATTTCCCCACTGACTTGTCGGAAAGTTGCAAAAGGGGGTCACATGACTTTGGGACACAGCAACGGTCATAAATATGAGTCAGCTGACAAGCGTCTGAATTTTAACCGTGCGACCAGGAAGATGCTGCAACGGTCGTAACCAGCTGTTTGTGTGCCTCACTGATGTCTGACTCTGAAGGCAGCTGATAACTGGCGTACGGCCCTGGCCCCCTCTCTGCCTCTGACACAGAGCCCTCACCAGAAGCTTCCCCAGACTCCAGGACTGGCCCAGGTTCCTCCCCAACCTCCTCACTGTCCGAATCTGCTGCCAGTCCCACTGGCAGGCCACAACAAGGGGAACCCTCCCTAGCCTTTCCCAGACGCAGATGCATGCTTTAGTCCGGCAAGATTCCTGCCTGTAGGCAAGCAGCAATAAAGTAACTACTCTGAAGTGCCTCCTCATGTCATTCTTGCTTCCTCCCTTGTTGACACGGCTGATTGTCAACAAGGAAGAAGCAGCAAGAGAAGAAAGCTAAGGCAACAGAGCTCATCTCTATCCTAAGCTGGGTCTCTTTTTTACCTTTTCTGTGCTTTTTGGGGGGGGGTGGAATGCTCTTCGGCATCGCGTTCTGCTCTGCAAACCGTCATCCTGAAAAGCCGGAGGCAAAGTGGACCAGCCACAAAGCGAGCTTCCCCCGAACGTCCGCAGCGGTTATCATCTGCGGTGTCAGGGACCCGTGTCATTCCGTCCTAATGGCATCTTTTCACCAGAGCCCTTTGTGACGGCCATAAATAAACACGGCCGGCCTGAAAAGGGTTGATAACAAAGGCAACGCGAAGCGCCTTTGTGGTGGTTTAAAGGGGGAGGGCAAAAAAATAAAATAAAATAACTAAAAATAAAATAAAACAAGAGCCGCCGCTATTAAAAAGGAGATGGGGAGAAAAGGCAATAAAGCATCCCAAAAGCTATTGTGTTTTTGTCTTGTCGGTGTCATTGTGAGAATCCAGCTGCACTTGGCTGACAGCTTGTCTGGATAAATAGATACTGGAGGCTGGACGGATTTTTATTTTTGGGTGATGGGAACTTCCAGGGCTGCCGCATCTGAGCTTGGAGACTGCGGTGGAATTGTCTGAAGCAGATGAAGCTCTATAAATCTTTTCTTTCCCTCTCTCCCTCTCTCGCTCCCTCTCTCTCTCTCTCCCTCTGTCTGAAATGTCTTATCTTCCACTTCGTCCAGGCAATTTTTTTGGAGGTCTCTCCAGTCACTGGCTCCCTCCCCACCTCCCCTTATCTGAGCACCACAGCTTTAAATGCAGACAGATATCCCCTAATAGAAGCAAAAGCTAAAGTGTCCCTCACCCTGGTTGCTGCCAGCTCATAATTTTGTCTCGCGCCCTCTGGCATCCACACATCTATCAACGCGATGGTGAGGATGTTGACGCTGTTGTTGTAAGGCTGGGATGTCTGCGTCCCCCTTGGTGGAATTTCAGAAGTCCAGTCCCCGAGTCTTCCCAGAGTGGGGTTATTGCTGGGTGCCAATACGGTGGGATCCTCTGGGGCAGAAACTTTTGAAGGGATGGGTTAGCAGGCTTCTGTTTCTTTGTAAGGTGGGGTATTGTCTGAAGAAGACCAGTTTACAATAATTTCACTTTTCAGCTGTGGTTATCCCTTCGTTCGTTCTTTCCTTTCCTCCTCTTTCTCTTTCCCTTCCTTCTTCCTCCTCCTCCTCCCCCTCCTTCCCATCTTCCTTCCCAGCAGACCCACCCCCTTCCCTCCCCCCTTCCCTTTTCTTCCTTCCTTCCTTGCTTCCTTCCCTCCTCTTCCCCACCCTCCCTCCCTTCTCCTTCCCCTCCTCCCCTCTTCCACTCCCAGCTTCCTCTCCCTCCCTTCCCATCTCCCCATTCCCTCTCCTTCCTTCCTTTCCTCCTCTTCCTCTTTCCCTTCCTCCTTCCTCCTTCTCCTTCTCCTCCTTCTTCCCATCTCCCCTCCCTCCCTCCCTTCTCCTTCCCCTCTTCCACTCCCAGCCTCCCCTCCCTCCCTTCTTCCCTCCTCCCCATTCCCCTTCCTTTCTTCCTTCCCTTCCTTCCTTCCTTCCTTCCTTTTCTCATCTTCCCCTTCCCATCCTCCCTCTTCCCTCCCTCTCTTCCCCTTTTCTCTTCCCCATTCCCCTTCCTTCCTCCCTCCCTCCCTCCCTCCCTCCCTCCACCTCCCTTCCTCTTCCCCTTCCTTTCTCTTCCCTTTCCCTTCCCCTTCTCCCTCTTTCCCTCCCTCCCCTCCCCTCCTGTTACTTCTTTCCTTTTGAGTCCTTTAATAGACTCGACATTTTTGCAGCATTATAAAATTTAGATTGATTTTAAAAAGGCATTACTCCTGGGGATTTATTTTTAATTCTGGTTCTTTTTCCTCCATCCCCGATATAATTGGCATTTTCATTTTCCTCTTCTATTTCTCTTGCCTCTTGTACTGAAAATATAGAACCTTCAATTGTAGCTTGCGGAAGAGAATAAAGCTAGCCAACTTCCATCAGGCCAGCTGACTTATTTATCGACACCCTTTCAACTCAGTGTTTCAGAGTTGGAAGATTGTCTGTTAGCCCAGAGGTCCCCAACCTTTGCAACTTTAAGTCTGAAGGACTTCAGCTCCCAGACTTAAAGTTGGGAGCTGAAGTCCTTCAGACTTAAAGTTGCAAAAGTTGGGGACCTCTGTGTTAGCCTGCCTAGGTAAACCAGCCAGGAAACGCGGCTAGATGAACCACAGCTAAATCCTCAACCTCTCTCTCTCTCTCTCTCTCTCTCTCTCTCTCTCTCTCTCTCTCTCACACACACACACACACACACACACACACACACACACACACACCAGAGATGCTGCAATGAACCCAAGTGTGAAAAACACACTTACACTCCTACGCTCTATTACACAGCTACATAAACAGACTCTTGCCAATTTCAATGTACAAACTTCCCACATCTGCTTTTAACTGCCCGATCTATTAGGACAAACCAGGGGTGGGTTCCTACCGGTTTGGACCGGTTCAGCCCGAACCGGTAGTGGTATGGCAGCCTGGGTCGCTGGAATGGCAGTTTCCTGCCCAAACTGGTTTCCTGGTCTCTTCTGCCGCCACTGGCCTGTTTCTGCACATGCGCAGTTCAGTTTTCAGTGAACTGCGCATGTTCAAAAACGTGCACTGGGCATGTGCATGAGTTGAAGCAAGCAGGCACTGGTATGGCTGTACCGGGGCGTACCAGTTGTATCCCACCACTGAACCGATCCGAACCGGTAGGAACCCACCTCTGCAGTTTATAGCCTCTTGCAAGATTCCTCAGCAGGCGGCAAATTTCCCTCCTGCTTCTGCCACTGATAACCATTTTCCCTCTGGGGCTGAAGTGCCGTCTTGCCTTCCTGCCTCCAAGCGCCTCTCACCTGTGAGCAGGCAAACCAGGTTTAATGGCCTCCTTTTCTTTGCCCCACTGGGCTGTAACTAAAAGGGAAGAGAGTTGTAGGAGCTGTTAATTGCTTCGGTTTGTAATTCCCAAACGATGGGGGCGAAAAAAAAAGGGAGATTAAAAGGGGAAGGAAAACAGCTATTATATCTCAGTCTTGGGGAGGAAAAAGCTCCTGGTAGCACATGGCTCATTAACATCATTAGCGTTTCATTAACCTCTAGCCAGACAAATAAGCTGGAAGTAATTTAACAGTGTTGGGCGGGGCAGAGGGAGGGGAGGAGAAAAAAGGAAGCTGCAAATTACTCCGGTGTAGGTGACATTCTCTTAGCTTAATCCTCTGCTGGCTTGGATTTGATGGGAACATCTTTTGCCTTCAGGGCAGCCTGAGCTTTGGAGGGTTGCCAAGCCTCTGGGTGATTAGCTCAAAGGTGGGGAAAGTGGTGGAATGCCATGCAGGGAAATTCACTTATAGCCCAACTGGATCTGGAATCTCTAGAGGGGAAAATCCACCATGCAATAAACTCCTTACAGAGAAAGAAGGAATGACTGCTGCAAGTTTGAGTCATCTTCTTCTTCCTCTTCCTCTTCCTCTTCTCTCCTTCCTCCTCCTCCTCCTCCTCCATCATCATTTTTCTATGCATGGATTATTACATTTTTATATGATTTGTCCCTTCACCTTTCACCCAAGAGAAATGTCTCTTGCAGCATAACAAACTTTCAAATGCAATTTGTATTTATTAGATTTGTTTGCCACCCATCATCTCACTTCAAGGTGACTCTAGATAGCTTATAGCAACTCTGCTTTTCTTTCTTTCTTTCTTTCTTTCTTTCTTTCTTTCTTTCTTTCTTTCTTTCTCTTTTTTCTTTCTCTCTCTCTCTCTCTCTCCTCTCTCCAATCCTCTCCTTCTCTTTCTCTCTCTCTTCTTCCTTTCTCTTTCTTTTCTCCTTCCATCCTTCCTTCCTTCCTTCCTTCCTTCACTCATTCTCCCCTCCCATAACATTCCTTCCTACATGAAAAGAGACTTTGGTCAACCAAAGTTTGATTTCCAAAAGGCGTGAAGCTGTATCAATGGAGAGGGTGGCATGTAAGATAGCAGGTGCTGCTAAACAGTGTAAAGACATTATTATTGTTATTATTGGTTTCTCACCGGCATTTGCAGTGAGAAAGCTAGCTTACTTATCTGGCATTCATCAATAGAAAGAATGGAAAGGCTAACAGTTTGTGCCCAGAGCGCTGCTTTTACACCTGAGTTTTCTGTGATTCAGTTCTGCTCAAGTTGTTTATCCTACTGACTTTTATCATGGAATATCCCATGAAACCCAATGGCCTTGATTCTGAATAGAGACACACAGGGCACTACTACAATGTTATCTTTTAAGAATAGCGTTTAGCCTTTCACGGAAGCTAAGCAGGTCTGATTGTCTCCCACACGTAAAGCTGCATGTGCAACATTATACTTGTTAGGAGTAGACTCCTATAGTTGGGTAGACAGTATATAGTCATTGTAGCTTTAAGGCTGATGTAATGTCAGAGTGCAATTAGTAAGTGCAATTATCTCTATAAGAAGGCAAGGAGAGCGCATCTCTCTCTCTCTGTGCTGGATTTGCTGTGTTTGATAACTGTTTGCGTGAACTGCGATTATTTTTTTTTATTATTTTTTTTAATCACATTTATATCCCGCCCTTCTCCACAAGGGCCCAGGGCGGCGCACAGGAATTTAAAAACATACAAAACAATAAATACAAAATGTAAAAACATATTAAATTATAATCCTATGCTAAAACCAATTTTAAAATCCCCAATTTAAAACTATCTAAAAATAGTCCCCACGGGAGGTTAGGCTAGGCCGGCTTGCTGAAAAAGACGTGTCTTTAAACACTGGTGGAAGAGGCGGAGGTCAGTGATGGTACGCAATTCAGGGGGTAGGTCGTTCCACAGGGCAGGGCCCGCCACAGAGAAGGCTTTTCCCCTGGGTGTCACCAGGCGGCATTGCCCGGCCGACGGCACCCTGAGAAGGCCCTCTCTGTGGGAGCGGATCGGCCGAAGGGATGTATGGGGCAGGAGGCGGTCTCGCATATAACTAGGCCCCGATTACTGTAGAAGAAGATTGACGATTGTGTAAGATCTTTGATATTGTTGAGACTTTGTTGTTTGACTCAATTTGACATCCCTGCTTATTGAGCAATAGCTTAGTTTAGTAGTTTTTACAAACCTAAGTAAAAGCTATTCTATTTTACTTAGTGTCTGGTATACTTATTGTGTGTATATTAGCAACATTCCTCTGGCTGCATTCTCTGCTGCATACCCTCTGCTTGTCTCCCAATTGTATCACCTAATAATACTCTCCGTGACTGAAGAAGAAGAAAAAGAACTCCACAAATCAGAAACTATTTAAGGAACTTGTCTAGATCAAGGGTGGTATTCACTTCCCTGCCGGTTTGCAAAAGTGAGGCACGCATGCTTCGCTCACACCACATGTAACATCCATGCATGCGCTCAGCCTTCAGCGTATGCACTTTGGCTAAAAAAAATGGCCTCAATGGGAGGCCGTAGAATTGGGGCAGGTGGGCGGGGCCACCCATGATTTCCACTACCGGTTTGGGTAGAATACCACCTCTGGCCTAGATTGGTTTTCCCATAATATATTTAACTAGATCAAGGCTGGTTTTAGCCTATTATACAAAAATCAACATCCAAGCAACTGTGAGGCTGGGAGACAGACTCTCTGTCCTGTTGGTTGGTTGGTCGGTCTGTCAGTCGATCTGTCGGTCGATCTGTCGGTCTGTCGGCCTGCCTGCCTGCCTGCCTACCTATATCATAATATCACCGTAATCCCTTGCGGATGGAGTCTGAGCAACTGAATGGAGCTAGCAGAGTTGTTTAATGGCCAGATGCCCTGCCCTGTCACCAATGCGGAGTTTTGTTCAGCAAATACATTCTCAGTGTGCCCAGAGAGAGAGAGAGAAATATCTGCCTTTATCTAGGATCGAACTCACAGCCTCCTGATTGAGAGGCAAAAGCTCCACCTCTAGGCCACCGTACCACTATCTTCTCTTCTCCTCTCCTCTCCTCTGCCTTCCCCTCCCCTCCTATCCTTTATCTCTCTATCATTTCATATGATCTGTATCCTGCATTTCCACCAGCAGGTGGCGCTCAAAGAAGCTGACAAAAGAATGAAAGCCATCTGATTCAAACCCTCCGTTCCATCAGTTCGATGAAAAATATCTCTGCCTTATCATAGATCTGCGCCAGTAAAAACATGTTCTTACCGTAGAGGTGGGAAACCTGGAAGCAGCCGTTGAGAAGTTTCGGTCTCTGCTGTCTCCCGTATTGAACGAGCAGCCTTGTAGTAAAGCAGGCTAGTCACACATTTCTGTTTTCCTATGGTGTCAATCCACTGTGATGTTGTTAGGTTTATACACCAATCAGCACGGAGAATGGCGTTATTTCCCTGTGTATCAGGAACAGAGAAACTATGCTTTTGGACATCCAAGTGGTCTTTTTTATCTGAAAATACCTTTGCTAACAGGGATGTGGTGGCTCAGTGGCTAAGACGCTGAGCTTGTCAATCAGAAAGATTGGCAGTTTGGCGGTTCAAATCCCTAGCGCCGCATAATGGAGCGAGCGTCTTACTTGTCCCAGCTTCTGCCAACCTAGCAGTTTGAAAGCATGTAAAAAAATGCAAGTAGAAAAATAGGGACCACTTTGGTGGGAAGGGAACAGCGTTCCATGCACCTTCGGCGTTGAGTCATGCCAGCCACATGACCACAGAGACATCTTCGGACAGTGCTGGCTCTTCGGCTTTGAAACAGAGATGAGCACTGCCCCCTAGAGTCGGGAACGAGTAGCACATATGTGTGAGGGAAACCTTTTACTTTTGCTAAAGGTCCAACTGTTGTTTTCTGGACTTTTTATAAAAGCTCTTTTAAACTTTGAAAGCCCCCCCCCCACACACACACACAGAGAAGGACTTGTATCTGACCCTGTATATTAGCTTCCCTCTCTTTGTTCTCACCAAAGTACAACTTCTGATGGAAATCTCTTTTAAATTATTGCTTTAGCTCTCCCCTCTTTCAACTGACTTTTGTTTATTTATTTTTATTTATTTATTTAAATTTATACCCCGCCCTTCTCCACAGAGGACCCAGGGCGGCGCACAGGAAATTTAAAAAACATACAAAAATACAATAAATATAATTTTAAAAAACTATTAAATAACCCCATCCTGCGCTAAAACCAAATTTTAAAACCCAATTGTAAATAGATGTGAATTGTGAAAGGATTGTTATGTGAGGTAGGAACAAAAACAACAACAAGAACTCCATTCTACCAAGGGCTGTAATGACAACTTGGTAGATCAGGGATGTCAAACTCAAGGCCTGCGGGCCGGATCTGATCCGCGAGGTGCTTAGATCTTGCCCACGGTGCCTCTGCCAGCAAAAATGGAGCTTGAGGTGGGTCAGTTGCAGGAGGCCATTGCAGATGAAAATGGAGCATAGGGGGTTACATATGACCTCCCCCCTGGCAGGGGTGAAATTCAGCAGGTTCTGGAGAACTGGTAGTAGAAATTTTGAGTAGTTCATAGAACTGGCAAATGCCACCTCTGGCTGGCCCCAGAGTGGAGAGGGAATGGAGATTTTGCAGTATCCTTCCCCTATCATGCCCACCAAGCCACGCCCACAGAACTGGTAGTTTAAAAAACTGAATTTCACCACTGCCCCCGGGGGGACTGTTTTTACTGGCAGAGGTCTATTAAAACAAGCTACAAAACAAAACAAAAGGAGAAATGTTTCCCCGTTGAGCATGCAAGAAGGGACAGGAAAGGAGAAAGGGAAAGAGGAAAGACAAAGAAAAAGGAAGGGAAGAGAGTAAGGAAGGGAAAATAAGGAAAGAGGGGAAGGAAGAAGAAAGGAGAAATGAAGAGGGAAGGAAAAAGAATGGAGGGAAGGAAGGAAGGAAAGGAAGGAAGGAAGGAAGGAAGGAAGGAAGGAAGGAAGGAAGGAAGGAAGATTATAATGAGAGTGAGTTTCTCGTTGAAATCCTGCCTTAGCACTCGGCCATCACAGGTGCCCCCCAACATCAATGATGTCTGCCTGGTCATGCCCACCATGGCCACATCCATGCTTGACCACATACCCCAGCTCTCTGAGGTCAAACACAACCCTCATGCGGCCCCTAATGAAATCGAGTTTGGCACCCCTGTGATAGATAAATATGCAGGAGCTGAAACGTTGGTCAATGTAACACAATTTCTGAGAGGTTGAATAACCATTCAAGCAGGTGAAAGCATGGCTGTAGGACAGGGGTCTCCAACGTTGACTACTTTAAGATTTTGTGGACTTCAACTCCCAGAATTCCTCATCCGGCTGAGGAATTCTGGGAGTTGAAGTCCACAAAGCATGATCAGGTGCCTGCCCGAAGGCCTCGGCCCCATCTCTGCCTCTGACACAGAGCCCTCGCCTAAGACCTCCCCAGCCTCCAGGATTGGCCCATGCTCCTCCCCAACCGCCTCACTGTCCAACTCTGCTGCTAGCTCCACTGGCAGGTTGTTCTCTGCAAGCTTTTCCTTAACAGAGGCTTCCTTTTAAACCCTCTTGGGAGGGGCCAGTCATTAGGCAGCTGGGACTGATTACCTCCTCCGAGTTCGTCTCTCCTGCAACTGACGCTGCCTTCTTTCAATCCGTCTTAACCTGACATCAGGGACAAACTGGCCTTGATCCTCCCCACTACTCCAAGACCCAGGTGCCTCCTGATGACCAGCCGGGCTCTCTGCTTTCTCAAGGTCGCCCTCCTCCTCCAGAGCAGACTCATAGGACTCCTCACTAGAGGAGTCCATCAGCAGCTCATCCAGAGCGGACTGGGCCACAACAACCACCTATACATTAAAAAAAAAACCTATGACCCAGACCCCGAGTAGAGTGAGGATATATCTCCCAGCCCCAAATCCTTTTAGCATCCTAGCTGTTGGTCTGTGACAAGCCCAGCTTGCAAATAGCTTTCAAGGTTTGACTGATTGCTTTGGGCCCAGACTTCATTTCCGACAGAAATCTTGCAGGTGTAAGACAGCCTCTCCTGCACTGGCACGCCCGAGTGGCAATGTGATAATTGTCACTGTGACTAGTGGAATCTGCTCCCCTTCTGCTGGGGAGGCAACCTTTAATGCAGAGAACTGAAGGGTGAAGGACAATCCCCCGGGCTGGAGATGGAGAGTTTCTGACCAGGCCCTAAAACCAACGTTTCAGATGGTCTTTTGTGGGGATCACTCCCACTACTTCCCACTTTTCTGATGTTTTCAGATACGGGCTGATCTTTTCTCCTTCACGTTTGAGGCACGGCCATTCTGCTTGCAATTTAGGAGGACAACTTTACGTTTTGCAACACCTTGGTGTAGGATAAAATGGAACAGAACGGAACAAAATATATATTGAGGGTGGAATAGAATAGAATAGAATAGAATAACAATTAGAAAGGAATGGAACAGAATATAGAGAACCATTTCTGTTGTTCTTTCGTGGGGATAACTCCCCACTAATTCCAACTTTTGTCATTTTTTCCGATACGGGCTGACCTTTTCTCCTTCATGTTTGAAGCACGGCCATTCTGTTTGTAATTTAGGAGGACAACTTTACGTTCTGCAACATCTTGGTATAGAATAGAATAGAATAGAATAGAATAGAATAGAATAGAATAGATGTTGCAATGAAGAATAGAAAATGGAATGGAATGGAATAGGATAGATATTGGAATAGATATTGGAATAGATAGTGGAATGAAGAATAAAGAATAGAATAGAATAGAATAGAATAGAAATTGGAATAGATACTGGAATGAATATGAATAGAATAGAATAGAATGAAATTCTTTATTGGCCAAGTATGATCGGACACAAAAGCAATTTGTGCATAAGTACAAATAATGTGCCCAGTTCTGTTCACCACAATTTTTTTTTAAAAAGGTGTTGATGTCCTAGGGGAAAAAAAGGCAGAGAAGAGCAACCGAGATGAGACCACGTCTGGAGGCTGAATATTTATTAAGTGGGTTTTGCTCTGTTCCACCCAATTTTTGGCCACAATTGTTAAGGGAATCACTGTGGTTGTTAAGTTTGTAAGACGGTTGTTAAATGAATCCAGCTTCCCCCTTGACCTGGCTTGCCGGAAGGTCGCAAAAGGGGATCACGTGACTAGGGGACACTGCAATGGTCATAAATGTGAATCACTTGCCAAGCGCCTGAATTTTCATTACATGACCACAGGGGGATGCTGCAACAGTCGTGAGTGTGCAAAACAGACATAAGTCATTGTTTTCAGTGTCGTCGTAACTACGAACAGTCACTAACTTAATGACTTCCTTCTTTCCTTCCCTCCCTTCCTCCCTCCTTTCTCATCTTCTTTCCTTCCTTCCTTCCTACATTCCTCCCTCCCTCTTATTCTTCCTTCCTTCCCTCCCTCCCTCCTTTCTCATCTTCTTTCTTTCCTTCCTTCCTTCCTACATTCCTCCCTCCCTCTTATTCTTCCTTCCTTCCTTCCCTCCCTCCCTCCTTTCTCATCTTCTTTCTTTCCTTCCTTCCTTCCTTCCTACATTCCTCCCTCCCTCTTATTCTTTCTTCCTTCCCTCCCTCCCTCCTTCCCTCCTCCTCCTTTTTCTTCCCCTCTTCATTCTGCTTCCCTCTTTCCTTATTTTTTCTTTCCTTGCTCTTTTTCCTTCTTCCTCTTTCCCTTTCTCCTTTCCTGTCCCTTCTTCTTGCATGCTCAGATGCACAAGGGGAAAACATTTCTCCTTTTCTTTTGTTTTTGCTTTGCTTTGATAGCCTTCCGCCAGCGAAAATACACCCCCCCCCTCAGCTCCATTTTCTCTAGCAAAAGTCACCGCAGGCCCACCCTTGGCTGTTTCTAGGCCGGTCCCCATGGGCCAGATCAAAGCACCCTGTGGGCCACATCTGGCCCCTGGGCCTTGAGTTTGATACCCCTCCCCCCCATCCTAAAATTATTTTGATTAATCAGAAGAAGAAGAGCGGAGTTGGTGGATATTTATTTCCGCGTCTTGCATCTTAACAAACTCAGCGAGTAGGCTGAGTGAAAAATGTGCGGAACTGAATAGTCACACAGCGCCCTCTTGTGGTTCGTTCAGGGCAAAGCACATTGAATTCAAGCCCACGGTGGTGATCAGCACTTTGGATGAGAGCAACCCAGAGTGTGCAGGATGCATCCAATCCCATTTGGTCGATTCAATTCAATTTGGACAGGGATCTGATTCGGTTAGTCCAGGGGTCTGCAAAGTTGGCTCTTTTAAGACTGGCGGAGTTCAACAAGTTTAAGAAGAGACTGGACAGTCACTTGTCTGAGATTGTGTAGGTTCTCTTGCTTGAACAGGGGGTTGGACTAGAAGACCCCCAAACTCCTTTCCTTTCCTTTTCTATCCTTTCCTATCCCATTCCATTCCACTCCACTCCATTCTACTCTTCTCTACTTTTCTCTACTTTCTATCTATTTCCTATTCTATTCTACTCTACTCTACTCTACTCTACTCTACTCTACTCTACTCTACTCTACTCTACTCTACTCCATTGCATTACATTGCATTACATTGCATTCTACTCCACTCCCATCCCATCCTATCCTACTCTATTCTACTCTATTCCATTCTGTTCCATTCCATTTTTTAATCTATTCTGTCCTGTCCTGTCCTATCCTACTCTATTCTACTCTACTCCATTCGGTCCCGTCCCGTCCCATCCCATCCCATCCCATCCCATCCCATCCCATCCTCCTATCCTACTCTATTCCACCCTTTTCCATTCCATTTTCCATTCCATTCCATCCCATTTCGTCCCATTCCGTCCCGTCCCGTCCCGTCCCGTCCCATCCCATCCCATCCCATCCCATCCTCCTATCCTACTCTATTCCACCCTATTCCATTCCATTTTCCATTCCATTCCATTCTGTCCTGTCCTGTTCTAACCTACTCTACTCTACTCCATTCCTTTCCACTATAGTTTCACAGATGAAAGTGGGTTTGAGCCTGTCCCTGTGTGTTGATGGAATGAAGGCGCTTTCATTGTGTTCTCTGTCAGCGTTCACAGCTGTGCTGTATTGTATTTTCTATTTTCTTTTTTATTTGGGGAAGTATCATCTCTGGGGACAGTTGGTTGCTCAAGAGAAGCAGGTCGAGGAGGTGGGCGAGAGGCTCCTTTTGAATTCTGAGAAACTGGCTCCCCTGCATCTTGGGAGAGGAGACTTCTGTGCATCAAAAGAAATCTCGCGTGAAACTCTGCCGGCACCTAAACCTTCGGGTTTCCCCCCCCAACATTTCGAACTAGCATAAAACAAGGTCTCCATCCCTCTGTTGCTGATGGGAACCCGAGAGCAGATGCTTTACAAGAATCAACTTTACAACCGAGTCGTGAGCTTGTGTTCAGGGTTGCCAGTTCCTCCTCCTTTGGTTTCCTTCCTTCCTGCCAAGGTTTTTGTTCTCTGAAGTGTCTCCCGACTTGAGGGCTGAGCGATGCACAAGCCAAATAAACACACAGGCTTTTACACACCTAATCATTAGCACTTCCCGGCCACAGGCCCAGCATCACCTCTAGGAGCTTCTCTCTGCGTCAGCAGACAAACACTCTGGTTATAATTTAATTTGCATTTGGGAGGTGACTCTTCTCTTTATTTATAACAAGCCAGCTTCCATCTCCTATTAATGGATTCTCCTTCCTTCCCCCCCCCCCCACTAAAAATGTAGGGTTGAGGGTCTTCTTTCCATCAACGCTTAACCATGGGAAATGAAGCAGGTGTGGATACTAACAAAGAAGGTAGTCAGAATGTTAGAAAGTGGGGCTCTCGCTCTCTCCCTCTCCTCTCTCTCTCTCTCTCTCTCTCTCTCTCTCTCTCTCTCCCCCCTCTCTCTCTCTGTGTATGTGTTTGTCTCTCTCTCTCTCTCTCTCTCTCTCTCTCTCTCTCTCTCTCTCTCTCTCTCTCTCTCTCTCTCTCTCTCTCTCTGTATATGTGTGTGTGTGTGTCTGTCTGTCTCTCTGTGTATCTCTGTCTCCCCCTCTCTGTGTGTCTCTCTGTCTCTGTCTCTCTCTCCCTCTTTCCTCTCTCTGTATCTTTCTCTCTGTGTCTCTCTGTCTCTGTGTCTCTCTCCCTTTCTTTGCCTCTGTCTCTCTTTTTGCCTCTCTCTCTATGTGAGTCTCTCTGTATCTGTCTCTCTCTCTGTCTCTGTCTCGCTCTCTGTCTCTGTCTCCCTCTGTCTGTGTGTGTGTCTCTCTCTCTTTGCCTGTGTGTGTGTGTGTCTGTCTCTCTCTCTCTCCTTCTCTCTCTCTCTCTCTGTGTCTCTCTTTGCCTCTGTGTGTGTGTGTCTGTCTTTCTCTCTGTCTCTCTCTCTCCCTGTCTCTCTCTTTGCCTCTGTGTGTGTGTGTGTCTTTCTCTCTCTCCCTCCCTCTCTCCCTCTCTCTCTCTCTCTGTCTCTCTCTTTGCCTCTGTGTGTGTGTGTGTGTCTGTCTTTCTCTCTGTCTCTCTCTCTCTGTCTCTCTCTCTCTGTCTCTCGGTCTCTCCCCCCCCCTTAAAAGACTCAGTACAACCACTCCTGGACATATGACCATATAGTGTGTCCTCGACTTACAACAGTTCATTTAATGAAGGACTGGGGTATTCTGGGAGTTGAAGTCCATCGGTCTTAAAGTTCCAACTTTGGAGACCCCTGTTGAGCGTGTGCTAAATAGAAACCTTCGTTTATGAAGTTCTTACGGTCAAATGTCGATGTCAAAACCCAAGCCTGGGTGTCTTTTGGTGGCGACAGGACAATCCAGAGATGATGATGTTCGAAGTTGCAAAGCCACGGCAACCCTGGGCTGTTGCAGAGAGCATCGTCATGCAAATTTATGCTAACCAATTCTGCCTTGCGTGGGGCTGAGGAGCATGCCAATAATGAGAGGTAGATTTTTAATTCAGATCCCAAATTGCTCTATTGTATAACGGACTTCATTCATTCCCAACCCCTCTTCCTTCCCTCCCTCCCTCCCCACGGGCCGGCAGAAATACGTCAGTGCCTCTTTTGCAAAATACGTCTCTGGCTTTGCTTATTTCGCTTAGGATCGACACGTTGTGGGTATCGCAGTGAGGACAGTAACCAAGCGGCTTCCCTTTCGACCCAGCATTTTTTCTCAGGGGTTGCTGGAGGCTGTGCCTTCCAATGCTTACACCCAGGATAGATGATTGTGCTCGACAATACTTTGGTGCAGAAGTCTTTTCCGAGACAATTGGGATCCGCGAGAACTTCCAACAACGTTGAGGGAATGATTTGTTTAGCAGAGTGATGGCATTCAGGGAAAAACTGCCCTTGTATCTAGTTGCCATGGTGTGCAGTGCCCTATAGCAGGGGTCTCCAACCTTTGCAACTTTAAGTCTGAAGGACTTCAGCTCCCAGAATTCTGGGAGCTGAAGTCCTTCAGACTTAAAGTTGCAAAGGTTGGAGACCCCTGCCCTATAGTGTCGTTTTGAGGGTAGGAGTTGAAACAATTTATGTCCAGGATGCGAGGGGTCTTTAGACATTTTCACAGCCCTCTTTTTGACTCGTGCAGTGTACAGATCCTCAAAGGAAAGCAGGTTGGCAGCCATTGTTTTTTGCTGCAGTTGTAATTTGGATTGTATACCTGCTTTTCAGCGGTCACATGCCAAAGTCAAAGCTAATTCTTGACATGATATCGGACAGATGCAGATCATATACAGCATTAGAATTAGCAAGTATCTTTCTTAAGTGAGGATTTTTTTACCCCACCTTTCTCCATTTAAGTAACTTTTGGACATATACAGCCAAATTCAAAATCATGATAGCCACTTATTATTTTTTATATTATATTATAAAAAATCTATCCTACTCTCTCTGATTTATTTATTGATCAGCTCATAAACTAACACACACACACACACACATATATATGAGCTGTTCAATAAATTAAATTAGAGAGAGACAAGGATAGATCAGCTCATAAAAACTAACACACATATCTAAAAATTATACAATGTAATTCTTGGCTTGCTGTCTAGATGGTCTCTGGTGATGAGCCGAAAGGCAGGAAAGGAAACAGTATGTCTCCTCCCTTAATTGGGACCTAATAATAACAGGTTGTTGTGAAACAATTACAGACAGACAGACAGACAGACAGACAGACAGACAGACAGACAGACAGACAGACAGATAGATAGATAGATAGATAGATAGATAGATAGATAATTTGTGTCAGCTCAAAAACGTAACACACAAACACACACACATATATATATATAATCTGCGGGATCGGATCCTGCCTCACATCTCTGCGGGATCGGATCCTGCCTCACACATCCTCACGGCCGATTCGCTCCCACAGAGAGGGACTTCTCCGGGTGCCGTCCACTAGACTTTGTCAGCGGGCGACGCCCAGGGGAAGGGCTCTCTCTGTGGCGGGCCCAGCCCTCTGGAACGACCTTCCCCCCGACATTAGAACGACCACGGACTTCCGCTCCTTCCGTCTAAAATTAAAAACGCATCTTTTCTGCTTGGCCGGCCTAGGGTAGTCTCTCTTCTATGGGGGTTTTAGTTTAAGGTTTTTTTTAGGATAGTTGGTATTTTATAGTTGTTTTAGCGCAGGATATGATTTAATGTGATTTTAATTTTGTACTTTGTTCTATGTTATTTGTTCTTAATTTACCTGTGCCCCGCCTCGAGTCCCTTTGGGGAGAGAGAGCAGGTTAGAAATAAAATTTATTATTATTATTATTTATTATTAATTAATTATTATTACATTATTAATTATTTATCTGACATTATCCAACAGTATCTCATTAAAAATTATTAAAAAGAAGGATCTTACTTATACTGTACATTCCTGAAGTTCACTTCCTCGCTGCAGCTGCCCAGCAAATTCTCCCTACTACAAAAGGTATTAATGCTGCTATTTTGCGTTATAGCCACTAGATGACGCTGTTATTCACTAGCTGCTCTCTTTCTTTTCCTTCATTGCTGGTTTCAAGTCCTTCAAAGTTTATCCAGGAAAAATGCAAACAGGGTTGCAGAATTCGTGCTGGTGGGAGACAGTGGGACTATCTTTCAGCTCAGTTCTGATTCACACTTGGAAGGAAAACACCATGAGTTTAATTTTTTTTACTTGCCCGGAGTAGACCTTCCTGCTAGAGCAGGGGTGTCCAAACTTGGGAACTTTAAGACTTGTGGACTTCAACTCCCAGAATTCCCCAGCCAGAGGCGAATGCTGGCTGGGGAATTCTGGGAGTTGAAGTCCACAAGTCTTAAAGTTCCCAAGTTTGGACACCCCTGTGCTAGAGAGTGGGGGAGAGAGAAGGCAGCCCTCTGGAGTCGGCTTCCTTGAAACATTCGCCATTCCTCTACCTTCGAGCTGAGATGGATCAGGGGTTCTGGGGATGGTCATATTAGTTCTCAGAGTGGTCCTCTCGATGGGCACTCCGTCCAATCTGCCAAGCCAGTTCACCACAAGGGAAATGGACGTCGCCATTACAACTCCCTGAATAAGGCTGTTCTTTGTATTTTTAATTGCCTGTGCCCCGCCTCGAGTCCCCTTGGGGAGAGAGAGCGGGTTATAAAAGTAAATTATTATTATTATTATTATTATTATTATTAAGGCGATTGCAAGAGGCCGACTGAGGTTCAGTTGTGTCTCTTGCCTCTGGACCCGCCTCTCATTCTTCATGCATCTCTCCAACCATGCCGTCACTTGCGTCTTCGCACAACCCATGTGTCACCTCTTCAAATATGCATCCTTGGTAACGCTCTGGCTAGGGTCTAAGTGGCTTTTAAGATGACGGGTGAAAGCAGTTTGCTTGCAAGTCCAGTGAATGGCACAAACCAAGGGAAAAATTTAATTCTTTCCCCCCAAAAGTTTTATTATTTTATTCATGAATATTTTGAATACAATGCATTGGCAGGGTATATCATTTACAGAAGGAGGGTATAAAGAAAGATACACAGACAGACAGACAGCTACATACCTACATACAAGCACTGGTAAGGATGATGATGATGATGATGATGATAATACATGGCTATGGATGAAGCATGTCACAGTGACACCCATTGTCATCGGGGCACTTGGCACCATGTCCAAAAATTTTACTAAATAATAATAATAATAATAATAATAATAATAATAATAATAATAATAATAATAATAATAATAATAATAATAATAATAAATTTATTTTGTATACCACATCCTCTCCCCAAGGGGACTCGGAGCGGTGCACAGGGAAAAAAATTAAAATACTATCAAAAATACATACATAGAATAAATACAGTGAATAAAAACGAATTAAATTAGAATTATCCCTGCGCTAAAATCCCCAAGTTATAGCACTAAAATTCCCTAACACCCCAAAGGTAGAGACTGACCTAGGCCGGCCAAGCAGAAAAAGTATGTTTTGAGTTTTTGACGGAAGGAGCGGAGGTCCGTAGTTGTTCTGATGTCGGGGGGAAGGTCGTTCCAGAGGGCTGGGCCCGCCACAGAGAAGGCCCTTCCCCTTCCCCTATATCAGCAAATTGCAGCTTCCTGCAAAGACACCAGCGGAACTGCAAAAAACTGTGTTACTTGGAACACCTTACATTCTAAGAAGGTCCTTGGTTGATACCTAGGATGCTGGCAGCAAACGGTATCAACCATTAGCACCAGTCAATAGTATTTGCAATGTATTTTTAAATGTTCAGTTGGCTGAGTTTCATGTTTTATGAATAAAGTAAATAATAATAATGAGTTGTAGCTAAATTTCTCTTTGTATTGGCTTATTTATACTTCTATACTTATACAACTATACTCGTTGATTGTATTGTCATATTCATAATTATGAATCAACTTTATAATTAATACATGCATAGCAATGATTGTTCTTTCTCTAATTTCTACCTCTTGTCTCTAACCCCTTGTAAAATCTATTCCATATCAAGTAATACTCTTTGTCCTCTTTATTTTTTATTTTTAAGAGTCAGCCTGTCTATTTCAACACAATCTAAGGGTTCCTAAAAAAAGATTTAAATCAATAACCGGATTCAGAGTTCTGAGTGAAGGAATAGAATTTTTATTGCTACATTGGTTGTGTATTGTTAATTTTTTTTTAAATCTTTCTTTTTGCTGTTATTGATGTTATGTGCTGTCCAGAGCTGCATTGAATTGGACAGTCTTGTAAACAAACAAACCAACCACAATTAGCTCCTGCAATAAATTTGCAGTTTTGATTCCTCTGGCCAACTATCCTAGCAGCTTTGAAAACTACAGTAAAATGGCATCTACAAGGAGCTGTCCAGCAAAGTGTTCTCCTGAAATACGGAAATACTATCCAAATAAGAAGTCGGAGCTGGGAATAAGTTGTTGCGTATGGGTCAGATAATATACAGCTTAGTCCTCGGTTTATGACCAACTCTTCAGTGACTGGCACTGAATGAAAGGGCTGATGACTGGCCCTTGAAGTTCTGGTTCAGGTGAACGAAACCTGGATGTTTCAAAACCAGTTTGAACGTATAACCAAATTCCTTGTCCACCAGGAACCTCCATTTGCAACCTTTCCCTCTGGTTTCCCAGAGGTCTTCTGAAGTCAGTAAAATGAGGACCCAGATTGTTGGGGGGCAAGAGGCTGACTCTGTAAACTGCTCAGAGAGGGCTGTAAAAGCCCTGTGAAGGCGTATATTAGTGCATTTAAGGGCTATTTCCCTCCCTCCCTCCCTTTCTTCCCTTCACGGTGGTTAGAATGCAGTATTGCAGGCTAACTCTGGCCAAAGCCATGAGTTCGATCCTGACCAGCTCAAGGTTGACTCAACCTTCCATCCTTCTGTAGTGGGGAAAATGAGGACCCAGATTGTTGGGGGCAAGAGGCTAACTCTGTAAACTCCTTAGAGAGAGCTGTCAAGCACAGTGAAGCAGTATATAAGTTTAAGTCCTATTACAATTGCTACCTCTAGTACAAGAACGTAGTCAACTAATGGTCAAAACTAAATTGGCACTAGAGGAGGGTCAGCGGAATTCACGAGGGGATGGACTTGGGTTTCTTGTGGCAGTGATTCCATACTGATGATGCATTTAATACCACCTTCCAGCTCAGCCTTCTCAATTCCTACATGTTGACTCTGGAATTGACTTTATAGAAATTTGGAGACACAGATCTCCCAAGCTTTGAGGATTGCTCATTGTTGCCGATTCCAGTGTGGTATCAACCCTGTTAGAATTTGCTCATAAGCTTTTTTCTTAACAGAAGGTTCTGAGGAAAATAGTTCTGTAAATGAGGTATTCTACATTATGGTCATGGAATACCTAAAACATATATTCTAAGAAGTGCAAATTGCCAGCCAAAACAGCCTTGAAATAATAGAAGGCCTGCTGAGTTTCCCATCTTTATTTTACCAGGTGTTTACTCTGGCCATGTCATCTCTAAAGCCAGGAATCTTCTTGTGTAAATAGAAGATTTCTCCACCCTGCGAGGACCTCTTATTGCCATGTTTTGAAATGTATAGGGTGATGAAATGTTTAATTAAATCATTTAATTAAAGCCCGCTTTGAATATTCTTTAATTTCAGTTTGGAGGCAGATATTAGCCATTTCAGTAGATTGCTTTAATGCAAGGCATTTAGGATATGCAAATATTTATATTTTGCTATCTTGGTCAATGCCATTAAACCCACTAATGTTTCTTCAGCGCCATTAAAAATGCTTCCTTCCTAAGTTAAGCTTATTTATGCTGAAAGTAAGTTTAGCAGGACTTATTCCCAACTGAGAAATCCTTTGTATGAGTCGGTCTTATTAGGAAAAATACAGCAAATATGATGAAGCCCCCGTGATGAAGTCACTGAAGAAAAACAAAATCATAAAATACACAAAAGTATTTTTAAAAGCAAATACAGTGGTACCTGTATTTGCTTCACGAACGCTTCACGAACGCTTCACGAACGCTTCACAAACGCCTCTCTTCATGACCAATTCGCTGTACGACCAGAAATTTTCCAAAAAATGTGCTCCGCTGCACGAACCCCGCCTCGCTTCACGTACCGGAGCCGCGGACATTTTATCTACGAACGAATGTTGTGAGGGGGACGGGTGTGTTTGTGGAAGCGAAGGCGGGGGGGGGGGAGGAGTGCCTTCCCAGCCGGGCTCTGCAGCTGAGGGGCGATGGAGCAAACCGCGCAAACTGCTCCATCGCCCCTCAGCTGCGGAGCCCGGCCGGGAAGGCAGCTCCTTCCCCCCTGCCTTCGTTTCCACACACACACCGCGCGCGGCTGCCAGCATCACTTTCGCCCGTCTCTTTCTGCGCTCTGCGCTTCTGCTTGTCGGGACGCTTCCCGAAGCTGGCCGCGGGGCTGCTGGCTTCGGGTAGCGTCCCGACAAGCAGAAGCGCCGAGCCCAGAAAGAGACGGGCGAAAGTCATGCTGGCTTGCTCCATCGCCCCTCAGCTGCTTTACATTGAACCCAAAAAACAAGGTCAGAACGGATTAACCGGATTTACATTGAACCCTATGGGAAATTGTGCCTCGCTTCACGACCAATTCGCAACGCGAACAGAGTCAGTTCACGAATTAAGTTCGTGAAGCGAGGTACCACTGTAACAGTAAATAAACCCATAGACATTTTTTGTTTACAAAGCCTGAAAACCAAGTATTTCAGATGCTGCCCTTAGTAATATGGAAAGAATGAAAAGATTAATGCATCTTTAATCTTAATGCATCTTAATGCATCTTTAATCTTAAAACTAGGGGAGACATGATAGCAGTCTTCCAATATCTCAGGGGCTGCCACAAAGAAGGGGGTCTCAAACTATTCTCCAAAGCAGGGGTCTCCAACCTTTGCAACTTTAAGTCTGAAGAACTTCAGCTCCCATAATTCTCCAGCCAGCAATGCTGGCTGGAGAATTCTGGGAGCTGAAGTCCTTCAGACTTAAAGTTGCAAAGGTTGGAGACCCTTGCTCCAAAGCACCCGAGGGTAGAACAAGAAGCAATGGGTGGAAACTAATCAAGGAGAGAAGCAACCTAGAACTAAGGAGAAATTCCCTGACAGTGAGAACAATTAATCAGTGGAACAACTTATCTCCAGAAGTTGTGAATGCCCCAACATTGGACATTTTAAAGATAATATTGGATAACCATTTGTCTGAAGTGGTGTAGGGCTTCGTTCCTGAGCAGGGGGTTGGACTAGAAGGCCTCCAAGGTCCCTTACACTTCTGTTATTCTAATACTTCAAATAACTCAATTGAAATCAAAATCATAAATAAGTTATCATGAAATTCTAATTCTAATTGCTCGGAAGATGCTCCCACTCATTGAGGATTCCGGATCATCTTTACCTTTTAATATCACCATCTTTTGCCACCCAAAGTAACCTAATTGCATAATCACATCCCATAATATAAGCTGCCTCTTAATTTGCTACACGGTGAAGCTTTAACATGACACCGTTCTCATTAAAAGGTCAATATGGATAATTTTCATGAATTCCTTCGGGCCTTTTGTCTTAGGAGCGATTCATAAGAATAAAGAGCAGAAAATGGTTATTATATTCCCGACTAGAAAATGGGATTTATCGTAATTCAAGCAGGACTGAGAATGCCCTTCATTGCATTCATTGATTCTTGTTCTCTTGAGCATTAGCAGCTGGCAACACCTGAACTATGGATGAAGCCGACTCTATTTTCCTCTCAATTTGGAATGGGCTGGGTTTTGTTGGTGGGATGATTCGCACAAGAGCACTAAATCTGTTTTTTGGAGTAACTCATACTCCGAGTTTCCACAATGCATTGAATCAGTGGTGGGTTTCAAATTTTTTAGAACCTACTCTGTAGGTGTGGCCTATTTTGTGGGCGTGGCTTGGCAGTCATGTGACAGGGTGGGAGTGGCCACCTTTTAAAATGTGGTGAAACTCATTTAACAACGCTCTTGCTTAGCAACCAAAATTTTGGACTCAATTGTGATGATAAATTCTTTCTTTCTTTCTTTCTTTCTTTCTTTCTTTCTTTCTTTCTTTCTTTCTTTCTTTCTTTCTTTCTTTCTTTCTTTCCTTCTTTCCTTCCTTCTTCCTTTCCTTTCCTTTCCTTTCCTTCCCGTTGAGTCACTGGCAGTGGTGGGCCAGACTTACTTCCAGGTACGCCGGTGGAACCCCCTCTCACCTGTTCTCTAAATTTCACCAACCGGCTCTCACGAGTAGGTGCAAGCCTGCAGAAACCCACCACTGCATTGAATTCATCAGTATCTTGAAAGGGGAAAATGGGGGGAAAAAACGTGTTGTGACATCATGCTACAAACCTCCTTTTAGACTTTTACTGACTTATTACTTGTTGATTGATTAATTGATTACATGCCGTTGAGTCATTTTTGACTTCAACCGACCACATGGATAGATCGTTATTTGAAGGTTCTTTCCAAACACCTGGGATGTCATAACATATTGGCATAGTATATGTACAGATCCAAGCAGGGTTTTCTTGTAACTGACAGATAGAAATGTTATCAATATGCACATTTTCTTTTGTGGTTGTTGTTAGTTGCGAAGTCATGTCTGACCCATCCCGACCCCATGGACAACGTTCCTCCAGGCCTTCCTGTCCTCTACCGTCTTCTGGAGTCTATTGAAGCTCACGCCTGCTGCTTCGGCGACTCCATCCAACCACCTCCTTCTCTGCCATCCCATTCTTCTTTTGCCCTCCATCGTTCCCAATATGAGGCTCTCCTCCAGGGAGTCCTTCCTTCCCATTGGGTGGCCAAAATACTTGAGTTTCCTCTTCAGGATCTGGCCTTGTAAGATCAGTCAGGGTTGATCTCCACCAGGACTGACCGGTTGGATGGCCTTGCAGTCCAAGGGACTCGCAGGAGTCTTCTTCTCCAGCATCAGAGTTCAAAGGCCTCCATTCTTTGGCCCTCAGCCTTTCTTATGGTCCAAACTTCCATCCATTGCAACTGGGAAAACCACAGCCTTGACTAGACACACGTTTGTTGGCAGGGTGATGTCTCTGCTGTCTAGATTTGCCATCGCTTTCCTCCCCAGGAGCAAGCGTCTTTTAATTTCTTGGCTGCTGTCCCCATCTGTGGTGATCTTGGAGCCCAGGAAAGTCAAATCTATCACTACCTCCATTTCTTTCCCATCTATTTGCCAGGAATTGAGAGAGCCAGAGCCCATGACATTTTCTTTTACTCTCTGTGTGTGGTTTATCTATTTCAAATTCTTCACATTTTTTTCCCCATTTTCAATAATGACTTTTTTTCCATTTGGATCACAATCATTTTTAATGTCACTGTGGTTTTATCTGATTGCTCTGTGCCGCCGAGAGGAGCTTTTAATGAGGTGGGAAGCTCTATAAATACTGTAAAGGCAGCCATCGCTGGAGGGGATGGGTCCCACCCAAAATACTTTGAGTAAGTCTTACGGTGAAATGGAGCCTGCCATATTTGCAACACTGTGGGCGGGGCAAGGCAAAAGACCATCCAATGAGCAAATGGCAATTTCAATAAATAAATCATCATCATCATCATTTAACAACCCCATAATCCCATGCGAGATGGAGTCTGGCCAACTGAATGGAGCTAGCAGAGAGTTTAATGGCCCGGATGCCCTTCCTGTTGCCGATGAGGAGTTTTGTTCAGCAGATATGTTCTCATTGTGCCCAGAGGGAGAAATAGCTGTGTCGTCCTAGGATCCCGATTGTGAGGCGAGAGCGCCCCCTCTAGGCCACCGCGCCACTCTTTCAAGAAATAAATCCTACTCTTGCAAAAAAAAGGGCTTAAGCTGGCAAACAGGGGGAGGTAAAACTGTTTTGTTTTTATTTTCCGTTGCATCCCCCTAAATGTTTGCATGGTTTTTGGCTTTTTTTTAAAAAAAAAAAATTGGCTTTGCCTCAACCCTGCCTTACAAGTTGGCTAAGGGGAATCAGGAGACTGCTTCGTACGGTGCCTGTATTTGAACGTAGCGCATTAAAATAATTTATGGAAGGTTTCACTGTCTCCCTCAGCGGAGAAGGTGGTTGGACGAGAGGATAAATCTTTAAAAGAATAATGTTTTCCGAATCAGGCTGCTTGTCCTCAAACCCTTTGATGTATGAGGAAGGGTAGGTAGGACACCTAGTGAAATATACATGAGATCTCCCCAGCAGAGAATAGCAAAGAGTGGAGAAAATATTAGCGTTTACATCAAAACTCAATTGGAGCACTCGTTTCAAGATGATAGTTTATTATGCTGAATGCAATTTAGTCCCGCAAGGATATTTCCTCCATCTGTATGACAGACACTCTCATGCACAGACATATATAGAGGCTGGTTTCTCAGCTTCCTTCTCTCTCTCTCTCACTTTCTCTCTACCTCTCCCAATTATTCTCCCTAGAAGTTGACATTTCTAGTGTATAATTTATCCATTCCGCCTCCCCGAAACCTTCCGAAGGTTGGGAACGGAGAAAGGGGATAGCCAGGTTTCAATCGGCCCAGCGGTCTTCAGTTGGCCACAGGTTGATATTGTTCTCCAGGCCTTGATGAAATGAAATTGCATTTGCATCAGTAGAAGAATCTCTCTTGATGTTGGACATTTCTGCCTAAGGGAAGATGGAAGAGGGAGATGGAGGGAGAGAGAGAAACCTGCTGTGTGGAATTCAAGACAGGAAAAATATGGATGAGGTGAAACGGAGAGCTGACACAGTCAATTCATCCCATCTCCGATCGCACCTTCTGGATTTTAATTAAGCTAGGATTTACCAATGCGAGTCTATTTTATTTTTATTTTTGGCATGAAGTATAGGAAGAAGTAGGAACACCTGTAACTCTTGGCTTACAGAGTTGAACCCAAACTTTCCGTGCTGAGTGAAACATTTGTTAAGTGAATTTGGCCCACAGTTGTGAACTGCTGCAGTTGTTCAGTTAGTGACACAGTTGTTAAATGAATTGGGCTTCCCCCTTGACTTCGCTTGTCAGAAAGTCGCAAAAAGGGATTACATGACCTCAGTACCATAGGTGGTATTCAGTCAGTTCTGGCCAACTGGTAGCGGAAATTTTGAGTAGTGTGGAGAACTGGCAAATACCACCTCTGGCTGGCCATGCCCACATCTATTCTCTGCCTCCTGAGTCCCAGATGATCGGAGTTCCAGCTGATGGGCTGGTCTTCTTCTGTCACCCTGCACAGGAGAATGGACCTGGAAAGCAGGTTAGTGGGGTGGGGTGGAAATCAAGGGTGGGTTTCGGCCACTATTATTACCGGTTTGGTAGTAAACAAATTTGTTCCTTCCAACCCAGCAGTTTGAAAGCATATAAAAAATAGGGACCACTTTGGTGGGAAGGTAACAATGTTCTATGCGCCTTTGGAATTGAGCCATGCTGGCCACATGACCATGGAGATGTCTTCGGACAGCGCTGGCTCTTTGGCTTAGAAACGGAGATGAGCACCGCCCCCTAGAGTCAGGAACAACTAGCACTTATCTGCGAGGGGAACCATTATGTTTACCTTATAGTTGCATAAGTATTGTAAGGGTCAGTGGTTGTGGAAAGTACCAGTTAAGACCACAAAGAAGGAGGAGAAGGAGGACTACTCTCCATTTCATTTAACATATTTTTCCCTTTTCAAAACAGAACTGAAAGGGATTAATCTTTTCCCTAACATTCATCTAGTCTGCATTCTAGCGATATTTTCTCCTGAATAACGGCGCACATAATATACGTTTTGGCACAACGCTGCAGTAGATTTTCTTCGGAGCCCATCAACAGCTGCTTTGGCACTCTGCCGTGTTTTTCCTGCCTCCCATCCGTCATTTTCTTCCCCTAAAGAACGATGTCATCACCAGGCAAATCAAATTTGGGTATGGGAGAACATCACCGAGGGGAAATTAAGCTAATTCAGAGTGATGGCAAACCTGATTACACATGTAACCGTGTCAGTCTTCTCGGGAAGCGGCTTTAGATTCACCCAAGCTATGATGAATTATAAGCACGGCGAGATTTGCAGAAATTTCTTTTAATCCCAACATTTCTATGAATCATACGGCTTCTGGAAAGCAGGCCCTGCACCTGCGGGAAAACTTAAGAAGAAGGGAAATGTGGCTTCTGAAAATGTCGGCTTTCCTCTTTGAAAATAAAAAGGAGAAGTTTAGGGAAGTTTTAACTCAGAATCAGTGTGAAATATGTTTGTGTATGCATATGTACACTTACAGATTTTTTAAAAACTTTTAAAGGGATGCGGTGGCTCAGTGGCTGAGATGCTGAGCGTGTCGATGTAGTTCAGTGGTTTAAATCCCTACCGCCGTGTAATGGAGCGAGCTCCCGTGACTTGTCCCAGCTTCTGCCCACTTAGTAGTCTGAAAGCACGTAAAAATGTAAGTAGAAAACTGGGAACCATCCTTGGTGGGAAGGTAAACAGTGTTCTGTGCACCTTCAGTGTTTAGTCATGCCAGCCACTTGACCACGGAGATGTCTTTGGACAGCACTGGCTCTTTGGCTTAGACACAGAGATGAGCACCACCCCCTAGAGTCGGGAATGACTAGCACATATGTGCAAGGGGAACCTTTACATACATTCATCAAGAATCATAAGATACAGCACTTAGCAATAGTCATAGGTTACTAATAAGCTGTCAAATCATACTAGGAAACCAATAAAGCAATATAAATTGTAAAGATACAAGCAACATGTTTATAGCCATAAGTGGGAACAGATGTGTACTAGGAAAGAGATAGGGACTAGGAAGGATGAGACGAATAATAGGTGGAATATAATAATGGAAGAATATAGGTAGGAGGTTCAATCCTATCCTATCCTATCCATTATTCTATTTCTATTTCTATTTCTATATTTTTATTTCTATTTCTATTTCTATTTCTATTTCTCTTGTATTGTACTGTACTATACTTCATTCCATTCCATTCCATTACTCCTTTTCATTTTTCCTTATTCTTTCCTTATTTTTTCCTTATTTTTTTCCCTATCCTATCCTATCCTATCCTATCCTATTCACTATTTGAAATAAATTACTAACAAGGTCCACCGTGATTGTCTGGGGTGGCATTGTGAATATGCAAAACCTACTAAGTTAGCAAAGAGCAATGGCTTTGAAGTTGGAAATGAACACCTAAGGAAGCAACTAAAGAATGTTATGAATAATTAAGTCCTTCCGTGCACAGATTAATTTTTGTTCAATAGTTTGATTGCATGTTGCCTTTCGGAAAACGGTTGCTCGGGCCCAAAGCAAACTCCTCATCCATCTTGTTCTGCTTCAGGAAAAAGCATCCCTTTCTTTTTTTTAGGCCTTCAAGAGACAGGAGAGGCTCAGAGGAAAGGGAAGCCGTCTCCACCGAGCGAGGTGGAAGATGAAGAAGAGAACGTGAAGCAATAAAATAAATTTGGGGAGAGAGAATGAGAGTTTTGCGCTTGGAAGAGGGAGAAAAAAAATAGTTTCAAGGAAGGATTATGAATCATAAAAGATCATTAGAACATAGAGTCATAGAGCTGGATGGGATCTCAGAGGTCCTCTAGCCAATCCCCTACTCAAGGCAGGAGACCATATACCACCCCAGTCAAATGGTTGTCCAGTTCAGCAGTCACCAACTGGTGGTCCATGAGAAAATTTTGCTGGTCCGCTGAAAAATATTTGCATGTTTTATATTGTACTGAATCAGGGGTCCTCAAACTACGGCCCCTGGGATGGATACGTGCAATGAATGTTTGTGTTGATGCAAACACAACCGGTGTCTTTTTGTGTGGGTCTTTTTTGTGGGTCAGAGGGGGGCAGAAATTCCAACTTGGTGTCTGCTTCAGACTCCTGGTGCTCCTTTGGGAGAACGCGAGAGGGAAGCCTTGCTGGTGGCGAAGAGCCAGAGGGCCTCGTTCCAGTGGGACTGCATCATGGCCTGGAACCGGCTAACCATCTCAGCCTGCAGAGCCTCCAGGCGCTGGCACCTGGCCTTGCACTCCCGCAGGTCTTCCCTCTGCTTGGAAAGCCCATGCTCCTAGTCCTCAGTGAGGTGCTTCTGCTGAAACTCCTTCTCAGTCAGATCCAATTTGAACTGAGCTGTTTTGCCAACTCTTTCTCGTAGCTCCAGCAACTGCTTTCTCTTGGGGCCCAAAGGAGCCTGGGTGGGCGGGCAAGGAGTGGCTGGGATGGGGAGTAGACGCTGGTGAGGCACCCTTTCACACGAGAGACATCAAGTTGGCGACGCCCACCCAGTCACATGACCACCTAGCCACGCCCACCCAGCCAATCATTGGACAGGTCAGATTAGTGATCGACGGGGTTTAAAATTATGAATTTAGTGGTCCTTGAGGTCCAAAAGGTTGGGGACCTCTGGTCCAGTCTATTCTTGGAAGCCTCCAGTGATGCAGCATTCAGAAATCCAGGAGGGAAGCAGTTCCATTGAGAACGATTCATTAGTGGAAGAGATTGCTTCTCAGAGCCCTGGATGCTCCAGGAGTGGTAGTTTAAAAAAAATAGTTTGGACATCTATTTCAGGGGTCTCCAACCTTTGCAACTTTAAGTCTGAAGGACTTCAGCTCCCAGAATTCTCCAGCCAGCAAAGCTGGCTGGAGAATTCTGGGAGCTGAAGTCCTTCAGATTTAAAGTTGCAAAGGTTGGAGACCCCTGATCTATTTGACCAGGGTTGTTTGGGCCATACAGCTTGATAGATTGCAGTCTTTACCTTATAAGCCATCCTATGTGAAGCCACATAGCATGCTAAACCAAAGTTATTTCCCCTCCCATGTCTTAGTTGTTTTATTTATATTACTTTCCATTTCCATTAAACAGTGTGTGATCTGGGTACAGTTATTTGAACAGTCATATTCCACATATTTGTTATTATATTTGTCACAATAATGTTAATAATATAACTATCAAGGGAAAGGTTCCCGTCGCACATATGTACTAGTCGTTCTCGACTCTAGGGGGCGGTGCTCATCTCTGTTTCAAAACCAAAGAACCAGCACTATCTATCCGAAGACGTCTTCGTGGTCATGTGGCTGGCATGACTAAATGCCGAAGGCGCATAGAGCGCTGTTCCCTTCCCACCAAAGGTGGTTCCTATTTTTCTACTTGCATTTTTACATGTTTTCGAATTGCTAGGTTGGCAGAAGCTGGGACAAGTAATGGGAGCTCACTCTGTTACGTGGTGCTAGGGATTCGAATCGCCGAACTGCCAACCTTACTGATTGACAAGCTCAATGTCTTAGCCACTGAGCCACCACGTCCCTTTTAAAAAAACAGACATATAGTCTTTTTATCATATTTTTCCAGTAGAATGCCCAACAAAAATATATTTGGCTAAAGCAAAGTTCTTGATGTGGTTTCAGAACCCATTCCCACATACTCATACTTCAGAACCCATTCCCACATGTTCTACCCTAGCCATGGAAGATTCTTTCCTCCCTCCCTATTTCAGGTAGAAGGAAGGAGCTTTGTAACCAAACATACCCTGCGTAGAATACATATGATATTACCGGCTGAATTCCCATCGTGATCTAAAACAGACTTAGCAAAACACAACCGTTGGGTTGACATAACACACAACGCCTTAAGACAAACCACTTGCTGGCTTCACGGGATGGCCCAGTTTGTGCAATGTGTCAAAACAATACCTTGGTTCCCAAAACAGCTTGGACTACAATCAACTCAATTTGCATTATCCTAATCTGCCATCTTCATGTAAACTCAGCCAAAGTGAATTTTCAATAGTCCTCCCACCAGACTTCATGTTGGAGTGAATTTGCTTTCATTGTTCCTCAAATAAGCATAGTGAATATCCCTGGGTAGCTGTCAGTGAGACCCAAGCCTTGTGTCTTAACACTTAATGAGTGCCAGCAGCATAGTAAGGTCGTAATAAGTTGTTCTCCCCTTTTCTCTCTCTCACTGGGGAACGGTTTCCAGATACCAAATTTTGTTCTGATTTGGAAAAACGCCAGGTAGCATCCCTAACTTGGGAGGCCCCAAGCAACTTGTAATCCTATCAAATAATTCTAGTATCCCCAGCAGATGCTCCACTAGAGACTCTTCTGAACCCTCTGCTTTAAACCATCGGATACAAAAACTAAAGACAATAATGCCCTTCCTAGGAAGTAGGCATTAAAGAGATCAGCCTTTGCAAATCAGATAGATTTAAGGGCTTCTCGTTTGACTGATGTGGGTCTGCTAGCCTTAGGGCCCATCTATTTTGGAAGCTGGGCGCTGAATATTTCCTGTTTGATTTCAGGACATGATGGGTGATTGACAGCCTAACCAGGATACGAGAGAGCTTATATTGTTTTTTTTTTCTTACTTTTAATTCTTTAGCTCAAGAAGGAGTTGTCCTGCTATAGTTCATAATGCTTTAGCAATATGAATCTCAGCGCCAGGGGTGGGTTCCTGTCATGTCTAGCCTCTTCTATAGAAGAGGTTCCACAAATTTACAGTGCCGTTTAGAACTAGGTCCAGCTCCCTCCCCCCGCCCGTCCGCCCATCATCAAGAGGAAGAGTGAGAGGAGGAATTCTGGGAGTTGAAGTCCACGAGTCTTAAAGCTGTCAAGTTTGAACACCCCTGGGGGTTTTTTTCTAAAGGGTGAGGGGTGCAAGGGTCTTGTCACTTGACAGCTTTAAGACTTGCGTGCTTCAAATGCCAGAGTTTCTGAGCCAACATTTTGGTTGCTAAGCAAGAGCATTCTCACCACCGCCCCCTGTGGGTTGCATGTTTTCCTCAATGTCAGTGTCAATTCTGAAATGTGCTTTTGCTGTTGCAACCATTATCACTCCTCAGCTTGCCAACGAACCAGAGGGGAGGGGAGGGAGAGATGAAGTGTAGACTCCAGGCATCAAGAAGACAGCTGTGAGAACCAAGGACATTTCAGCAGGTGTTTGCCAGAGCCAAAGAGTTTTTCTCATAACAATATAATGTGACCCAATTGGACAATGTGACCTGTTCCCTCCCCCTATTAGAGCAGGTCACATTGTCCAATTGGGTCTCATTATATTGTTATGAGAAAAACTCTTTGGCTTTGGCAAATGCCTGCTGACGTGTCCTTGGTTCTCACGGCTGTCTTCTTGATGTCTGGAGCGGGAATTAGTTAGATCTGGTTTTTCCCTTGTCAGTGCTGAAATGATGTACTCAATAAAAGTTTTGCATTCAGAGATTGGATCATCTCAAGCGTGCTTGCTTTAGTTGAGTTTGTCAGTCGGAACATTGGCAGTTGGCTGTAAATTGCTTCCCAATGGGATTGCTGTTGTGGGGGGGGATATTCGTGGACCCCCAAAAGAAAGGGGAAAGGCAAATGCAGCATCAACTCAATGAGTGGAATGGCCTTCATTCCATATCATGGTGTGACTGAAGAGCCACCTGCTCGCTTTTTGTGCATTGCACATTTCTGATTACTTGGATATGGCAACTTTTGGGAAACACACCTGCAGGCCCTTCTGATGATGTTATAGAGTTTGGCAGAAGCCACATCCTTAACTTTGGTTTTCAGCAGAATTCTTTAGAATCTGTTGATTTTGGAAGGGTTTCCATATCCATTTCCTTATTTGCCTTTGTTTTCTTCATCTACTCATGTGGAAAACTAAGCTTTTCATTTTGCCTTTAAAACAAACAAAGAAACAAACAAAAAACAACAACAACCACCAGTCCTCCTATAATTAAAAGCAAGCGGTTTCCTGAAAGAATATTCATTAAGGATTTATTTGCAGCTCTGTAATAGGTTTAGTGGCACAGTTTGCTTACACTGAATCTGTTTCTGTTGCAGTTAATCCCCCAATCAATAGCACCTTCTTAACAATCACTGCATCTTAGTGGCATTTCAGCTACAGTTGCCAGACATTTTTTTTTTTAATTTGCAAGAGCAGCCTTTGGGCCAGTACTTTGCAATTTCATGGCTTCAGAATATGCTGCTTTTCAAAATACTATGGGGACATGGTGATATTGCTCCAGGACAGCCTTCCTATTTCAAACCCAAGATATGACTACTATTGTGGCGTTCTCAGTAGAGGTATTTTTACTTATGATTCCATATTCATACAATATGCCCCAAAGGAACTTTTTTTTTTTTTTTTTACAGAGATAGGAATAGCCTCACCCATCCAAATTTACTCAACCTGAAATTTCTCTGAAACTTTGAAAAGACCTAACTTGTGATAGCCAATGACATCATCATTGGACCAATTAACTTCTTGGAAGTCTACAGCCTCTGTGCTTGTAAGTAGATCCTTCCAACCTACCTTCTAAGCAATCAAGGGGAGGGTGGGAACTATTCTGGAACTGAAACACCAAGACTCTAGAACTAAGACAGGGATGTCCAAACTTGGGAACTTTAAGACTTGTGGACTTCAACTCCCAGAATTCCCCAGCCAGCATAGCTGGCTGGGGAATTCTGGGAGTTGAAGTCCACAAGTCTTAAAGTTTCCAAGTTTGGTCATCCCTGAACTAAGAGATAATGTCATGAATAGAATAGAGTGGAGTGGAGTGGAGTTGAGTAGAATTGAATTCTTGATTGGCCAAGTGTGATTGGACACACAAGGAATTTCTCTTTGGTGCATATGCTCTCAGCGTGCATAAGTAGAATAAAATACATTCATCAAGAATTAAAGATACAGTTGTTCTGGTTGGCAGTGCCCTATAGCTTTGTTTTGAGGGTAGGAGTTGAAACCATTTATGTCCAGGATGTGAGGGGTCTGTAGTTATTTCCACAGCCCTCTTTTTGTCTCGTGCAGTGTACAGGTTCTCAATGGAAGGCAAGTTGGTAGTAATTATTTTTTCTGCAGTTCTAATTGTCCGTTGAAATCTGTGTTTGTCTGCCAAACCACCTTTATAAATGAACCACCTTTGGGACTCCAACAAACTCTGATATGGTTGTCCAATCTCATCTTTAAAACTTCCAGTGTTGGAGAATTCACAACTTCTGGAGGCAAGTTGTTCCACTGGTTAATTGATCTAATTGTCAGGAAATTCCATCTTAGTTCTAAGTTGCTTCTCTCCTTGATTAGTTTCCAACCATGGCTTCTTGGACTTCAGGTGCTTGGAAGAATAGCTTGACTCCCTCTTCTTTGTGGCAGCCCCTGAGGTATTGGAACCCTTGGGATGTTCTTTATATAATATAATAATAATCTTTATTGCCATTGTAATTGTTTGCAATGAAATTATAGGACCAGAGAATCCATCTGAATCAAAAATGGGAAAGCAAAACTGTTGTCATCTGCTTCAATTGTCAGTATATCAACTATGGTTGTTTTTTAAAACTCTTTAAAAGCTTTACAAAAAATTAGTACCACTTAATAAATAACATGAACGGAGGTTCACACTATTTTCCCTACTAAATGTGCATGAGTAGCAATAGCTTTATTAAAAGAATGTTCCTATTGTCTTTCATGCTGCTCCAATAAAGCTAGGTGTCCCTTAGAGGATGGAACAGCTGGCTCCTCTAATTTGAGCAATAGAGCATAATTAAGTGGCAAAGTGTACAGTAAATTCTTTGGAAAATCACAAAACTGGGGGTTTTTTTTTTGCATTGTAACCTTGATCACTTTTGTCTGCAGCGTTCATGCTAAACATACGAATGGCAATCAACCTAAGAAAATGCTGTAATTTGGAAAAAGGGTTTCGCTCATTTCAAGGTTTATTTTATTTTTTTATTTTTATTTTATTTACTTTGTCAAACAGGGGAAAGATAACAAATATAAGTATACACATAAATACGAACACAGTAAATGGGTACGAATAAATGGGGTCAGCAGGTCAGGGATGGTAGGTCTGCTGGTGTGCTTATGGATGCCCCCTTTATGGATTCCTTAGGAATGGGGTGAGGTCAACAGTAGACAGTCTTAGGTTAAAGTTTTGGGGAGTTTGGGGATGTAACAATGGAGTCAGGTAGAGCATTCCAGGCATTGACCACTCTGTTGCTGAAGTCGTATTTTCTGCAATTGAGTTTGGAGGGGTTTACCTTGAGTCTGTATTGATGGTTTGCCTGTGTATTATTGTGGTTGAAGCTGAAGTAGTCATTGACAGGTAGAACATTGTAGCAGATAATTTTGTGCACTATGCTTCAGACTGTAGGTGGTGTAGTTGTAAGTTATCCAAACCCAAAATTTCGAGCCTGATGGCATAAAGGATTCTATTGTGAGTAGAGGAATGGAGTACTCTTCTCGTGAAATACCTTTGGACCCACTCAATTGTATTAATATCTGATATGCAGCGCTGATTCCAGGCAGATGAGCTGTATTCGAGGATTGGTCTAGCAAAGGTTTTGTATGCTCTGGTTAGCAATACAATGTTATCGCAGAAGAAGCTTTGCAAAATTAGGTTAACGACTCTTAATGTCTTTTCGGCAATGCTGTTACAGTGAGCTCTGGGGCTTAGATCGTTTGAGGTGAGGACTCCTAGGTCCTCGACAGACTGAGGGTCATCTACAACAGGGGTCTCCAACCTTTGCAACTTTAAGTCTGAAGGACTTCAGCTCCCAGACAAAGCTGGCTGGAGAAGTCTGGGAGCTGAAGTCCTTCAGACTTAAAGTTGCAAAGGTTGGAGACCCCTGGTCTACAAGATCGTATCCACCCAGCTTGCATTTGGTGTTCTGATTTTATTGTTTATTGTTTTGCTTGAAGAAGGTCAAGGAAACTGCGACAAGCAGTAGGGAAATAGGAAGCTTTAACCCTGCCAAAAGGGAAAAAAAACACTCTCTTACCAGTACTCAACATCAAATAAGCCTTAAAGCACTCTGCCCAAGGTACCTGGAGAAAAGTTGAGGTTTGCTATCAGTGTTTTCTTGGATTGACCCAAGAACGAATGCTTACGCATGGAACCCTCCGTAGACCCTCCTTCTCTTTCCCAGAACAAAGCATCGCTGGTGAGAAAGGTCCCAAACAGGACAGAATATAAAGGATGGCAGATGAGCAGGAAGGTGGCTGCGTGGTCCATTGTCTCCTTTATGCAGCTTAATTGTCTTTGAAACAAGCCATCAGTCATTTCTGCAACCTGACAAAATCAGCCTCTCCGCGCAGTCTTGATCTGCAAAGCGAATCTCGGGAATAGCTTTTCATTTGCCGTTGGGGGAAGGAGAGCTGGAGGGCTGTAGACAGGGGTGCAATCCTTCCGGTTCGGCCCGGTTTGGCTGAACCGGTAGGGACGATTGCCCTTGGTTCTGCAAACCAGTAGTTAAAAAAAAAAAAGCTTCCAAGAATCGTGCGGCTCAGTTGTGCGCTGCATGATTGTTGGAAGCTTTTGAAAAAAACTTTTAAAAGCATTTTTTTTCCTGCCATTTTGGGCGGATAGGTAGGAGGGAAATGCTTTAAAAAGCAGGGGGGCTTGATGTGAAAGAGAGAAAGAGAGGGAGGGAGGTTAGGAAAAAAGGAGAGGGAGGAAGGACCACAAATCTGGCACTAGATGCAGCTTCAGGGGATACAGATTAACAGAGTTGGAAGGGACCATGCAGGTCATCTAGTCCAACCCCCTGCCCAAGCAGGAGACCCTACATCTGCCTCTACCTAGGATCGAACTCACAACCTCCTGCTTGTGAGGCAAGAGCTCCACCTCTAGGCCACAGCAGCTTCACCTTGAAAGAGCCCATCAATCCAAGGCTGGTAGCAACCTGGAGGTCATCTAGTCCAACCCCCCTCCTCCAGCCAGGCATTGTTAAAGTGAGTTTCTGTCTTTTGACAAACCCCCTCCCAGTCACATGACTACATAGCCAAGCTGACATGACCCCCACACACCAGGCCCCGCCCACAGAACCAGTAAGGGGGAAAAATAGATTTCACCACTGAAATCTAGGAAGGCTGTTAGGATATTCAGCCTTATATTGGGTTGACAATATATATGAGCCTATATTCTTAAGGAGTTATGTAGGTTTACTATACTATACTATACTATACTATACTATACTATACTATACTATACTATACTATACTATACTATACTATACTATACTATACTATACTATACTATACTATACTATACTATATAATCAAGGTCAGGAATGCAGCTCATTCCCTGTTCGATTCCTTGTGATTCCTGTGCTGAAGCTGTGAAGAAGGAGGAGGATTGTTTTGCATCACTGTGAGATACTGTATCTGTGTTTGGTGAAGGACTGTTGTTATCATTGTTTGAGAGTTAGTCGTAAGAAGCATTTTAGTTGCTACAAAGTAAAGACTATTTATTTTCTTACTATCACTGTTTTAGAGTTTGTTTGTGGTTTACAGCAACGTATCTCGTTACTGTCCGGTGAATTACACTATTCCGCATTTATTTGCTAACACTGGTTAAGGGACCAGAGTCTTAACACTGGTTCTGAACCCAGAGTTGCTAACAAAGGCAAAAATGGGGTGGGTGGGGGTGGGATGAGACCCAAACCAGAAATGTTGCCATTATTTTTGTAAAAAAATATTGTCTTTGCAGGACCACTGTCACTGCCATGTAATGACATATAAAAGGGAGTCAGTTTGGTCTGGTAGTGAAGGCATCTAGTTAGAAAATGGGAGCTGGTGAGTTCTAGTCCTTCCTTAGATGTGAAAGCCAACTGGGTGACTCCCCAGAACTTCTAATCCCCCCTTAGGCATGAAAGCCATTGGTGATTTTGGGTCAATCACCAGGGGACTAGGCAGTCTAGTCCCGCCTTAGACCTGAAGGCTGATTAAGTGACTTGGGGCCAATCACATGGAGACTGGAAGTCCTAGTGCAGCCTTAGGCATGAAAGCCAGCTGAGTGACTTTGGGCCCATCACCAGAAGACTTAATTCTAGTCCCACTTTAGGTCTGAAAGCTATCAGGATGACTTTGGATCAATCACCAGGAGACGGTGAGTTCTAGTCCTGCCTTAGGCATGAAAACCAGTTGGATGACTTTGGGCCAATCACCAGGAGACAGTGAGTTCTAGTCCCACCTTAGGTCTGAAAGCTATCAGGGTGACTAGGCCAACCGCCAGGAGACTGTAAATTCTAATCCTACCTTGGACATGAAAGCCAGTTGCATGAGTTTGGGCCAATCACTCCCTTTCAGCCCCCCTCAGATCAGCTCACATCCCCCTCTCCAAATACCTACACAGTTCAAGATGCAGAGAAGAGGATTTTTAAAAAAGAAAAGAGCCGCCATCCTTCATTCAGAAAACCGGTTTTGTCCATCACATCGGTCTTCCAGCCCGCTCTCCTCCCCACCACCGAGTCAACCTCAGCTATCCAGCTTTATCCCCTTAGATTTCCAAGCCTCCACTCAAAGTCAGCTGGATTCCGGGGCTTAGTCCAAGGCTGTCTGACCTTGGCGACCTTAAGACTTCAGCTCCCCAAATTCCCCAGCTAAATCCATGGAATCCAGCTGATTTCGAGTGGAGGCTTCAAAGCTATGGAGATAAAACTGGCTATCTGAAGTTGACTCAACGCTGGAGCTGAGAGCGGGCTAGAAGACCGATCCAGCAAAGGAAAGCTGTTTTCTGAATAAAGAACAGAAGCTTCTCTCTCTCTCTCTTTCTCTCTCTCTCTCTCTCTCTCTCTCTCTCTCTCTCTCTCTCTCTCTTTCTCTCTTTTTCTTCAAATTTCCCTTCTGTTGTATCCTGATCCACGAAGGTGTTTGAGGGGGAGATGGATAAAAAAAAAAAAGAATCTTGTAGCTAAGAAGGTTTTTGTGTCATGCTGGTGTGGATAATTCTTCTGCTTTTATCTCCTTTGGAGATTAAATGTAAGCTTAAATGGAAGATTAGGGATGAATGGCGGAGACGGTGGGGGGTTCGGACATGCTGGTCGGAAAAGCTTATTCCATTCAGCCTAATTTGACTCATGGGAGAGGGGGCTGCCATGCGGGACAGGTGCAACAGGTTTGGAGTTCTTTTGCTGAAGCTTGGCAAGGTGTCACACATTAAGGCCGGATCTATTCTATTAGAATTAGAAAGGATGTAAATGGACAGTGTGATATTTACAGAGGGAAAGAAGCCATTGATCGTGGTTTTTGCATCATGGGAATAGAATAGAATAGAATAGAATAGAATAGAATAGGGTAAGGTAGGGTAGGGTAGAATAGGGAATGGGAATGGGAATGGGAATGGGAACGGGAGTAGAATAGAATAGAATAGAATAGAATAGAATAGAATAGAATAGAATAGAATAACAGAGTTGGAAGGGACCTTGAAGGTCTTCTAGGCCAACCCGCTGCTTAGGCAAGAAACCCTACACCCCTTCAGACAAAAGGCTATCCAATCTCTTCTTAAAAACTTCCAGTGTTGGGGCATTCACAACTTCTGGAGGCAACTTCTGTTCCACTGATTAATTGTTCAGGAAATTTCTCCTCAGTTCTAAGTTGATTCTCTCCTTGATTAGTTTCCACCCATTGCTTCTTCTCCTGCCCTCAAGTGCTTTGGAATAGAATAGTTTGACTCCCTCTTCTTTGTGGTAGCCCCTGAGATATTGGAAGACTGCTATCATGACACCCCTAGTCCTTCTTTTCATTAAACTAGACATTCCCAGTTCCTGCAACCGTTCTTCATATGTTTTAGCCTCCAGCCCCCTAATCCTCTTTGTTGCTCTTCTCTGCACTCTTTCTAGATCTCAACATTTTTTAAAACCGTGGCGACCAAAACTGGATGCAATTATTCCAAGTGTGGCCTTACCAAGGCCTTATAGAGTGGTATTAACACTTCACGTGATCTTGATTCTGTCCCTCTGTTGATGCTACCTAGAACTGTGTTGGCTTTTTTGGCAGCTGTTGCACACGGCTGGCTCCTATTTAAATGGTTGTCCACTAGGACTCCAAGATCCCTTTCACAGTTACTACTATTGAGCAAGGTACCACCTATACTCTACCTGTGTATTTTGTTTTTCTTGCCTAAATGTAGAACCTTATTTTTTTCATCAGTGAATTTCATTTTATTAGATAGTGCCCAATATTCAAGTTTGTCAAGATCCTTCTGTAGCTTAAGCCTATCTTCTGGAGTGTTGGCTATTCCTGCCGGTTTGGTGTCATCTGCAAATTTTGATGAGTTCCCCATTTATCCACTGGTTTTGCAGTGTTTCTGCAACTTTCATATGTGGGAATTACAACTCCCAGAATCCCCCAGCCCACATGTTTGGCAACTGGCTTGCATTTACGACTGGTTGAATTGTTATGGTCATAAAAATCACATTTTGTGACCATTTTTGCTGATTTACGAGCAAAAAAAAAAAGCAAAAAAAAACAAACATCCAGTAGGGAAGCTGGATTCGCTTAATAACATGTGGTTTGCTTAATGACCATTCTGGAACAACCATAGTGAATTGCTTAATGAGTCCCCTATTAGTTGTCATAAAATCAGAACCAGCTCAACGTATCACCTCAACAACTTACCACAGAAGTTGTGGTCATAAATTGAGGACCACCTCTAGTTGAAGCAACTTCTGTTTTTTCTCTCAACCTTATCAAGTCATGGTTTATTTGTGATTTCTGCTGCAAGCCACAAACAGCTAATGTCACCTAACTGTAAATGGTATTTTAGTTTATAGACCACAATAACTATGAAGGCGCTAAGCCAAAAATCACACTAATCATGTTATGTTTAGCACAGTAAATAAAACTGTGTCTATAAATGCTGTTGAGATTTTCATTGCAAGTTCTCTCCTTCCATTACCCTTTAATAAAAGAAAGCAAATGCCACATGGACGAAAAACTAGCAGGGGAGAATGACTTTTTTTGATATGTAAGGGTTTTCTTTTTATAATACAAATATAAAATGAGGGTTGTTAATGCAGGAGAAATCTGGTTCACTCCAGTTCAATTCATTGGCTCAGTGGTGGTCGGTGATTGAAACACATAAGGGAATATCGCTCCACTGCCTTGAGTCTGGAAGCAGTGCCATAGGTGGAAGGCATAGACATTTTGGTGAGGTACCGATGTTCAGTACTATAAGGAGCCCCAGACCGCTCCTGAGTGAAGGAGTGGAACGTCTGCCAGTTTGACCTGAGGTAACGGAATATGAGGCAACTGGCAGTTGGAACAGAATTCTTTTCTGATGGGGAGGGAGAGTAGAACATCAGGGTGTGTTAATTACTGTATAAGAAATACTAATGATCAGATGGTCATTTTGAAAAAATCCTTTCTTAACGAGCACCTAGAAGCCAAGAGGAACATACGTGCCAAATTTTAAGTTTGTAGGCTTTACGGTTCTGGAGATTTCATGATGAGTGAGTGGTATCTTCATCATCTTCATCTTCATCAACGATTTGGATGAGGGGATAAATGGGGAACTCATCAAATTTGCAGACGACACCAAGCTGGCAGGAATAGCCAACACTCCAGAAGATAGGCTTAAGATACAGAAGGATCTAGACAAACTTGAACATTGGGCACTATCTAATAAAATGAAATTCAATTGTGAAAAAAGTAAGGTCCTACATATAGGCAAGAAAAACCAAATGCACAAGTACAGTATAGGTGGTACCTTGCTCAATAGTAGCAACTGTGAGAGGGATCTTGGAATCCTAGTGGACAACCATTTAAATATGAGCCAGCAGTGTGCAGCAGCTGCCAAAAAAGCCAACACAGTTCTAGGCTGCATAAACAGAGGGATAGAATCTAGATCACGTGAAGTGTTAATGCCACTGTATGGTGCCTTGGTAAGGCCACACTTGGAATACTGCATACAGTTTTGGTCGCCACGATGTAGAAAAGATGTGGAGACTCTGGAAAGAGTGCAGAGAAGAGCAACCAAGATGATTAGGGGACTGGAGACTAAGACATATGAAGAACGGCTGCAGGAGCTGGGTATGTCTAGCTTGATGAAGAGAAGGACCAGGGGAGACATGATAGCAGTGTTCCGATATCTCAGAGGGTGCCACAAAGAAGAGGGAGTCAAACTATTCTCCAAGGCACCTGGGGGCAGGACAAGAAGCAATGGGTGGAAACTAATCAAGGAGAGAAGCAACTTAGAACTAAGGAGAAATTTCCTGACAGTAAGAACAATTAACCTCTGGAACAGCTTGCCTCCAGAGGTTGTGAATGCCCCAACCCTGGAAGTCTTTAAAAAGATGTTAGATAGCCATTTGTCTGAAATGGTATAAGGTTCCTGCCCACGCAGGGGGTTGGACTAGAAGACCTACAAGGTCCCTTCCAACTCTGCTATTGTATTGTATTGTATTGTATTTGGTGTATGTGTGTGTGTGTGTGTGTGTGTGTGTGTGTATATATAAGCTGTAACAAAATATCCACTTCATCAATAACTCCTGTAGAAAGGATGATGTAATCAGGGAAGCTGGTTAGCTCAAGGCATAGGGAAGCCTGCTTCGAATGCTGGAAAGCACCAGTTCAAATCCCTGTAGGAAAGTATGGCCAGCTGACGAGGGCTAAGGAGCCCGAAATGGATCCATCCTGGTCTCTTAATTAATTATTAATCTCCCTTAAAAATTTAACACATATCTAAAAAGACAGCAGCAATTTAATAGGTCTCTGTCTGGATGGTCTCTAGGTTGAGTCGAAGGGCAGAGAAGGTTGACAAGTTTGTCTCCTCCCTTAAATAGGCCTAACAGGAAGCTGTAACAAAATATCCACTTCATATATATATATATATATATATATATATATATATATATATATATATATATATATATATATATATATATATATATATATATATATATATATATATATATATATATATATATATATATATATATATATATATATATATATATATATATATATATATATATATATATATATATACACACATACACACACACACACACACACACACACATACATATATATATAGTCTATTAGGTAGCATTAACAATCCTTCTTTTCCTCACATATAATAATCACTCACATGTGAGGAAAATAAGGATTGTTAATGCTAGCTAATAGACATCTTCAATCAAAATCCACAACTGTTAAGTATGTCAGCTGATGAATAAAAGAAAATCCAAGAGTTAACAATAAGGATGATGATCTTTGAACATCTTTAAACAGTGAAACTAGGCAGATGAAAAAGCTTTGTTGGTTTTCTGAGGTAGGGCAGTTTAGAAATCAGACATCGCAAGATGGATATATTTGGGGGGGGGGCGTGTATTAAGTATGACAACTGAATCACAGAATAAGTTGGAAGGAACCTTGGAGGTCTCCAATCATCTTCTTGCTCCATCAGGAGATCCTTATATGATTTCAGAAAAATGGGTGGCCAATCTCTTCCTGAAAACCTCCAGGGAGTGTGCACTCATAACTCCCAAAGGCAACCCATTCGTTGTCTCGCTGTCTTCTTTTACACCAGAGGTGTCCAACCTTGGCAACTTTAAGACCTGTGGACTTCAATTCCTAGAATTCCCCAGCAAGCATGGGAGTTGAAATCCACAGGTCTTAAAGCTGCCAAGATTGGTCACCCTTGTCTTAAAGGTAAAAGTTCTTCTCACACACATGTACTAGTCGTTCCCGACTCTAGGGGGCAGTGCTCATCTCTGTTTCAAAGCCAGCTCTGTCCGAAGATGTCTCCGTGGTCATGTGGCCGACATGACTAAACGCCAAAGGTGCACGGAACGCTGTTCCCTTCCCACCAAAGGTGGTTCCTATTTTTCTACTTGCATTTTTGCGTCCTTTCGAACTGCCAGGTTGGCAGAAGCTGGGGCAAGTCACGGGAGCTCACTCCGTTACGCGGCGTTAGGGATTCAAACCGCTGGACTTTCTGATCGACAAGCTCAGCCTCTTAGCCCCTGAGCCACCGCGTCCCATTATCCTTGTCTTAGATCAGGCCAAATCAAGGCAGGGTTGTTGTAAGTTTCTTGCACTTGCCTCTTTACCAGGGCTCAGATCTGGTTTACTGAAGGGTTTTTTTTTCCAACCAAAAATAATCTGTGATTGGATTTTGCATTCTTTTGCGATCTTTTCCAAGCTCAGGAGGCCAGAGAGCAAACAAGAGCAGTCCGAGATCACATGAAAGAGATGAAAAACAAGAACTGCCTACAAATCCCGCTCTGTCTTTCACAATGTTGCTTTAATTTTAAAAAATTGGCTGTAATGGACCCAGGCTGACACTGCGCGTGTTTACTTCTTTCCTCTCTCTGACAATTCAGAGTCTGTTTGTTCAGTATTAAAAGGGGTGGAGGTGGGGAAGGGGAGTTATCCAGCTGCAAGAAATGATCTCAAAACGAGAGGGAGCATCTGAGATGAAAAAGTCCTCCCCCCCCCAATCCAATCTTTCCTCCCTTCCCCTCCCTCCCACGATCTTGGAGTGGCATCTATCAGGACCCTGCATTTTCTCTTCAGGCTAGCTCTTTCAGGTGGTTCATTGAAACCATGTGGCACAACCAAGATAGCATGATCTTGTTATGATGAAGTGTTAATACCACTTTATGACGCCTTGGTACGGCCATACTTGGAGTGCTGCATTCAGTTTTGGTCGCCACGATGTAGAAAAGATGTGGAGACTCTAGAAAGAGTGCAGAAAAGAGCAACAAAGAGGATTAGGAGACTGGAGGCTTAAACATATGAAGAACGGTTGCAGGAACTGGGTGTGTCTAGTTTAATGAAAAGAAGGCCCAGGAGAGACATGATAGCAGTGGCTCCAATATCTCAGGGGTTGCCCCAAAGAAGAGGGAGTCAAGCTATTATCCAAGACACCTGAGGGTAGAACAAGAAGTAATGGGTGGAAACTAATCAAGTAGAGAAGCAACTTAGAACTGAAGAGAAATTTCCTGACAGTTAGAACAATAAATCAGTGGAACAGAAGTTGCCTCCAGAGGCTGTAAATGCCCCAACACTGCAAGTCTTTAAGAAGATGTTGGATACCCATTTGTCTGAAACAGTATAGGGTTTCCTGCCTAGGCGAGGGGTTGGACTAGAAGACCTCCAATGTCCCTTCCAACTCTGCTATTGTATTGTCTTGTGTTGTATTGATCCTTGCATGCATCCTTGAATGACCTGAAGAATAGCAGCCTTTGGAATCCAACAAATTTATAGAGTCATGGGATCTCACCCTCTTACCCATGTAGAAATAGAAATCGAAGGATTAGAACTAGGGTTAGGACTAGGGATGACATGGTGGTACTCTTCTGATATTCGAGGGACTGCCAGAGAGAAGAGGGGGACACGCAGTGGTGGGCTGGTAGGGGTTTGCCCAAGTTCAGGAGAACCCATAGCTAATGTTACAGCCAGTTCAGAGAACTTCCAAATCCCACCCTTGGCACCCTGACTTTCCTCCAGAAATGGTGACCATCTGCAGGTTCTCCAAAGGAGCCCACAATTTCACAGAGAGTTTTCGTACAACACGTTGCCTTCCATCTCTCTTGCTGAGGGCTTGAAGAGACACGGAAGTGGCTCCTCTCTTTGAATTCCTGGGGTGTTTCTTCAGCAGTGGTCAGATGGCCATGGGTTGCATGAAACATTGTGGTGCCTTCACCCTCTGCCGGTAATTTTGCCTCTAATGGCGGTGATTAGTCAACGTCCTGAAGGGAGATGAGAAGGCTCCTGACTCAGCTCTCATTGTCCAAATGATGTGCTGCCCCACAGGGTCATGGGAAGTCATTAGCAGGATGGCCAGTTATTGATCAGTGACAAGAAGGAAAGGGGGACAGAATTCTGGCACCTGGCATTAATATATGATGCCAAAGAAGAGGGATGAGTTCATAATAGCTTCAGGTAACTTCTGGGTTATGTATATAAAGTTCAGCCATTTATTGAATTCTTCTCTCCAGTGGAGATCAGTTATGCTTGGGCAGCCCACATAAACCATTAGTTTATTTTCACGACAGGTGGTCCTCAACCTATGACCATAATTGAGCAATAGCAATAGCACAGAGTTATATACCACTTTACAGTGCTTTACAGCCCTCTCTAAGCGGTTTACAGAGTCAGCCTCCTTGTTCCCCCCAACAATCCGGGTCCTCATTTTACCCACCTCGGAAGGATGGAAGGCTGATTTCAACCTTGAGCCTGCTGGGATTTGAACTATCAAACTGTAGCTAGAAGCCAGCAGAAATAGCCTGCAGTACTGCACTCTAACCACTGCACCACCTCAGCTCTAATTATGTTTGTAAGCAGGATGGTGGTAAGGCAGGTCATGTGATTGGACCTGGTTTTACAACCAATTTTGTCAAATGCAGGAAACAAAGAAGTCCAGGTAGTTCAAATTAATATAGGTTTGTTGCATGCGAATGCTGTCTACAAGAATCTGAACTACTAACAGTCAAAGCAAATTGGCGGGAGATAAGAGTCTATGGAATTCAAAGTGGGCTGGACTTAGATCTCTTGTGAGTATGCAGGGACTCAAGACTGATGATGTGCTTGATCCCTCCCTCAGGCTCAGCCTCGTTGTCTACTACAGAATGATTTGATCTCCATCTTCATAAACTCTGTTGGAAGGTGGTGACATCTCCAGTTTGAGGAACATACAAAAAACTCCATCAGAGTTCTGTAAAGGGCATAGAAATGCACAACAGGACTCAAGGCTGATGACACATTTAACTTCTCCCTTGGATTTAGTCTGCAATTTTGTAGCAGTCATTAAGCAAACCCAGGGGTCAGCGGTGAAATTCTTTTTTTTTTTTACTACCGGTTCTGTGGGCATGGCTTGGTGGGCATGGCAGGGGAAGGATACTGCAAAAACCCCATTCCCTCCCCACTCCAGGGGAAGGATACTGTAGAATCCCCATTGTATAAACACCTCTTAAAGTGGTAAATATTTTTGTGGGCCCCCTTCACAGTCTTCAACTGGCTAAACCAGTGCTAATTCATCTTCATTGCACCAGCCTTACATTTCATCAGCTTTACAGTGGCTTCATTTTTACAGCAGGCCAGCCCTTAAATCTCAAGTGCCTTAATAAGCCACTTGTGCAGGGTAATGTAAGGACCTGTCTTGGGCAGAGGGGGCCAGACTAGAACAGTGATGGTTAACTTTTTTGGATCCAAGTGCCCAAAGCACATGCAAGCCTCGATCCCCAAAATGCAATGCGAGCACGCCCCTGCACATGGACCCCACACCCCCGCATGCAAGTACATTCCCTGTGCATGTGCCACCCCATCCCCCCACCAGCCCATTTTGGCTTCCACGTTGATTCAGGTGGTTTTTCAGGCCCAAAACAGGGCACCGTGGGGGGAGAGGTTGTGATCTCCACAGTTTCTCTCCCCCTGGCTTCCTCCTCCATTCCTGCCTCCCGTGCCTTCCCCAATCCTTAAATAGTTCCTTAAATAGTTTCTGATTTGTTGAGTTCTTTTTCTTCTTCTTCAGTCACGGAGAGTACTGTTAGGTGATATCTCCGTTGAGAGACAAGCAGAGGGTGTGCAGCAGAGAATGCAGCCAGAGGAATGCTGCTAATATACACACAATAAGTATATCAGACGCTGTTAAAGTAAAATGGAATAGCTTTTACTTAGGTTGTAAAAAAAACTACTAAACTAAGCTACTGCTCAACAAGCAGTGATGTAAAATTGAGTCAAACAACAAAGTCTCAACAATATCAAAGATCTTACACAATCTTCAGTCTTCTTCAGTAATCGCAGTTCACGCAAACAGTTATCAAACACAGCAAGTCCAGCAGAGAGAGAGAGAGAGGTGCACTCTCCTGGCTTCCTCTTAGAGTTAGAGATAATTGCACTTACTAATTTCACTCTAACATTACATCAGCCTTAAAGCTACAATGACTGTATATTGTCTACCCAAGTATAGGAGTCTACTACTAACAGAGAGGCACCTGCAGAGAATGGAAGCTGCGGAGATCGGGGAAGGCCCAGGCAGCAAAAATGCGAGAGAAAGATAGAGCAAGCTGTGGGGGGGGGGGGGCGGACTGTGGAGATTGGGAAAGGCCCTGCTTCCACAAATGGCAGAGCAGCAGGCCTTGAAGACCAGCAGGCCTGCGGGAGGCATGCACGCATGCATGGTGGAGCTCGGTTGGGGAGACGGCTGGCGTCCCCATAGAGAGGGCTCTGCATGCCACCTCTGGCACGCGTGCTATAGGTTCGCCGTCACGGGACTAGAAGATCTCCAAGGTCCCTTTTCAAGGCCTGGTGATTCCAAGAAAAACAGGAAAGGCGTTGCGCTGGGTGAGGTGAAAAGCTCCAGAACTCGATGGGCTCCAACCAGCAGCGTCGGCATTGTAAATAGCCCCTTCCGGTTGTCCGTTGCATCTTGTTAAATAACTTCCGATTGGGTATTCCGTCAAGGCAGCATCGAGGGGGCGGTGGGGGGGGAGGTTATTGATGACCCTATCTGAGCTGATAAATCGCTGCTTTTCAATCCTAGCTCCTTCGCGGGCCCACAAGCACAGCTGCCGAGGACCCGATAAAGCGCTGGAAGCCGTTTCCATGTTGCTTGGCAGCCGGGGGTGGAGTCCTTCCATTCTGCAGAGATCATCCCCATTCACCGTTTCTCGAGTTGCTTTTCGGTGGCGCCTGGTCCTGGCGGGACACGGGCTTGAATTGCAGGGCCGTGGGAGTTCTAATGTATTCTACACAGGCGAACCCAATTTCAATTCTTAAATTGGAATCTTTTCTGAGGATTTCATGCTCCTGACAGGGAGCCACCAGGGACTCCTTGCTTAACACACCGTAGCAGAGAGTAACCTAAGCACTCAGCGTCCAAGGGAAAGTATAATGCCTTTATGGTGATTTGACGGATGGCCATGTCAAACCTTGGCATCCAAACAAAGACACTTGCTCTCTTAAATAACAATAAGTCCTTTTCTCTCCCGCTCTTTCTTTCTTTCTTTCCCTCCCTCTTAAAAAAAACAACACACACACAACATTTTCATTGACTCCACGGCTTTGAAATCTCAAAATGGCCTGCCGTGAATTTATGCCCCCGAGCAAAAGACCCAGCAGCCACCAGCGATCCAACGGCAAAGGCACGATAGACCGATAGATGACGCCGATAAGCAGACAAACAGACAATAAACGATGATGTTGGTCCTGGAGGAATAATAAATAATGCATTCAAAGTTACGTCGGCAAAAAAAAAAAATGTTTCCACCTGCCCACCTGGGCAACAGATTGATTTTTTTTGGGGGGGGGGATGTTCAATGAGGGAAATTGGTTTGGGGGTTACTAAATGAGAAGTTTGAAATAAAGGGCTTTTTTTGGAACCCTCCCTATGGAAGTAAAAAAAAAAAGTATATATTATGAAATGTGGAGGTCCTAAACTAGAGGGCAATTCTTTTCAAAAGAAGCCTAAGATTCCTTAGAGGATGTATTTAACAGATTAACAGAGTTGGAAGGGCCTTGCAGGTCATCTAGTCCAACCCCCTGCCCAAGCAGGAGACCGTACAACTGCCTCTACCTGGGATTGAACTCACAACCTCCTGATTGGGAGGCGAGAGCTCCACCTCTAGGCCACAGCAGCAGATATTTATAAGTAATAAGTTAGCTTGATTGGAAGATCACTTAAGACTTCTTCTTCTTCTTCTTCTTCTGCTTTTCTTCTTCTTCTTCTTCTTCTTCTTCTTCTTCTTCTTCTTCTTCTTCTTCTTCTTCTTCTTCTTCTTCTTCTTCTTCTCCTCCTCCTCCTCCTCCTCCTCCTCCTCCTCCTTCCTTGTCTTCCTCCTCCTCTTCACCTCCTCCTCCACCACCACCCTTTTCCTCTTCTTTTCCTCTCCTTCTCCTTCTCCTCCTTCTCTCCTCCTCCTCCTCCTCCTCCTTCCTTGTCTTCCTCCTCCTCTTCACCTCCTCCTCTACCACCACCCTTTTCCTCTTCTTTTCCTCTTCTTCTCCTTCTCCTCCTTCTCTCTCCCCCTCCGTCCTCCTCCTCTTCTCATCCTCCTCTTCTCCTCTTTTTCTTCCTCTTTTCTCTCTCTCTTTCCTCTCTGTGCCTTGGGCTCACTTGACACAAGTGCCCAACCTATAGCCAGCTTGTTGATTAACTCCAACATAGAACCTACATAATGGCTCATTGGAACCAGATCTTCTCTTGCTCTCTATTTTCTCTTTATCTGCATGTTCCTTCTCTTTTCCCTTTCCCTCCCCCCCAATGATTATCCCCCTCCTTTGAATGACCTTCAGCGCCTGATGGATAGCATTGCAACTGTGAAGAAAGAAAGCACCCAGAGCATTGTTTTCACTAAGCTTTTCACTCTCTTGATTTATACAGAGCAGCGAGCATTGGTGATGCTCCAGACTACTCATAGATTATCTTCATTCTGGCTGCAGTCAGGCAGACAGCAGAGGTAAAGGGAAAGCTCTCCTGTACCTTATCTGTCACCTTCTGCCTGGCAGCTGTGGCAGAGCAGAAAACAATCTCTTTCTAGGGAAAATCTCTCACTTCATCAAATGCCACGACCGAAAGTCAACTTCTACAAAGAGGGAGTTGGATCTCTGGGATGCACCCTCTGTTGGGTCTTGGGGAGCAGAGTCCAAATGGCTGACACAACAGTCAACCACTTAGGGGGGATGAAGAATTGGAGGTGATCATGGAACGTGCAACGTCCATCCTAGAACCTTGCTCAGATGGCCACCCATCCAAAGCAAGACTCATAGTGAGGTGGGATCTCCATCTAGACTTGGAGGGAGGAATCAAGAAGGGCCTGTAGTTTAGAATCTTTGCGCTGCAGTAAGAGGCACAAGGTGGACCTCCCCACAAAGTCCTTGCAGCCTTATCTTGCCATTCCCAAGGGAAAGTAGTCAACCTGGCAAATTTTTTCTTATATAGTTGACGTCAAAACGTCTGTTGACGTTCTTCAGAAGTGGCTTTGTTTTTCCCGGAGGACATTTCCCCCTCTCATCCACTAAGCTTCTTCGGTTCTGATGAAGCTTCTTGGATGAGAAGCGAAACATCTTCAAGGAAAAAAACCAAGAAAGTCCAGTTGCCTTTTGAAAAAGCACCTTTGGGGCAACCTGATAGACATTTCGTCTTACACGTTGGCACCATTCCCCTGAACCTGAGAAATTAATTTGCCTTTTCATACTAGGTTGAGTATTTTTACCTATGGTTCTGTCACTGAATAGCCACATAAGGAGAATTTTCTTTTATCCTGAAAGATGGCATCTACTCTAAGACAGTATATTGACAACTAAACACCTTAGTAATTCATCTGTGGGCAAAGTTTACTTCTGATACTTGATTCACTTGGTTGCTAGTAACTTTCCTAGTGAGGGACACAACAACACCATTGTAGCTACAAGAACTGCTGTATTTTACTCTTTTATGAAGAGAAGAGAGAGGAGGTGTAAATAGGATCCTAGAATTGTGTTGTTCTAAAAACCAGATGGACAGCCTCTTAGGAAACAGGGTATTTGTGCCCTAGGCTATCAGTTTCTGATTTTCATTTCATTTTTCATCCAGTTATATATTATAAAACAGGGGATGGAAGTGTAATTGTGTGGGTTTTGTTTTTTTCTGGTCCTAGTTGTCAATGTTCCAGCGTTGCCATGATGATTATCAGGCTGCCCTAACGAAGTGAAAATTCTTGACATTCCTGTGGTCGGAAAAGGAATCTCAGGATGACCTGTGACTGCGCATGCATAGATTTACTTTCGATGCTAATTGGGGAACGTGATTTATGACAGGCAGAGGGGAGGGGACATAAGGGGGTAAAGTTCAGAAGCTATCAAATAACTTTCAGTCTTGGCTACACCAGAAGTTCAGCCAAGATGTTAATCCTAATAAATGGATGGTTTTTTTTTTAACTTTATTTTGAGGCCATGAATTAATTGGGGTTTTCTCTTGGGACCTTCACACTAGTGTTGAATTTAGGCATAAGCTTCAGTTTAGGACTGTGATGGTGAAGGTGGCACGCAGCACCCTCTCTGGGAGCACATGAGCCTAGTTCAGCTCTATGGTGCATACTAGTAATGGAGCTTCTACGCCTTCTGGAGGCAAATTGTTTCACTGGTTCATTGTTCTCACTGCCAAGAAATTTCTCCTTAGTTGTAGGTTGGGTCTCTCCTTGATTGGTTTCCATCGATTGCTTCTTGTCCCACCTTGGAGAATAGCTTGACTCCCTCTTCTTTGTGGCAGACCCCGAGATATTGGGACGCTGCTGTCATGTCACCCCTAGTCTTTCAACGAGGAGCCTCCAATCTTTACATCGCTTAGGGCAGGGATCCCCAACCCCCTGGCCGCGGATCGGTGCCAGTCGGTGGCTTGATAGTAACCGGGCCGGAGTGAGTGGCCGAGAGAGTAGTGCAACTCTTAGGAAAGTGTAGCAAACGCTCCGCTATCCTGGCGGCTGGCCGGGAAGCTCCTCGGGGGCAGGACGGGGCAATGGCCTGCATTGGGGGAGTTCGGGGCACCACCTGGCCCTGCATGGGGGGAAGGGGCTGCCAGGCCCTCCTGCTCAGGACGCAGCCCGTCCTTCCCTACTCCAGCCGAGGATCCTTCACCCGGGACCCCTGGCAGCTTTCCCGCCCGGTTGCACATGACCGCCGAATGCGCGTGTGACTCAACTTACCCGCTGGAGGCTCCCACCGGTCCGTGGAATTTTTTTTACATGAAACCGGTCCCTGGTGCCAAAAAGGTTGGGGACCCCTGGCTTAGGGCCTCACCAAGACTAAATTTTAATAGGGATGCGGTGGCTCAGTGGCTAAGAGGCTGAGCTTGTCGATCAGAAAGGTCGTGAGTTCGGCAGTTCAAATCCCCAGTGCCGCATAACAGAGTGAGCTCCCGTTATTTGTCCCAGCTTCTGCCAACCTAGCGGTTTGAAAGCATGTAAAAATGCAAGTAGAAAAATAGGGACCACCTTTGGTGGGAAGGGAACAACGTTCCGTGCACCTTTGGCATTGAGTCATGCTGGCCACATGACCACAGACATATCTTCAGACAGTGCTGGCTCTTTGGCTTTGAAACGGAGATGAGCACCGCCCCCTAGAGTCAGGAATGCCTAGCACATATATATGCGAGGGGAACCTTTACCTTATAGTTGCATACGTCTAAATCTGGCCCAGCCTGATCTCTCTCCATGGTCAGCAGTTGAACGCCTGATGCGCCATCAAAGTACTTGCACTGAAGTATTTAAAGGAAATGTGACCTTTTATCCCACTGCCGTGAATATTCATGCCCTTTACTCACCTTCTGAATTATGCTAATGTCTTTTCTAAAATGATTTTTAATGACACGCTGATCATTTGGCTAACGTAACGCTGTGCAGTTAATATCTCAGCCTCTCGATCCAATGCCTTCTCCTCTTTTGAGCCTGCTTCCTAAAACTTCAGTAAATATGTTTAATCGTCAATCGCTCGCTCATTAACACACAGCGATAGCCCTCACTAAACCCATGCCCAATCTTTATTTGGTGGCCCTCACCGGGAATACTCCTGGTTGCAAAAGAAGAATAGCGAAGCTTTAAGCAGCCTCTTCTTCCGTTTGGTGTTAGTTATCATCTTTAAAGCGCTCAATGGCTCGGGACCTAGTTATCTGCGGGATCGGATCCTGCCTCATACATCCACATGGCCAATTCGCTCCCACAGAGAGGGACTTCTCCGGGTGCCGTCCACTAGACTCTGTCAGCGGGCGACGCCCAGGGGAAGGGCCTTCTCTGTGGCGGGCCCAGCCCTCTGGAACGACCTTCCCCCCCGACATTAGAACGACCACGGACCTCCGCTCCTTCCGTCTAAAATTAAAAACACATCTTTTCTGCTTGGCCGGCCTAGGGTAGTCTCTCTTCTATAGGGTTTTTAATATATTAATTTATGGGGAATCTTAGTATTTTAATGGGGAATTTTTAGCACAGGAATATCGTTTAATCTGTTTTTAAATATGTTTGTATATTTATTGTTTTTTATCCTCCCTGTGCACCGCTCCGAGTCCCTATGGGGAGAGGGAGCGGTCTACAAATTAAAATTTATTATTATTATTATTATTATTATTATTATTATTATTATTATTATTATTATTATTATTATTATTATTATTATTATTATTATTATTATTGGTGCTGAGTCCGTTTTCCCCCCATTTTTTTTTAAATGCTATGGATTGTTTTTTCAGCAAGTAGATTGCCTCCAGATATCAAAAGTTTCTCCCTCTCCTTCCAGCCTGACAAGCTGCTGGAAGATGATTGACAGTGTTGACTGCTAGATTTCCACTTTGCTTGTCAACAGTGTGTCTTTGGAGATGAAAGACACAGCACCAAGATGCTGGCAAATTTCTTCTTCTCCTCCTTTTTTTTTGGGGGGGTGGGACTGGAAATATCCAGTATACAAGCTTGTATCCTCTCTCGGAATGCAAAATGAACTATTTCGTTCTCTTTCTAAACGTCTTCCAAGAAGTAATCTCTAAAGGCAGTCCTTGAAAGCTACGAGATGCCTATTCCTTTTTCTCTTAAAAAGAAGGTTTTGTTAGCATCAAACCACCCTTAGATATTTGTGGCATATCTACCCTGCCTGGAGAATTAAATTCTAAAAAGCGGTTGGGCCAGTTCTAATGACATGACAGCACACAGTGACGGCCAGTGTGATGTTACAGTTGTCAGGACATCCACAACAAGGAGAACTCTGAGGCAGTCGTTTTCCTGAAAGAACAATTTATTGGGATATATCATATTGGCACGAGCCTGCTGAAAACCAGCTCTAAAGGCCCCGTCGATTTTCACCTAATCAAAAGTAAAAGTAAAAATCCCAGCCAATGGTGGGACTCAATTTTTTTTACTATTGGTTCTGTGGGCATGGTTTTGTGGGTGTGGTGTGGCTTTGTGGGTGTGGCAGTCCTTAAGCAAACCCATGGGTCAGTGATGAAATTCAAATATTTTCCTACCGGTTCTGTGGGCGTGGCTTTGTGGGCGTGGCAGGGGAAGGATACTGCAAAATCCCCATTCACACCCCACTCCTGGGGGAAGGTTACTGCAAAATCCCCATTCCCTGCCCACCCCACTAGCCTGCTTTCCAGCTCCGTTCTCCTGTGCACGGCAACAAAAGAAGATCAGCTGGGAGGCAGCGGGGGCGTGGCCAGCCAGCCTATTTGCCGGTTCTCCAAACTACACAAAATTTACACTACCGGTTCTCCAGAGCCTGTCAGAACTGGCTGAATACCACCTCTGATCCCAGTCTCCTCCTTCCAAGCATCTGCACGAATGTCCTTGCTTCCCAGGGGGGAAGAATTTTATTTTCACTGCATCACCCAAACTATCTCTACTACCCCCACTCCCTTCCCCTCAGTTCCAGGCTGTGTCAGCACTGAAGCAACAAGAAAGAAGATGACCTCAGTGCGGCCAGGCCAGCTTCAGGGCTGACGACAGTTGTGGCAGACAGCAACACATTAGAACCAGATTTGTGTGTTCAGTGGAAGGATACTGTGATACATCCCTTCGACCGATCCGCTCCCACAGAGAGGGCGTTCTCCGGGTACCGTCGGCTGGGCAATGCCGGTTGGCGACACCCAGAGGAAGGGCCTTCTCTGTGGCGGGCCCAGCCCTCTGTAACGGCCTACCCCCCGATTTATGCACTACCTCGGACCTCCGCCTCTTCCGCCAGCATCTTAAGATGTATTTATTCTAACAAGCCGGCCTAGCATAGCCCCCCGTTTCTGACTTTTATTCTGATAAATTTTAATTTGTAAGGTTTTATAAGGGTTTTTAGCACGGGATATAATTTAATTAGTTTTTAATAATGTATTTTTGTATTTTTGTATGGTTTTTAAGATTGCCTGTGCGCCGTCCTGGGTCCTTGTCAGGAGAAGGGTGGGGTATAAATTTGAAAAAAAAAAAATCCAATGGACGAATGACTGCAAAAATGGATGGAGTTAGCAGAGATGGCTTTCATTAAATAGAAGAACCCAATTAATTTTGTTTGTACCTGGAAACCAGGGTCTCCTGCTTGAGCAGGGGGCTAGGCTAGAAGACCTCCACATCCCTTCCAGCTCTGTTACGATTGATTGAAGGCATCAAGATGGCAGACCTCACAGTAACAGCTAGAGTAGCAAAACTTTGAGAGTGTGAATGTCCTTCCTCCCCTCCCCCTTAGTGTTGTGTGAACTAGGAAGGGGATTCTCTGGGTCATTTTTTTTCCAATTTACTTTCTCGGTCCAGGCTCAAACCCTGCTTATCTGACCGTTGCCTTGGTAGCAATTTTTCTTACTGTCCTTCAACACCATTTCCTCTTCTCTCTAAAGAAGCAGAAACCTACCATGCGTGAACCATGGAAGGATTTGAATCAGGGATGCTGACTTAATAACTAGACCATATCTGAGGATTTGGCATGTACCTCAACCACCAGAGCCCAGGAGCAGTTCATCATATCCATGCTGAAGTATCCTACACAAAAATACTCTTCTAAAGCTTTAGGGACTTACCTTGATTGTGCTCCATTCAATTATAACTGGTCTAACCAACTCAACAGTACCCCATCTGTTTTGAGCCTAATCCCATAAGAAGCATCCTCCATAAATGCTACAAATGATGCATTAAGCCAGCGTGTGGCTTTTGAAGCTCGGTTATTACAGATTTCAGGTTTTTAGTCCACATTTTTCAAAACAGGAGCAAAGGTTTCCTAAATTATGTGAGGTTTTCTTCCTACATACTTTGCATCCAGTTTTGGTCACCACATAATAATAATAAAAATATGTTGAGACTCTACAAAAAGTGCAGAGAAGAGCTACCAGGATGATTAGGGGACTGGAGGCTAAAACATGTGATGGATAGTTGCAGGAATTGGGCATGGCTAGGCTAGTGAAAAGAAGGACCGGGGAGACACGAAAGCAGTCTTCCAATATTTGAGGGGCTGCCACAGAGAGGAGGAGGTCAAGCTATTCTCCAAAGCACCCAAAAGCCAGACAAGGAATAATGGATGGAAACCGACCAAGGAGAGATTCAACCTGGAAATAAGGAGAATTTTTTCTGACAGTGAGAACAATCAACCCATAGAACAGAAATTGCCTTCAGAAGCTGTGGGAGCTTCCTCACTGGAAGCCTTCCAGAAGAGACTGGACTGCCATTTTTTAGAAATGGTGTAGGATCTCCTGCCTGGGTGGGGGGTTGGTCTAGATGACCTACAAGGTCCCTTCCAAATCTTCCAGTCTGGGCAAAAGTAACCCTTGCCATTGGTTGCTGATTATTGGCTTCAAGATGACATTGACAAGGAAACCGATGAATACCTCGAACAATGAAATCAATACACAATGTTGTTGGGCAGAATCTGTTCATATTTCTAGTTTGTTCCAGATCTTTAGAAGGGGCAAACCTTCAGAGGAAAGCCAGAGTAGCAAAGAAAGATTCAGGCCCTGCATTCCAAACCATGCTTTCCCCCCTCCTGGATACCATTTCATACTCTGTCTGCATCTCCATTTCTATCGTTCCCTTTTTTCCCCCTTCTACCCTTTCTCCCACTCAAACACACACACAGGAACTGTGATCCCGAAATCAAACACCCTGTCTTGGGGGGAATACATTTAGAGCACAGCCAAATAAATTTGCTCACCTTGAATTTTTACAGCAGACCGCTGCATCTAGATGCAGACAGGTGCGTCGCTGGGGATATGAATGCTACAGACGCAGCTATATTTCATTAAGTGTAACTTTCGAGAGTCAGAGGCAGCAGGGAGGGGATAAAAATTGTGGTTGGACTGCATTGAAGAGACTATTTAACTCTCAGGATCAGAGACGGTTAGATACTTTTGCTCCCTTTCATGCTTTTCATTACAAGAGGAGTGGATGGATTGCCGTCTTCAACCTGAGTTGAGCAGCCCTGCAGCTCTTGGCTTAATTCTATGGTGCCTTCGGCGTTCAGGATCTTTCGGGCTCGCTTGCGCCCTCCAGACTACCTGTGGGAATCTTTTGCAGCATAAAAGGCTTTGCTAGTGACAGATGGAGATGGTTTGGCTCACGGAGACAAAGGGTCATGCAGTCCTGGAGTGATGCAAATGCCTGGCTACATCACAGTTCTGCTTTCACTCGCTTTCTTCCATAGTTCCTAATTGACTTCCCCCAAGGGTGCTTCAAGGGCTTTCAGAAGAGTCCCATGGTAGACAGATGAGATGGATAGAGGTTTGGATTTATGATGCGACATGTTCTCGGGGACACTAAGATCTCTTATCACCTCTTAATACGTAGGCAGTACCAGGTGTGGGGATTACACAGAGGGGTTGGCGGGGCCAGTTAAGCTTGTTGCCATAAGGCATAGACTAGTAAGGGGTTATCTTCCTAGAAGGCAGAGTCTAGTGGTGTTACTGTGGTTTAATGGGAGTTATAACTGAGTGAGAGATCATTGATATGTATTCAGAAGTGGCTGGGTCCAATGCTAGGCATTTTCAGACAAGTCTAGAAAATCTAACTGAAAAAATGAGTGATTTCAATTAGAACTGTTTCTGTAGAACTGCTTCTGTAGATGAGAACTTCTGTAAGTTCTTATGTTTCTGTTAAACTCTTGCAATGAAATTGATTATCTATATCTATCTATCCATCCATCCATCCATCCATCCATCCACCCATCCATCCATCCATCCATCCACCCATCCATCTATCATCTATTTATCATCATATCTATCATATCTATCCATCTCCATCTCCATCTCCATATCTCTATCTATCTATCTATCTATCTATCTATCTATCTATCTATCTATCTATCTATCTATCTATCTATCATCTCTCTATTTATCTCCATCTCCATCTATCCATCCATCCATCCATTCATCATCATACTGTTTCTATCTCCCTCCCCCTTTCCCTCTGCCTGCCTATCTATCTATCTATCTATCTATCTATCTATCTATCTATCTATCTATCTATCTATCTATCTATCTATCTATCTATCTATCATTTATCTATTTCCCTCTCCATCTCTTTATCCATCCATCTCCCTCTCACCCACCCACCCACCCACCCACCTACCTACCTACCTACCTACCTACCTACTTACCTACCTACCTATCATCTAGCTAGCTAAGTAGCTACCATGCCACTGTTCCTGATACCAGTTCTTCTCTTCTTTCCATCTGATAGTACAGAGGGAGAGGTCCTTTAATTACAGCCTGCTGTGAGTGGCCTATATTTTGCATACTAATTCATCTCCATTTCTTCATCTCTCCTTCACCTAGTCAGATAGTCCCATAGTTGCATCGGTGGTAGTATTTATGGCTGCCTGTTTCAGGATCTTCTGCAACCACGGATTTCTGAAGATGGCCATTCAATGTGGCTTGGTCTGCTTTAAAGATCCCAGCCTTGTGCTTCATAGTTTGTCAAGATCAAAAGGTTGTGTGTGTGTTTTTTTTTCCCTTCCCCTGTGTTGGCTGCACTTTACTTTAGGCTTGCAACATCTGCACATGCTTAAAACGCAGAGAGGGACAGTTTGGCTTGCATTGTTATTTCTTCGCCTCCTAATCTGGACATTCAGAAGTTGCAGGATTTTGTGCAATGTTCTCTTTTCTCAGAAGCAAGGCTTCAATAACTCTTTTTAACTTCTTCTACATGTTAAAATTACAGTTTGCTGCCCTCTTCGTCTCCTGATATGTGTTTCTTAAAAGGAAGTTTTCCAGAGAGAGGGGGGGGAGGGAACACACACAGAAATAGAGAGAGGGGGAGAGGGAGAGAGAGAGAGAGGGGGAGAGAGAGAGGGAGAGAGAAACACACACACAGAGACAGAGAGAAACAGAGAGAGAGGGAAAGGGAGAGAGGGAGAGAGAGAGAGAAGCACAGAGAGAGAGAGAAAAAGAGAAACAGAGAGAGAGAAACACAGAGAGAGAGAGAGAAACACACACACACACACACAGAGGGAAACACACAGAGAGACAGAGAGAAACAAAGAGAGAGGGAAAGGGAGAGAGGGAGAGAGAGAGAGAAGCACAGAGAGAGAGAGAGAAAGAAAGAGAAACAGAGAGAGAGAGAGAGAGAGAGAGAGAGAAACACAGAGAGACAGAGAGAAACAGAGAGAGAGGGAAAGGGGGAGAGAGAGGCACAGAAAGAGAGAGAGAAAGAAAGAGAAACAGAGAGAGAGAGAGAAACACACACACAGAGAGAGAAACACACACACACACACAGAGGGAAACACACAGAGAGACAGAGAGAAACAGAGAGAGAGGGAAAGGGAGAGAGGGAGAGAGAGAAGCACAGAGAGAGAGAGAGAGAGAAAGAAAGAGAAACACACAGAGAGACAGAGAGACAGGAAGAGGGGGAGGGGGAGAGGGAGAGAGAGAGGGGGAAAAAACACAGAGAGAAAGAAAGAGAAAAACACAGAGAGAGGAAGAGGGGAGAGAGAGAGAGAACGAGCCAGCCAGCAGTTCTGTGCTGCCGATGAGAGCAACTGTATCCAAGAAATATTCCAGTAATAATTTATATTGGATTAACATTTATAGCAAATGCCTCGTGTTCTAATAAGCCCATTCCAAGAAAGGGAAATTGGGGAGGGGGGGGGGGTAGCCTTCGTTTGAAAGTTAGAACAAATCCTGATGCAGATGAAACCTTCTCGGGGAAAATGGCTTCTATGTGGCTTGTCATGATTGCCTGTGGATGCGAGAGGTTTTCACCGCGAAAATCTGCCACTCAGGCAGGAAGTTCCTTTGTGTGTTTGCTCCAAAATGAGTCCCCCTGGGTACTGCAGGCAGGGCTTATTCCCCAGTGAGTCCCCGAGCCTTGTGGTTTAGCATGCAGTCAGTGCTTTCAAAGGTGTGTTCAAAATACCTTGTAGAGATTATCCGTGCAATGACTCTGGGAGACCGTTGAGTTATTCCCCATGCTTCAGAGGAGCACTGAAGTGTGAGATTGTGACTTGCTGAGACAGGTGACACTCCTGTGCCTACTTGACTCAAACTGGAGACATCTGCCAAAACCTTTCCAACTAACAACGGCTATTAAAAGATCTAGGTTTTGCAATGAAGCTCACTCAGAGTACAGCATAACAGAATTGGAAGGGACCTTGGAGGTCTTCTCGACCAGCCCCCTACTCGAGCAGGAGACCCTATACCATTCCAGACAAATGGCTATCCAACATCTTCTTAAAAATGTCCAGTGTTGGAGTATTCACAACTTTTGGAGGCAAGTTGTTCCACTGATTAATTGTTCTCACTGTCAGGAAATTTCCCCATTGTTGCTGGTAGAGTACTTGGACCACCACAGCCCCCCTCTCACACAAGTGACACCAAGCTGGCCATGCCTCCCCTGGCCATGTCCTCCTCATACCCACAAGGTCAAACAAAACCCTGATGAGGCCCTCAATCAGAGGTGGGTTCCTACCGGTTCGGCCCAGTTCAGCTGAACCAGTAGTTATTTGGCGGCCTGGGTCGCTGGAACAGGCAACAACCCAGACCTGCCACATCCCCAAACTGGTTCTTCTACAGGGCCGCCATCTTGATTTTTGGTTCTGTGCATGGCACAGCCATTGTAATTGCACAAATTGATTTTTTCCCTTTTTTAACATTTTGCGCATGCACAGACCTGTTTTTGTGCAAATGTGCATGCACACGGAGTGCATGTCAGGCGTGTGTAAGAGTGAAGCAAACGAGCACAGGCAAACTTTTTGCACACACTGAACTGGCAGTAATGCCGTGAGCAACCCATCCCTGCCCTCAATGAAATAGAGTTTGACACCCCTGGTCTACGGAAACATTGAGCCAGTCTGAGAGCAGGTGATTCAGATGTGAAAAGTTTAAACCTCTATCACGTTTACAAGGGAGTTAATAACAGGCATGGGAAAACCCTAGAGATCAAGGGGGTGGGGCTGGGTGCGAGCAGGAAACCAATTATCCTTATTAAATATGGAAAAAAAAAACCAGGAGGAGAAGGAAAGGCAGAGCCTAGGGGTGGAGTCAAGAGAGGAATCAACCCAGAATCATTACGTTCCCACAAGCGATCCAAGTCCCGCCCCTCTTGAATTCTTTTTCTAGCGCCAATTTAGTGCTGACCGTTAAGTGGACTAGAATTCTTGTGCCTAGGCCTGGGTAATAAATCATCTTAACTAGAACTCAACTTGTGGATCCGATTCCTCATGCCTGACAGAAAGGAAATAAACTCGAATGGCAATATTTCACTTTGCCGCTTCCCAAGATGCATGACTTGCTAGCTTTGGCAAGCCACTTCGAAAAGCTCTCGCGCGGCTCCATCCTTCTTCCAGAGTTTCCCGCCAATCGAGCCCAAGTGAATTCCAGGAATGTAGGTTCGTTCCACCTGCTTACAAGCCCTAGACAGGGTGCCTCCCCGAGTCGCCTTGTCCCGTGGGGCTGACTGGCTGTCTGTGTATATTTATGTGAAATACCCCCGAGGCCCTTGGAGGTGCTGTTCCTTGTTATTTTGACTGATTATGGGAGAGTGACTCCGCCAAGGCAGGCAAGCAACTTAGTCATTAGCTCCAGCAGAGTGAGAAGGAAGGCTCATCAGTTTATTCTGGCTACATCCACCCCTGGAGGTGAATATTCAACAGGAATTGATTCTGAGTAATGAGAACACAGGCCTTGCTGCCACTGCGATTAGCGCAGCTAGAATTTTAAATAGTTAATTATTAGAAAAAAGAGCTGAGAAGCGGTGGGCATGCATGGACGGGTGAGCAACAGGTAAGGGGTGTCCTCCAGATCGGCTTGATAGTTCTTTGTGTGTTACTTTTTTTTCCCTTTAAAAATAAGTGGGGGTATTATTATTATTTTTGTATATACTTGGAATCTCATATTTGACCCTCTCCTCTCTCAGGAGTCTCCACATGGCCTGTTCCTCATGCCAGGTAACTGCAGGACCCTTTCAGAGGCTCTGGGAGGGCGAAAAATGGGTCTCCCTGAAGTTCGGAAGTTGGGAAACGGGTCTGTTTCCAGCCTCTGGAGGACCCTGGTTGTGGCCCCTGGGAGAGGCTGTTTGTCGCCCTCCCAGAGGCTCAAGGAAAGCCTCCAAAGCAGGTGGAGGGCAAAAATGCCCCCCCGCCCCAGCCATGGTGCAGAAGGCTGTGTAGGACATGCCCCCCCCCCATGGCCATGCCCACCCAACTGGTCAGAGAACCGGTTGCTAAAAAGTTTCCATCCCACTCCTGCATAGGTCTTTTGTTCATGTTTTGTGAAGAGTTGTGTTTTGTTTTGTATACATAGGCTCATGTCAAGTACAAAGGAGAAGGACCATACATAAAGTTGCATTTCGAAAAGGATTGAATTGTTCAAGCCTTAAACCAAAAAATTAGTCAACTAAACTTCAACCCTAAATTGACGCAAGTTAAGAATTCAAGAGGGGTTGGATTTGGACCATTTATGGCAACTGTAAGGCTGATGTCTTACTTGACTCTGGTTCTCAGCTCTGCCTGGTCTTCTCCTACAGCTCACCCATGAAGGTTGAGTATGATTGCACGTACTCCAAGAGTGTTGAGTAGACATCAGCCGTCCAAGGCCATTAAGGAACACCTTGATTTCTGTCACAGTGCATAAACCTTCATGTTTTGCTATTCACCGTGGATTCGATTCATCAAGGAGACACAGAAAGAGAGACACTATAACTATTTGTAATTATGTTAGCGTCTTTCAAAAAGATTACTTGTATTCATTCACAAAAGAAATGGATTTCTCATTTCATGCATTCATAGGCTAATAATTATTATATTTCATTACACACAATTAAAATTTACTACCATTCCGGATATATTTACTGGAAACTAGAAATATATCTTTCAAATGAATGCAGCTAAGTATCCTAAGGACTTTTTGAAAATATGTTATTATGAAGACATTGGGACCGGCACATTTAGGCAGAAAACCCATTTCTCTTCCAAGCTCAGGATTCACTTTATTCCATTGTAATGAATAGAAGATGCCTACCACAGGTGCTAATACTACTCTATAAAGCCTTACTAAGACCACACCTAGAATACTGCATCCCGTTTTGGTCACCACACTATAAAAAAAAGATGTTGAGACTCTAGAAAAAGTGTAGAGAAGAGCAACCAGGATGATTAAGGGCTAAAACATACGATGAACAGTTGCAGGAATTTGGCATGGCTGGTCTAGTGAAGAGAAGGACCAGGGGAGACATGATAGCAACTTCCAGTATTGGAGGGGCTGCCACAGAGAGTAGGGGGTCAAGCTATTTTCCAAAGCACCCGAAGGCCAGACAAGGAAACTGAATGAGATATTCAAGCTAGATATAAGGAGAACTTTTCTGACAATGAGAACAATCAACCCATGGAACGGAAGTTGCCTTCGGATGTTGTGGGAGCTTCATCCCTGGAGGCTTTCAAGAAGAGACTGGACTGCCATTGGTCAGAAACGATGCCCTCTCTGGGGCACACACACCATTGGCAGCTGCTCTTCTGATTTACAGTGTGCACATGCACACCAGCCAGCTGGTGTTTGTTGGCCATGGAAAACAGCCTGAAAATGACCTCAAAATGCCCCCCAAACCAGGGCTTTTTCAGGTCATTTTCAGGCTGTTATTCAGGTTGTTTTTCAGCCTGTTTTCTGGACCATTTCCCAGGCTATTTTCAGGCTGTTTTCAGGCCTCCAAAACAGCCTGACAACAGCTGGAAAAATGACCAGAAAACAGGCATGTGTTTGGTGTGGTGGCCAGCTGGTCTTCAGTTTTTCCAGCGCTCTGGCGCATGCACATACATACGCATGCAGGCACGTTCAGATTTGGGTACTTGCTGCCGCAAAGGATCGCCATCAGTGACCTACAAGGTCCCTTCCAACTCTGTTAATCTGTAACCTACCACAAACCTGCCAAGGCACTCGCTGTAATTGGACATGGGTAGGTCCTACAAGGGTGGGACCATTGAACATATGAGGTGGACTTCTACTTGATGGTCAGTACTTCCTACTAACCAGTTGCTGGCTACTCAACTGGCAACAATGCATTATGGTTTTAATGGAGCTCCACTAAAGTTTTCTCTTTTTCTTTCTGATTCGTGTTTTAATTTGGAAAATGTAAGGCTACAAACGAGGTCCTTTGGCCTGCATGTTGCCTGCTCTATCTCTGAGCTACAGGCCTTCCAGATGAAAACTGAGATCTTGCATCACATACAGTTTAATCCTTAAAAGTGGTCAATAAATATTCATCTTAGCAACGGTGGCCTTTCCCTTCTCTCAGAGCTGCAATTAATTAACCTTTAGTCTCAAATATCACATGGAATCAGGATAAGAGAGTACAAGAAGAGAAGCAAACACTGGTAATTTTCCACGGAGAGATCTCCAAAATCCATACATGCATCCAAATCAGCGCTATTTGTCACTACGTACACTTTCAAGCCGGCTTGGTCTTCAGAGTCAAATCATTGTCTGTCAAAGAAAGGCAGAAACACACGTGGAGCTTTCAAAACAAAGATCTTGCTTTTTTTGAATGCTGATATTCAGGGTGCAGGAATGGCGCAGTGGCTAAGATGTTGAGCTTTTTGATCAGAAAGGTCGGCAGTTCGGCAGTTCGAATCCCTAGCGCTGCATAACAGAGTGAGCTCCCATTACTTGTCCCAGCTTCTGCCAACCTAGCAGTTCGAAAGTATATGAAAATGCAAGTAGAAAAATAGGGACCATTTTGGTGGGAAGGTAACAGCATTCCGTGCGTCTTCGGCGTTTAGTCATGCCGGCCACACAACCATAGATACGTCTTCGGAAAGCGCTGGCTCTTCAGCTTTGAAACGGAGATGAGCACTGCCCCCTAGAGTTGGGAACGACTAGCACACCTGTGCGAGGGAAACCTTTATGTTTACCTTATTCAGGGTGCAGCCAATTGGACAAACACATTTACATGATGCCCAATATTATCCCTCCCTCTTTCACCAAGAACCAACATTCAGGGCTAAACATGTTCACATATTTCAAAGGGCAATTGGACGTTCTTTGTTTTGCCTTGAAGACATTTCACTTCTCATCCAAGAAGCTTCTTCAGTTCTGATGGAAGGATTTATACTCCTTGCAGTCATTTGATTGTTGGCACAATCAGTGGCCTCTGAGAGTCATTGAGGCCACTTGGGGGTTTATCTGTAACCTCAGGGTGATCTGAATAATGCAGATGGGTGTGGAATCTGTTGTGGCCTGCCAGCAGCCAACAGAGCTAGCAGCAGATTCGGACAGTGAGGAGGTTGGGGAGGAACATGGGCCAGTCCTGGAGTCTGGGGAAGGCTCTGAGGAGGGCTCTGTGTTGGAGGCAGAGAGGGGGCCAGGGCCCTATGCCAGTTATCAACTGCCTTCAGAGTCAGACATCAGTGAGGCAGACGAACAGCTGCAGCCTGTTCCCAGTGTGCACATGCACAGAGTTGCCAGACAAAGGGAACAGCTAAAGAACAGGGGTCGACTTGGGAGTAAGGCCACAGGTGGACGGTGAATGGCGGAGGAAATAAAAGAGGAGCGAAAGGGGAGTGGAGACAATTAGTTTTTAGGAGACAATTAGTTCGCTTCATTGGCTCGTGACTCTCCGAGACTCCTTGCCAGGTTTTGCAGATATCGGCTTGTCAGCTCTCCAAGCCAGATAAGGTCTGTGACTGTAAATCCTCCCTTGAAAGACTTTGCTGAATGTGAATCAGAGATGGTATTTTGAGAGTGGGGAAGGAATAGGGATTTTTCAGTATCCTTCTCCTGCCATGCCCACAGAACTGGTAGTAATTTTTTTTTTGAATCCCACCACTAATGTGAATGAGCAGAATTCACAGTAAATTAATAAAATAGATTTTTGTTGGGACAAGGAGTTTACTTCATGCTCTTGGGAAGCCTCAGTCAGAACATAACTTCTTGGAACTGCTGAAGGGACTGTGTTGTAAGCAGGAGGTAGGTGGTGCCATATCCATGACATGTATGATTGAGAATCTCAATAGACCTGTTCACATATTATTCACATGTCTACATTTTCCCCTTCCCTTAAACCAGGGGGTGTAAAACTCAGGTCATCATGGCGGCATCACGTGGCTAATCTGGGGGTGGGGGTGGCCAGCATGTGATGCATCTGGCCAGCCGGCCGGAAGTTTGACAGCCCTTGCCTTAAACCATGCTTGTTTCTAGTTTGCATATGATTTATTTCTATTCCTTCCTTTGTAATAAATTATCTCAAGGCAGTCCACATCTAAGACATAAACAATTCCCAATCGGACAGCTAATAATAATGACAGCAACAACACAGCAAAACAAAACAGAGTCTAAAAATCAGCACTGAGCAATATGGTAAGTTCAAAAATTATCACAGAGTTAAAGCAGTGAAAATATCCCAAGGTTTTAAATAATTGGCCAATTAAAAATAACTCATTGATCTGGTGTAAAAAACACACACACTTTGAGATGAGTACAAGCAGATGTGTCTGGACTAGGGACTATTCAGGGAAACTGTTTCCCAAGTAGTCATTATATTACAGAAGTCCTAGGATTGGAATGAAGAGAATGTGAGTGTGGCGGAATGTAGTCTGGATTCCCAGAAGGGAGGGGCTGCATTCCAGAGGACCAAGAGACAACAAACTTTAGATAGACTGATTGGGAAAAAGATGGTCTCAGAGTCTATCTAAATGGTTTTAATTGGTTTTAATTGGGTTTTAAGGGGTTTGTTTTTAAGGATTTTAGGTTTTTAGCGCAGGGATATAGTTGTTTAATTTGATTTTATATATTTATAATGTTTCTATGTTTGCACTTTTTTAATTATCCTGTGCACCGCCCCGAGTCCCTTTGGGGAGAGGGAGCGGTCTACAAATTAAACTTGATTTGATTTTGATTTGATTTATTTTTAATGATGCAAGTAATTGCATTCGCCTGCCAAAATTGATGCCATGCTCTGAAACCCAAGAAAGACATATAGAGTTATTTCTAACCCATTCCCTTTATTGTTCATCATCCGTAGATGTAAATCTTGCTAAAGTAAATACAATAAGTACAATGCAATTCTTTATTGGCCAAGTGTGATTGGACACACAAGGAATTTGTCTTTGGTGCATGTGCTCTCAGTGTACATAACAAGACAAGATGCATTCGTCAAGAATCATAAGGTGCCACGCTTAATGATAGTCATAGGATGCTAAAGCAATCAGGAAACAATCAATATCAATATAAAGTGGGAGGGATGAGAAGACTAATAGTCATAGTAATGCAGCCTTAGTAAATGGTTTGACAGTGGTGAGGGAATTTTATGTTTAGCAGAGTGATGGCATTTGGGAAAAACAGTTCTTGTGTCTAGTTAATAATAATAATAATAATAATAATAATAATAATAATAATAATAATAATAATAATAATAATAATAATAATAATAATAATAATAATAATAATAATAATAATAATAATAATAATAATAATAATAATAATAATAATAATTAATTTTGTATACCGCGTCCTCTCCCCAAGGGGACTCGGAGCGGTGCACAGGGAAATTAAAACATATAAAATATATACAAACAATAAATACAATAGATAAAAGCAGATTAAATTGATCGTCCCTGCGCTGAAAAACTCCATTAAAACTAAATTCCCTAAACACCCCAGAGGTAGAGACTAACCAAGGCCGGCCAAGCAGAAAAAGTGTGTTTTCAGTTTTTGACGGAAGGAGTGGAGGTCCGTAGTTGTTCTAATGTCGGGGGGGAGGTCGTTCCAGAGGGCTGGGCCCGCCACAGAGAAGGCCCTTCCCCTGGGCGTCGCCCGCTGACACAGTCTAGTGGACGGCACCCGGAGAAGTCCCTCTCTGTGGGAGCGGATCAGCCATGAGGATGTATGGGGCAGGATCCGATCCCGCAGATAGCTAGGTCTTGGTGTGCAGTGCAATAACAATTTATGTCCAGGATGTGAGGGGTCTCTAGGTAGTTTCACAGCTCTCTTTTTGACTCCTACAGTATACAGGTCCTCAATGGAAGGCAGGTTGGTAGCAATTGTTTTTTCTGCAGTTCTAATTTTCTGTTGAAATCTGTTTTTTGTCTTGATTGGTTGCAGAGCCAAACTAGACAGTTGTAGAGGTGTAGATGACAGACTGAATAATTCCTCTGTAGAACAGAATCAGCAGCTCTTTGGGCAATTTGAGCTTCCTGAGTTGGTGCAGAAAGAACATTCTTTGATGTGCTTTTTTGATGACGTTTTTGATGTTAGGTGTCTGTTCTGACTCCCTCCTTAACACGACTAATCACTAAATTGACTACTTCTTGGCAGCTTGCCTGAACTGACCTTGACTAGACTGAAAGAATACACCATGACACAAACGTTCCGACTCTGTAGATTCTCTGTTGTTTCCTGCAAACCTATTCTTCACAGAGGATTTCTTTTAAAGCCTCTTGGGAGGGGCCGATTAGGCAGCTGACACTCATTATCTCCTTCGGTTGCGTCTATCTGCTAATTGACGTTGCCTCCTCTTAGCCTGACATCAGGGACAAACTGGGTTTCCTCCTCCCCACTATACCAAGCCCCAGGTGCCTCCTTGCTGCCTAGCCAGGCTCTCTGCTCTCTCATTCTCAGCCTCCTCCTCTAGAGCAGATTCATAGGACTCCTCACTAGAGGAATTCATCAGCAGCTCATCCGGAGCCGACTGGGCTACAACAGGTGTCCATTTTAAGTCTTGAGATATGATAGAATCTAGAAACTTGAAGGTCTCCACTGTTGATACTGTGTTGACTAGTATTGTAAAGGGTGGTAGTATAGGAGGGTTTCTCCTAAAATCTACCACCGTTTCTACGGTTTCGAGTGTATGTAGTTCAAGATTGTTCTGGTTGAAGAACAAGGCTAGTTATTCAACTACTTGCATCATTAAAGATACAGTGGTACCTCGGTTCACGAACTTAATTCGTGAACTGACTCTGGTTGCGAACTGAATTGTTCGTGAACCGAGGCACAGTTTTCCATATGCTAAAAGCATAGCAAAAATAAAAAAAAGTCACTGAAAGTACTCACAGTGTGCGTGCTGGGGCTTTTTTCTGTGTCTTCTTCTCTCTACGATCTTCCTACAGGAAGTCACAACCATGTGACAGCCAGGAATACATTAAAAATGGCCGCGGTTCCTGTTTGTGAACCGAAGCAGAGTTCGTGAACCGGAGCACATTTTGAGGAACTTTTCTGTTCGTGAACCGAGTTGGTCGTGAACAGAGGCGTTTGTGAACCGAGGTACCACTGTACTCTGAGAACTTGTTGGGAGAAGCTGTCTTGACCTTATTCTTTCCAACCAAAGTATCTTATCTTCAATGTCTCTTGTTCCTCTGGAATCCAGCTCCTCCCTTCGGAGGATCCAGACTACATTCCACCCCACAAGCAACTGATACATAGTATGGATAATGAAAGACCAGATTGTCATTCTACAAAGAGCACTATAAAAAGAGAGGACACTGAATCTAAAATGAAAGGCAGTTAAAAAAAAAATCCATGTCAGTTATGAGTAATGGTTACTGTTCTTAATTTATAAGGATTTACTCCTAGCTGGGTTATCCTGAGTTATCGGAGGCCTGTTACAAGTATGTGCCTCCCATGGGACAGCCTGACAAGGAGAATTACCTGGGGTTTTTTCTTATAAATTTATCAGGGATCACCTAGAAATGGAAGGCAGGCAACAATAACCTGGAATTGCTGCTTTTAGGGAACGTAACAGGTGGCCAAATGAAAACCTCAGGACATTTTAGAACCTTTTCTCTCTGCTCCTAGAATCAATTATGGTCTCCCCCTCCCCACTTCTTTCATTTGTTCAGTTTATTCAAAATAAGCATTTGCTTTGGGTTTCTCCAAGAAGCAATTAAATATTCCCGAAACTAGCAAAGTAGCACAACCCTGGAGTGCTTGTTTAGCTCAGCTGGTATTTAGCTCAGCTTCTTCTACAGCTGAGGACTCACTAACGTCTGATCAGAGTGCCAATATGGCAGAGTGGATAGGTTACTAGGACTTGGATAGAAGTCTCCAAACTTGGCAACTTTTAAGACTTCAGTTCCCAGAATCCCTCAGCAAGCATCCCTAGGTAAGAAACACCTGGTAGTTTGAGGCCAGAGGGGGGTGGGGGCATGTGGCGGAGTCCTGGGGTAAGGCTAGAGCCAGGGAATGGCATGTTTCCCGAGCTAGCCAAGGCGGGCGGCAAGTGGGTGGCAAGCAGGCATTGAGTGGGCAGTGAGTGGGCAGCAAGCAGATGGCGAGTGGGTGGCGAGCGGGTAAAGTCAGAGCCGGGGAACGGCATGTCCCTGGGCCCCGACCTGAGGTGAAGGGTGGGCGGGCAAGCATGCTTACCTTTGGGGAGCAGAGCAGGCAAGGCACAGAGATGGACCACATGGCAAAGGAAAGATAATATATTAGGGCACGGCAGGTGTGAGAGGTTAGCCAGTGGTCAATTTTATCAGTTCTTCGAACTGCACAAAATCATAACAACCGGTTTGCCCAAACCGATATGAACTGACTGAATCCCTCCCTTGTCCTACATTCATTACAATGGAGCAAAGTTGCCAGGTTAGCTGAAGTAGAATATGGTTCAAGTCCAACCTTCAACCATAAAAGCTCTTTGAGTTACTTTGGACCAATCTTTCTCTCTCTCTCTCTCTCTCTCTCTCTCTCTCTCTCTCTCTCTCTCTCTCTCTCTCTCTCTCTCTCTCTCTCTCTCTCTCTCTCTCTCTCTCTGTCTCTCTCTCTCTCTCTCTCTCTGTCTCTCTCTCTCTCTGTCTCTCTCTCTCTCTCTCTCTCTCTCTCTGTCTCTCTGTCTCTCTCTCTCTCTCTCTCTCTCTCTCTCTGTCTCTCTCTCTCTCTCTCTCTCTCTGTCTCTCTCTCTCTTGTCTCTCTCTCTCTCTCTCTCTCTCTCTGTCTCTCTCTCTCTCTCTCTCTCTGTCTCTCTCTCTCTGTCTCTCTCTCTCTCTCTCTCTCTCTCTCTGTCTCTCTCTCTCTCTGTCTCTCTCTCTCTCTCTCTCTCTCTCTCTCTCTCTCTCTCTCTCTCTCTCTCTCTCTCTCTGTCTCTCTCTCTCTCTGTCTCTCTCTCTCTGTCTCTCTCTCTCTCTCTCTCTCTCTCTCTCTCTCTCTCTCTCTCTCTCTCTCTCTCTCTCAGCTCAACAACTTTACACGCTTTCATTTCCAAAACAATAACCCAACAAGACCCCTAAACAAGTAGGATTTTTGGTTAATATATGGATGGGAGTCCAACAGGAAATCACAGGCATTTGCGTTGAACTGACAATTAAAAAAAAAAAAAATAATCCAGAAGAGGGCAGTAAGCAATTGCATTGCTTTTTATCCTCATCTTTGCTGCTTCTCCAAGCCCAGTAAAAGTTCTCCCCTAGTTAGTTCGCTTTGCAAGTCAAGCATTTTGGGCTGGCAGAAACATTAAATTCCCTTTTCTCCTTTCCAAAGAAGAGTGGCAAATCTGTCTGGCAGACAGGTTCATTAACAAATTAATAGAATAATCAGCAGGGCTTTGTGTGCATTTTGTAGATAAAAAACTGGTAACAGCATTCTTTGACTCTTTAATAGGCTGATAAGAGCCAAGTATCTACACTGTGGCTGTGCTAATCGGGGAGATAAGCGAGGTTAAATCAATCCTGCTGCTCAAACCCATAGAAGAAGCCGCTGCTGGGAGGGGAAGCAGAGTTTGGGAATGCCATTTAAAAAAAACCAACACCAACAACGAATCAAAGTAAGAGCAAGCAAAGCCATAAGTAGAGAGAGGAAACCCTGCAAATATTCCCAGTAATAGTGTTTGGGACGAGAGCAATCCGTAGGCCGCTCCAAACCAAATTGTCGTATTTACAGGATTCCTGAATCTAGGTTTCTGGCCCCTGTGGTGAATCTGTGTGTGTGTGTGTGTGTGTGTGTGTGTGTGTGTGTGTGTGTGAAAAAATAAGGATACAATAGTGCAGGGGTCCCCAACCCCCGGTCCGCGGACCGGTGCCGGTCCGTGGCTTGATAGGAACCGGGCCGCAGGGCCAGAGAGGAGGAGGAGGGAGGACGGGGCAGCCCCCTGCGCAGGGCGCGCACCAAGGGCAGGAGAGCACAGGTGTGGCCGCTCACGCTGTTGGGGGCCCTAGAGGGGCGAGTGAGCCGACTCACACACCCCCGCATACGCATGCGCCACCTGTTCCCCCTCCACCCCCACTCCCCCTCTACGCCGGCCGGTCCGCGGAATTTTCTTTAAAATGAAACCGGTCCCTGGTGCAAAAAAGTTTGGGGACCCCTGCAATAGTGGACCAGTCTCACCTGTATGTATCCAGCCCAGATGAGACACAGTCAGGGGTGGGGCTTCTGGGGGTTCACAGGGGTTCGGGAGAACCTCTAGCTAAGATTCTGTGCAGTTCGGAGAATCCCCAAATCCCACTCCTGGCTGGCCACGCCCCTCCTAGAAATCCCTGCACGGCCTGTTTTGGATGCAGGTAGGTGCAGGGCCTGTGTGGGGGCTTAAAGAGGGTGAAAAATAGTCCTATCGGAAGTTCAGGAAGGCTGGGAATGGGCCCGTTTCTGGTCTCCAGAGGGCTTCCAGAGCCTGGAGAGGCCATTTTCGCCCTCCCAGAGTCTCAAAGAAAGCATCCAGAGCCTGGAGAGGGAAAAACACACACACCACCATGGTGCAGGAGGCTGGCTAGGCCACGCCCACTATGTCCACACCCACCCAGCAACCGGGCAGAGAACCCCTTGCTAAAAATTTTGAAGCCCACCCCTGAGTCTGAACTTTATGTACCCAGCCCAGATGAGACACAGTACCAGAAGAAGAGAAGGGTAAAGGTCAAGATTCTCCCTATTGAGTTGGGTCTGGCTCTCGGGAGCAGTGCCCATCTCCGTTTCTTAGCAGACAGGGAGACCATTTTGTCCAAATACCTTTCCACAGCCATGTGGCCAGCATGACAACATGCAGCAGTGCAGAGCATGCGGCAAAACACAGAAGGCTGTTACCTTCCCACCAAAGGGGTACCTCTTCCTCTACTCACCTTCGCATGCTTTCAAACTTCTAGGTGGGCAGGAGCTGGAGCAAGGAACGGGAGCTCATCCCATCACGTGGCGCTCGGGTCTCAAACCCAGGCCATCGGCTTTCTAGCTGACCAGCTCAGCACCTCCGAGCCAGCGCCCCCTACTGCCAGAAGAAGGGAAATCCCCTTTATATGTTGGGAATTTATCTGGCTTGCGAGGCAGTTCCTTCCGTTATAAATTCTGGCTGGCATATGCTGATTCTGCAGTTCCTGCCAATTTCGTTTTTCGTTTTTCTTTTTTATTATTTGTATCCTCTGGTGAGTTTAGTCTCCTGCAGGCCTGATACTGCCTTTTTTCAATTCTACACTTGGAGGGATTTTGTGGCATCGAAAGCATCCAATCCCTTTCTGATTCCAGCTCGTGAAAAGAGCTCACTTTTCAGGAGGAGGAGAGAAAACAAGGGGAAGAACTAATAAACAACTAAAGGGTTTAGTGTCCTGCTCCTCCCTTTTTAAGGGCTACTTAATTGATACAACATTTGCTTTGTTAAAGGAAGGATACTGTCAGCAGTTTTTTTCAAATGAGGTGTGAAAGTGACTCTAATGAAATATTCTACGGGAATTTGCTTTCAGATCCATCACACTTTTCCAGATTGCCTCTAAATATAGCAACTGTGAGGTCTACTTCAATAGAGAAATTTCTCTAGGATAGATCGTGGATTTGGGTGCACATCAGGGGTGGGTTCCTGCCAGTTCTAACCTCTTCAATAGAAGAGGCTCCACAAATCTACAGTGCCGTTTAGAACCGGTTCCAGCTCCCTCCCCCTGCCCGTCTGCATATCATCAAGAGGAAGAGCGAGAGGAGGAATTCTGGGAGTTGAAGTCCACAAGTCTTAAAGCTGCGAAGTTTGAACACCCCTGGTGTTTTGTTTTGTTTTCTAAAGGGTTAGGGGTGCAAGGGTCTTGTAACTTGACAGCTTGAAGACTTGCGTGCTTCAAATGCCAGAGTTGCTGAGCCAACATTTTGGTTGCTAAGCAAGAGCGTTGTTAACATTTTACAAGTTGGCCATGCCCACCCAGTCACATGACTGCCAAGCCACTCCCACTCGGTCACATGGGCAGCAAGCCACTCCCACAAAGCAGGCCAAACCTACAGGTTCTAAAAAAATTTGAAACCCACCACTGGTGCACATAAATAGAACAGTGTACATGAAGAAAAATACAATACAATTCTTTATTGGCCAAGTGTGATAGGACACACAAGGACTTTGTCTTTGGTGCATCTGCTCTCAGTGTATATAACAAGACAAGATACGTTCGTCAAGAATCATAAGGTACAACACTTAATGATAGTCAAAGAGTACAAATAAGCAATCAGAAAACAATCAATATCAATATAAATCGTAAGGATACAAGCAACAAAGTTACAATTCTGCAGTCATAAGTGGGAGGAGATGGGCGATAGGAACAATGAGAGGATTAATAATAATAGTAATGCAGTAAATAGTTTGACAGTGTTGAGGGAATTATTTATTTAGTAGTGATGGCATTTGAGGAGGAAAAAAACTGTCGTGTCTAGTTGTCTTGGTGTGCAGTGCTCCATAGCGTCGTTTTGAGGGTAGGAGTTGAAACAATTTATGTCCAGGATGCGAGGAGTGTGTAGATATTTTCATGGCCCTCTTACACTGACTCATGCAGTGTAATCTGATTGTTCAGAAAACTCTGGAAATAGGAGCCTCCCTATGTCCCTAAGCCCTACCTGAGAAGAAGTATATACTTACAACCCATGAATTGTGTCCTGCCACAAAGGACTGTTAAGCATATGAACCGTAGACTTGCCTTCTGAATGGGTTGAGGTTTGTAAAGGACTCAATCCACTTGCTTTCCCAACTTGCAAATCCAAGGAAGCTCAACCACGCATGGATAGTCTCAAACAGAAGTTTTATTGTTAGTCAACTACTACATCCAGGTCATGGTTGTCCCAAAGGTGCTTTTTCAAGAGGCAACTGGACTTTCTGATTTTTTTTTCTTTTGAAGACATTTTGCTTCTCATCCAAGAAGCTTCTTCAGCGCTGACTAGATAGTGGGGAATCCTTCCATTCTACTACTGTATGTTACCAGAATCTCACCAGACTGACAACATTCCCTTGGGAAAAGTTAGATAAGGAACCAGGGATTCTGGGAAAGGTTAGACTACTGTTGCTTTCTTCTGTGCAATGACTCCAAGCTTGGTCCTCTCTTAACACCTCCCACCAATCTAGCTAGAGCTTCCACCAGATCATGATGATGCCACAAAGAAAAGGCCTGTAAGGAACATCTCAAGTGTTCTATCTCAGAGGTTGCCACAAAGAAGAGGGAGTCAAGCTAGTCTCCAAAGCACCTGAAGCCAGGATAAAGAAGCAACAGATGGAAACTAATCAAGAAGAGAAACAACCCAGAACTAAGGAGGAATTTTCTGACAGTGAGAACAACCAACCAGTGGAAAAAGATTGCCTTCAGAAATTGTGGGTACTCCATCACTGGAGACTTTTAAGAAGAGACTGGACAGCCACTTGTCTGGAATGGTTCAGGGGCTGCTGCATGAGAAGAAGGTTGGACTACAAGACCTCCAAGGTCTCTTCCAACTCTGTTATTCTGTTGCCATCATCCGATTTAATCCACTGAGGGATGAAAGTTTCTTAACTGAGTTTATGGATGGAAATCTACCACAGTATTCCAGCGTGGATCAGAAAATAGATGTTTTTTCAATTTCACAACATCTCAGCCCCAAGTGTTGGAGCAAAGCAGGCAGCTACCTTATGTGAGAAAACATGGATGTATAATTATTTCCAAATGAGGTTCCTTGAGATGTGAAACTTTATCGTGAGTGTGATAGCTAATATGTCTGATACCTAAAGAAGGCTCAAGTACGTCTTCTTTCTGGGAGGAACCTGAAATTTTATTTCATGTGAAAGAGCAAAGGAAGTCATGGCCAACTACTATATGCAAATATCAGGCATGGTTCAAGAAGAATAGAATAGGATAGGATAGGATAGAAATAGGAATAGGAATAATAGGAATAGGAATAGGAGTGGAGTAGGATAGGAGTAGAGTAGGAGTAGAATAAGAATAAGAATAAGAATAGAATCTGGAAAGAATCTTGGAGGTCTTCTAGTCCAGCCCACTGCTCAGGCAGGAAACCTTACACCACTTCAGAAAAAATGGTTATCCAATCTCTTCTTAAAAACTTCCTTCTGGAGGGAATAAAAGCAGGAGTTGCTAGAATGGCACAGAGAGAAAACAAGAAGTTGAGTCCTGCAACGTAGCCCCTGTAGGAACTACTGCATCAGCTTTCCAATCATTTCAAAGTTTTGTGCCCTTTCCTACCTATAGCTTCTTTCCTAGGAAAACAATTGCATTCTCCTAAAACACATATCAGCACTGGTTCAATTGTCTCAACTGCAGAATGATTTAATTGAGGTGGGCGAAGAGAAGAAGACAGGTCAATCATCCAATATTGCTGGAAATATTCCCTCAAGCGTGTAGGAGATTGACAGTGCCAATTTTGCTCAAGGAGTACAAGGGAGAAATTGTGTGTGTGTGTGTGTGTGTTTTGCTTTGCAGAGGTGGTACAGATCAAATGTTGTCATGCTTGTTTAGTACAGCTAGAAGGCATACTATCTGACTATGTTGGGGGCAAGCGTTTCTCCCCCCTTGAACCTTACTCTGAAGTTCATCTCTCTTAGCACTTAGCAACAGCACTTAGTCTTGTATACCGCTTCACAGTGCTTTTACAGCCCTCTCTTAAGCAGTTTACAAAGTCAGCATCTTGCCCCCAACAATCTGGGTCCTCCTGGGAAGTTGGAAGGCTCGGTCAACCTTGAGTCTGGTGAGATTTGATCTGCCAAACTGCTGGTAGCCGGTAATCAGCAGAAGTAGCCTGCAGTACTGCACCCTAACCACTGCGCTACCATGGCTCTTTTGATGCTGTGGTGCAATTGTGGATATTTGGTGCAATTACAGTATCTCTCATCCCTGGCCCAAGAGAAGATGCGTCGTTTGTGACTCCTCAATTTTTTCTCCCAACTAGCACACAGCTACTAAATAGCATGTAGATTCATGTTATTCTTGTTTTCAGAGCTGTCCATGGGGAATGGGGAGGGGGGAAAGTCAAGATTGTTGGCTGTAAGTGATTAATAAAGTAGGAAGGGACCTCGTAGGTCATCTAGTCCAACCCCCCTCAGCCAAGCAGGAGACCCTACACTATTTCTGACAGATGCCAGTCCAGTCTCCTCTTGAAAGCCTCCAGGGATGAAGCTTTCATAACTTCCAAAGGCAACTTCTGTTCCATGGGTTGATGGTTCTCACTGTTAGAAAATTCCTCCTTAGTTCCAGGTTGAATCTCTTCTTGTTCAGTCTCCATCTATGCTTCCTTCTCTGGCCTTCGGGTGCTTTGGAAAATAGCTTGACCCCTTCTTCTCTCTGTAACCCCTCAAATATTGTAAGATGCTCTCATGTCTCCCCTGGTCCTTCTCCTCACTGACCCAATTCCTGCAACCGTTCCTCATGTTTTAGTCTCCAGTCCCCTAATCATCCTATGGATGGAAGGCTGTTCTATGTATGTTGTCTAGAATAGCCTAGATTTTAGTGCACATAAAATATTAGTACATTTCCAATCTCACTGAGGCAGCCACAGTCTTGACTTCCTTGGCCACATTCCTGATTGGTTTTCTGGATTGGGTTGATTCTCTTGGGATCCATTGGAACTTGGTGTGATCAGCAGAGAATCTCATGGCTTACAGCTAGCAAGCACAAGCTATCCACCCAACTCTGGAAGAAGTCTGGATTATACACTCTTATCGGCCTAAGATCAATAATAAAGTTGAAAACTGAAGCAAGACGGGGAGAGTTAGCTTTATTTGTCTCTCCCCCCTCCTCAAATGTATTACTTTTTGTTTTCCTACCCCCATGCTGTTGCCTTCAAGTAACAGACAGGAGAGGGACTGGCTTGAAAAGAGAATGGGACTATTAATAAAACATCACAGCCCTTAGACAGAAATGGGAGATTAAAGAAGATTAGATATTCTGAGTCTCTTCAGGTTTTTGTTTTTGTTCTTTTCAAATATAGATTTGTGTCCTGGAAGGAAATTGAGAAAGGGAAGGTAACAACAACAAAGAAGGTAGCAACAACAATTTGCAAGTGTGTTCAGGAGGATGGGAGGAAACAGCAGAGATCAGTATTAGAAACATATTGGAGCTGCATGCAGGCCACTTCTCAAAGGCTGGGGGATCATTTTAACTTACTTTCTGCAACAATATGTGAAGATCCATAATGGAGGGCCAGGATACCGTATTTTTTGGAGTATAAACTCCTCCGAAGTATAAGATGCACCTAGCTTTTGGGGAGGAAAACAAATCTGCCTCTGCCTCCTAGCAATTTGCTTCTTGCAGCAAACAGCAAACAGTACAGACGATATACACTGTTTGCGGTGTTACATTTCAGACTATACTTGTACACTTAGTAACATGTTTGCTAAGTGATTCTGGCTTCCCCATTGACTTTGCTTGTCAGAAGGTTGCCAAAGGCCATCACGTGACCACCCCCACCCACAGGACACTGCAATTGTCATAAATCCATGCCAGTTGCCAAGCGTCCAAATTTTGGTCATGTGACCATGGAGATCCTGCAGTGGTCAGGTGAAAAATGGTTGTAAGTCACATTTTTCAGTGCTGCTGCAACTTTGAACAATCACGATATGAATATTTATAAGTTGAGGACTAGCTGTAATGATATGTGAGAATGACCTTGGCAGACAGGAGGAAAAGCTGCAAACAGTGGCCGGATGAATGAAATCTTGAGTTTGAAGAAGGAAGGAGAAAAGTTCCATAGGTATCTCAGAAGGACCACACCCATCCCAATTTCCAGGAGAGCAAAAGTGAGGGATGGGAATGGTACCCAAAGGTACTTTTTAAAGAGGCAACTGGGCTTTCTGGTTTGAAGACGTTTCTCTTCTCATCCAAGAAGCTTCTTCATCTCTGATTGGATGGTAGGAAATGGAAGGATTTATACTCCTTGCAGACATTTGCATTTTTTGGGAGAGTCATTGAGGCCACCTGGAGGTTTACCTGTGTCCTCAGGGTCACCTGAGTGGTGCAAATGTGTATGGAGCCTTCTTGGAACTGTTGAAAGGATTGTGTTGTAAATGGGAGATAGATGATGTTGTATCCCTCCGCCTCTGTTAAGAGAAGGCTGTTCAGTTTTGACATAGATGGCCGCTTGGACCCCTCTTTCAAACCAGCGGCCCTCTCTTTCAAAAATATAGACTTTGTTGTCTTCAAAAGAGTGGTCTGTGTCTTTTAAATGCAGATCGACTGCTGAATCTAGTCCTGATTGGTTTCTTCTGCAATGATGGGAGTGGGTACTTTCAGACTAGCAAAATTCCTTTGATATAACCCTGTAGCAAGGATTGAGTTAATACTCCTGGTTGTTCTTCTCTCCTCTGGACCAGAGATGGTATTCAGCCAGTTCTGACTGGTTCTGGCGAACCATTAGCCGAAATTTTGAGTAGTTCGGAGAACCGGCAAATACCACCTCTGGCTGGCCTCGCCCCCATCTAATCTCTGCCTCCTGAGTCCCAGCTGATTGGCATCCCAGCTGTTGCCCTGCACAGGAGAACGGAGCTGGAAAGTAGGTTAGTGGGGTAGGGTGGAAGTGGAGATTTTTACAGTATCCTTCTCAGGGTTCCAAATAGCACTCAAAATTAAATCAAAGTCCAAGGCAAAGCATTCCTCAAAGTTCCAATTTATTAAGAGAGCCATGTTGGCACATCTGGGAAAACCCAAATCTGGAAGCTTCCCAGTTTTCCCCACCCATTTGAAAGTTCAAGATCTTGCCCCCATACCAACAAGTCCATCCCATGGTCCAATCTCCCACTGTTGGCAGTTCCACCCATCCAGTTCTGGTCAGGTGCAGAGGTGCAAAGACAAAGGATGACCTTGGCTTTCTAGAAAGAATTTTGTTATGGCTACATATCATCTAACTCCGTGCAATTCCCCCCTTCCCGTTTTCCCACAATAGAAAATGTATAGTAGAATAATAGAAAGTGTGGCAGGCCAAAGATCCAAAAGAAAAGATGGCTGCAGGCCTGACAATCCTTCCCCCAGGAGTGGGGAGTTAATGTGGATTTTGCAGTACCCTTTCCCTGCCACGCCCTCCAAGCCACATCCACTAAGACACACCACGTCCACAGAACCTGTGGACCACCACTGCTCTGGACCACCTCGCCAGGCTTAACCTATCCTTGTTCGTGTTTCAAAGTCAGGGATAACATCCACAGTTATGCCAAATGAAGCAGAAATACTTTTGCTACTCGTATTACTGTTTCTTTGTAAATACTTGAGCCAAGGAAGGTTTTTCTACAAACACTCCCCCCCCCAATTAGTCTGTTCCCCAAATGTGCACTATTCCGAGTGTAATAGGTAGCTTTAGGGGGAAATATTTAGTTCCGAAAAACACACAAAAAATCATTTTGAGCGTAAATAAAGAGCTGCGGGACGAAGCCAACGGCTAACGTCGACGCTGGCTTCCTACTCTTTGTGATTTGATTATGTACCTGTCAGAGGAGAGGAGAGGAGAAGGATCCCCGGAGATTACTCAATTAATAAAAAAACACCCTGCAAGTGTTATATCATTTGGGGGTGGGGGTGAGGGGGAAAGCGTTTTGTGACTGTGCAAGCAATCAAACAAACTACAGAATCCCCAAAAGCTAGGATAATGTATTGTAGGGCAGGGAATACACTTTGTACATTTCCCTGACAAGTGTAATTTAGTTTTAATTATTTATGCCACTTCATAGCCCGCCAGTAAATGTGCTGTAGTATATTTTGTAAAACTAATGAAGTCTTAGTAATATGAGACCTAAATGAAGACCTCTGCTGAGCTGCAGGCAGAGGTGGGATTTCATTTTCTTCTTTGATGGCATGCAACAGGGTTCCCCTCTTCCTGATGCCTTCAAACAAGAGAAGCTGGGCTTAACCGGAGTTTATAGTGGGATGCTTAGATGACAAATGTGAATTGTCATCTGGACCTTTCTTAAGAGCTGGGTGTAGGGTTGCTCGGTTTTTGGAAATGCTTTGATGATTCTTCCGATGCTTTTTTTAAAAAAAATTTTTATTTATTTTACTGCGTTTCTTTTGACCCCCGGAAATAAACACTTGGCCTTATTTTCGGGGAGGTCCAGGGGTGGGTTCCTGCAGGTTCGCACCTACTCGCGAGAACCGGTTGGTGAAATTTAGAGAACCGGTGAGAGGGGGTTCCACCGGCGTACCTGGAAGTAAATCTGGCCCGCCGCTGCCAGTGCCCCAACGGAAAGGAAAGGAAAGGAAGGAAAAAAGAAAGAAAGAAAGAAAGAAAGAAAGAAAGAAAGAAAGAAAGAAAGAAAGAAAGAAAGAAAGAAAGAAAGAAAGAAAGAATTTATCATCACAATTGAGTCCAAAATTTTGGTTGCTAAGCAAGAGCGTTGTTAAATGAGTTTCACCCCGTTTTAAAAGGTGGCCACTCCCACCCTGTCACATGACTGCCAAGCCATGCCCACAAAATAGACCTACAGAGTAGGTTCTAAAAAATTTGAAACCCACCCCTGGGGAGGTCATATTATTTTTGTGGTGCAGGAGGTGGAGAGCGTGGTCACCTCATGGCCGCTGCTGTGTTGCAATATTTTCAGGGAGGGCTTATTTTCTTTTGGGTGGGGGGCTTATTTTAGCACGTGCACTCAAAAGCCCGATTGGGTTTATTATCTGAGGAGGTCTTGTTTTCAGGGGAACGGTATTTATATTCCATTTCCAGCAAACACTTTGAGACGCAAACTATGTGTCCTTTAGCTATTCGTAGAAGGCAGGTTCATGCTGCATTTACTCTTAGAATGGTGGCTCAGTGTGTGGTAACAACCACTGTGGTTTATCTCTCTATATATAAAATGGTGCTCTCTTTTTCTCTCTCTTTCTCTCTTTCTGTGTGTGTGCGTGTGTGTGTGTTCCAGAATAACTCTAGAATGCCTCAAACAATCTCAACAAAACTAGGTAACACAGATAACTTACTCTCTGGAAAAAAATACTGTGGGGGTAAGATACTCCTAGGTGTCTTATTAAATTCAGCCTGTCGTTCCTTAAAATGGTTTCTACTGTACCGCTGTAAAATGGCTTCTACTGTACCGCTGTAAAATGGCTTCTACTGTACAGCACAGGGGAGTTGCCATGGTAACGGCTTCAAGTACTCCACAAGGGGGCTCCCTCTGGTAAAGAGGAAAATCCTATATTAGAAATTACATTTGGTCCAGACATTTTCAACAAAATCCTGTCTCATGCAGGATTAGGATAAATAAATACCTGGGCAATGCTGGGTGATCAGCTCGTCAACTCTAAGTTATGGCTTAATATGCGAGGTGAAAATTGCCACCGCTGCCTACAAACCCGGATTGATGGATACACCTAGAAAGATACGGTTTTTAAATAAGCTCCGTATAGGGATCCTTTTCCCATTACACAATCGCAGCGGTAAACGGCTTTGTGGTTTAGCATGTCTTCCCAGCCTGGGCATCTCCATCAGCATGTAATTCTTGGGAAGGGAGGGGCATTAAAATAAAGAGTCTCCAATCTTCTCCAGGGAGAGAGAAAATGAGGCTTCCCAGGGCGCCGAGTTGCTTCTAAAGGGCAGACTCATTTCCCCTCCAAGCTCCCAGATTTCAACGGAGGCGGCGCATGGCGGCAGCCACAGCCTCCCCTGGATCTTGCCACGCAGCCCCTCCTTGCCGTGGCAGAGTGAGTCACTGCGTATGTGCTGCTCCGATCAGCCAGGGGTATCATGCAGGAGCCCAAATTTAAATGTTAAAACGCTTTTGTTCATTACCAGGCGCATCCTTCCCCTCCTCCTCCTCCCATTTGTCACTCCGAGCGGAGCTGTGACTCCCTTTAATATCAAACAAATAATAAGCTCCCTCTAAAGTGATTTTTCTGACAAGGAGCTCAATATATTAAACTTTATCTATATTTTAATAGCCAATTTCACACCAAACTGCCTTCTTAATAATGTATTTACCACCTGGGGATATTATTCCAACCCATCTGGAAAGAACTGGAAATTAACTGTCCCTAAACTGAGTCGGCATGCACTTGAGATGCAGCTGAGATAGTTTCAGTCCTGGTCCTAAGGGAGAAAGAAGCTTGGAGGTGGGGGCGGAGAGAGAAACATTTTTTTGGGGGGGTGGAAGGCAGAGAGGAGAAGGTGGCCTGAAAGCTGCAGGGAGTAAAATGTCAGTCACCAGAGGCAGGAACTTGGGGATGGATTAGCAAATCGTAGTCCAACTCAGGGGCCAATTTCCACCGCCCGATTATCTTTCCAGCAAATGCACCACGGGAAGAGAAAGCATGGAGGTCAGTGGCTGGGATGGAACGTAGAAATAGTCTTGGAAATGGGAAGGAGAGGGTACTTCTCCTCAATTAAGACCTGATTTTTTTTTCTCCCATTGCTAAGCAAGGGACAGCTCAGTGACTAAGACATTGAGCTTGTCGATCAGAAAGGTCGGCAGTTCGACAGTTCGAATACCTAGCACTGCGTAACGGAGTGAGCTCCCGTTATTTGTCCCAGCTTACACCAACCTAGCAGTTTGAAAACACGTAAAAATGCCAGTAGAAAAAATAGGGAACCACCTTTGGTGGGAAGGTGTGTTTCGTGCACCTTCAGTGTTTAGGCATGCTGGCCACATTGCTAACATTTTTCAATCCCACTGCTGCCATTTCCCAAACAATCAGTCACATGGTCGAATCAAGCTACCATCCAGTTGCTTGGTAACTTCACTCCTCTCGCCAACCGCCTGTGGGAATGTCCTTGGTTTCCAGGAGAAAGTATTTTGTTTTGGCTACAAAATCCCAGCTATCTCTATCCCCCTCCCCTCCCTATTTCTCAGCTCCAGTGTCATAACACTGAAGCCTCAAAATGGTCTCGGTCAGGTCACCATCACGGTTGATACTCTATATCACGCAGGATCATTGTGGGGAAGTGCTACACAAGCAGCTGGAGCTGTGTAATCCTAACAAATGTGTCCCATCAGAAAACTCCAGTGAATATAGCTCGCCTGCCATAACCATCTAAAGAGCTTTCACACCAAGGGAGAAGTGGATTTATTCTGTATTTCTCCAGAGGACAGAACAAGGACTAATGGATTAAGCCTATAAGGAAATACTTTGAGGCTAGAACTGACTGCTCCATGTAATGGTAATGTCTTGTTTACTGAAGACCTTCAAACGGACTGGATGGTCATCCATCAGAAATGCCCTGGGAGCTTCTATCCTAAGCAGAGATGCTGGACAGGATGAGATAAAATGTTCCCTTCTCACCCTGTGATTTAACCCAAAACATAATCCATGCTCTCTCCAGAATGGTGTGAAAGATCCTAGGCAACCAGTTGCAGGTACTCCTCGACTTACAACATCCCATTTAGTAGACCGCTTGAAGTTACAAAGGCACTGGAAAAAAATGGCTGTTTTTCACACTTACGACCACTGAAGCATCCCCATGGTCACACGATCAGAATAGAATAGAATAGAACAGAACAGAATTCTTTATTGGCCAAGTGTGATTGGATACACAAGGAATTTGTCTTTAGTGCAGATGCTCTCAGCGTATATAAAAAGACAAGATATATTTGTCAAGAATCATAAGGTACAGCACTTAATGATAGTCATAGCGTACAAATAAGCAATCAAATCATACCAGGATACAATCAATATAAATCATAAGGAAACAAGCAACAAAGTTAAACTCATAAGTGGGAGGAGATGGGTGATAGGAACGATGAAAGGATAATAGTAATAGTAATGCAGACTTAGTGAATAGTTTGACAGTATTGTGGGAATTAGTTGTTAGCAGAGTGATGGCATTCAGGGAAAAACTGGTCTTGGGTCTAGTTTTTTAAAATTTTATATGTTTTATATGTGTTTTAACATCCCTGTGCGCCGCCCTGGGTCCGTTTGGAGAAGGGCGGGGTATAAATTTAATAAAATAAATAAATAAATAAAAAATAGTTGTTCTGGTGTGCTCTATAGCGTCATTTTGAGAGTAGTGATGAACTGTCTGGTTTCCTTTCTATTTTTCTCATCTCTAGAACATTTCTAAAGGTAAAGGTTCCCCTCGTGTGCTAGTCGTTCTTGACTCTAGGGGGGGGCGGTGCTCATCTCTGTTTCAAAGCCGAAGAGCCAGCGCTGTCCAAAGACATCTCCGTGGTCATGTGAAGGCATGACTAAATGCCAAAGGTGCACGGAACGCTGTTCCTTTCCCACCAAAGGTGGTCCCTATTTTTCTACTTGCATTTTTTACATGCTTTCAAACTGCTAGGTTGGCAGAAGCTGGGACAAGTAACAGGAGCTCACTCCATTGTGCTCTGCTAGGGATTCGAACCGCTGACCTGCCGACCTTTCTGATCGACAAGCTCAATGTCTTAGCCACTGAGCCGCCACGTCCCTAGATTTCTATGTTTCTACGCACTGGCTTCCACTGCCTGTGGAAGACAATCCTGATCCAAACCTGCATTTAGATGCATGTCAGCTCCTTCTGCATCCAAGCCAGGTCTGATCAAACCTTATTGTGCCTCCGGACAGATACCACCAGGGGACTATCTATTATTTTAAAGGTATAATTGAGCCTAATTCCTCACTTATCACACTGTGACATGTTTTTATAGAGTTTATTATCTCCATTGTAGCACCAGGACCCACTGGCTCCATTTCTATTGTTTGGCATTTTCCTGCAAGTTCCTCTTCTATAGTATTTCTTGTTATCTCTTTGATTAAGTTAGGGATTCTGGTCCCTCAAAAATCCCCCCCCCCCCCCCCCGTTAAATGTCAGCATTCATAGCTTCCCCCTGCAAGGAGGAAAATGCCTTTTTGTAAACCACCCCTTTTTGACCTATCTGTCACATGCTGTCTCCTTGCTTGGTTGATTAATTGGAGACTTGGTCTCCCTCGGTTGAGATAGTTATCCTTTCCTTCTTTCTTCAGACACAAAGGGGACAAATTTCTAACATCGGCATGAGAGATGGACCAGATTCATAAAAAAAAAAAAAGTATACGCTGGACTGTAGGAGATCTCACCAAAGAAGAACAAAACTTAAGGAAGCGAATGGTGTCAACCCTGAAGCCATTTTGAAGCATCTTCAGGGCTCCCACAGCGAGGCTGGATGGAGCTGTGGGAATGGGGGTGAGGGATAGAGATAGCTGGGGACTTGTAACCAGGGGTGGGCTTCAAAAATTTTAGCAAGGGGTTCTCTGTCCGGTTGCTGGGTGGGCATCATCCATGGCGGCCGTGGCCTAGTCAACCTCCTGCACCATGGCAGGGAGGGGCATTTTTGCCCTCCCTGGGCTCTGGAGGCTTTTCTCTGACCCCCGGGAAGGCAAAACCGATCTCCCTGGGCTCTGGAGGGCCCCCTGGAGGCAGGAAACAGTCCCGTTTTCAGCCTTCCCAAACTTCCAGTAGGCCTGTTTTTCACCCTTCTCGAGCCTCTTCATGCGCCCTGCATTTACCTGCATCCAAAACAAGCCATGTGGGGACTCACAACACTGGGCTAGACTATTTGCAGCCAGAGACTGCTTGAGGTGTGTGTTGCTCAGTAGCTGAGACGCTGAGCTTGTTGATCCAAAAGGTCGGCAGTTCGATGGTACGAATCCCCAGGGCCGCGTAACGGAGTGAGCTCCCATGACTTGTCCCAGCTTCTGCCAACCTACCAGTTCAAAAGCACATAAAATGCAAGTAGAAAAATAGGGGCCACCTTTGGTGGGAAGGGAACAGTGTTCCGTGGGCCTTTGGTGTTTAGTCATGCCGGCCACATGACCACGGAGACGTCTTCGGACAGCGCTGGCTCTTCGGCTTTGAAACGGAGATGAGCACCGCCCCCTACATTTCAGAATGCCTAGCACATATGTGTGAGGGGAACCTTTACCTTTATCTTTAGAAATGTTCTAGAGATGAGAAAAATAGAAAGGAAACCAGACAGACCATTCCTGTCTTGTCTTGTGTTGTTTCTCCAAAGTTCTCTCTGCTCCTATACTAATATTTTTAGACTAGCTGGCATTGCCTGGGTATTTATTTATCCTAATCCTGTGTTAGACAGGAAATGCCCTGATTTGGGCGACAATTAGATTAGTTACAAATGTTTTCCCTGTACCCCAAGAAGCGTCAAGGAAAGGGACACCACCTTGTTGTTTGGCTAGCTGATCCTTGATCATTTGGTATGCTTTTTTTCTGATCTTGATTTAGAAGTGGCTCCTTGTCCACAACATGTGCACTAAGCTGTTCGACATTGTAGTTGTTTCCTCATATGTAATCAGTGTGAAGTACATCCTATCAGTGTCATAGTGGTGCAGGCAGTAATGTTTTATTGATCATGGCCATACACTTGTCCTCGAAAATAATGAAAGCCTGGTTGAAAATGTCCAGACCAAACATAATTTCTAATGTTGGATTTTCCCCCTTGTGGAGTACTGTGAAGCTGTTACCATGGCAACTCTACTGTGCTGTATGGCAGAAGCCGTTTTATGCCGGTACGGTAGAAGCCATTTTAAGACACAACAGGATATATCTTAACAAAACACACACACCAGGGGGTGTTAGGGATGTCTTATCTCCACAGTATTTGTTTCCAGAGAGTAAATAATCTGTGTACCAAGTTTGATTGAAATTCCTCAAGCGTTCCAGAGTTATAATAATAATAATAATAATTTTTATTTATAACCCGCTCTCTCTCCCCGAAGGGACTCAAGGCGGGAATTTGGGTGACAATTAGACAATTATGCTGGAATGTACACACATTCTCTCTCTCTCTCTCTCTCTCTCTCTCTCTCTCTCTCTCTCTCTCTCTCTCTCTCTCACACACACACACACACACACACACACAGTTGTGTTCACTACACAGTTGTGTTCACTAGATAGCAGTAGGGTTCACTAGTGCTCACTACAGTTTTGCTCACTAGATAGCACTAGTGTTCAGTAGTTGTGTTCAATAGACAGTTGTGTTCAGTAGTTGTGTTCAATAGGATCTCCTGCTTGAGCAGGAGGCTAAACTAGAAGACCTCTAAGGTCTCCCTCTCTCTCCCCCCCCCTCTCTCTCTCTCACACACACACAGATCATTTTTTTTTATATAGAAGATATCTAAGCATTGTAGGATGCAAACAAAAGTCACTGGAAAAATCATACCTATAAGATATTGGATTTCTTGAGTTTAAGGGGAAAAATATACTTGTAGCATAGAGTTGTGCTGGAAATCCAAGACAGAGACACACCACAATTGCTCCTGCTAGCCACAGATGCTCAAACCTGCTAAGGTGTTCATCTGAACTATTGTTTTTCAACCTCTGCAACATTAAGATGCATGAACTTTAACTCCCAGAATTCTCCAGGCAACGATCTAGATGAGGAATTCTGGGAGTTGAAGTCCACACATCTTAACCTGGCTGAGGTTGAGGGGGAAAAAACTATTTTAAACCCTTCCCAGAAGACTTCCTGACATTAGGTCCCATTTGGAAAAGAAGCTGAAAAAAAACCTCCTCTTAAAATACTAGGAAGATAGTTCATAGCTGGTTAGGATAGCAATTTTTTTTTTAAAAAAAATGAAATCTAAACACGTAACTTTTTAACTGAAAATACTGAATTAGAATTTTGAAAGTGACCTTCTTAGCTATCTTTAAAAAAATAATAAAACTTGATCTCTTTACTATCCTGCAACTTCTGCGGTGGCTATCACTGCTCCAACCATCCCTGGTCTTGGGGTGCACCTCCAGCCCCCGTTCTCCTAACCACGAATGAGTCCAGACTCCACCACTTCACTGCTAACTCTTGTCCCTTGCCGCACACTTTTGCCAGGCTCGTAACTGCATGAAGCTTTGGCTAAGATAAAGCAAATAAAAGAAAATTATTATCTTTTATTTTAGCTCCGATGGCTGCTTTGCCCATCCTACATCTGGAAGTCATATTTTGGATCGCATCGGGCAACCCATTTGGGTCGTAATTCTTCTCTGTTGATGCCAGTGGCTGATTTGTTGGTGTTATCATAATATATTGGGTGAACTCAGCCAGCTGTTCTTTCAGTTTCATGATGTATGCCGTAACACGATGCACCAACCCAATTAATGGTGCCTCCTTTAATAAACTAGGTTAAGCAAACCATGTTTCACTGAAATATGTAAATGCCATAATACTGCTACAGGGTAAAAAAATTAGTGGTTACCATCTGCTTGTAGGATGTATCCACAAAATATCATTTCTCCATACCCAGCTCCTGTGTTCAGTGTTAGAGGCTGCATGCCTTTAAACTGCAAATATTGGATCTCAAGAGGCTCCACGCAAACTGAATGAATTAAGCATGTCAAAGAATTGCAGGGTACCCAGAAAAATTAAATCAAACTCCTAAACACCTGGATTACTTTTGAAAATTAGATTTAGATACTTGAGCTGCTTTTATAGCAAAACTACTTTCCCTACCCTATCCTGAATGGCTGCCTCTCCTAAACTAGGTAACACTCACTAGGTAGGCTGTGATCATCAGATAGCTCTGGTGTTCACTAGTTGTGTTCACTACACAGTTGTATTCACTAGATAGCACCAGTGTTCTAGTGGTGGGTTTCTGCAGGCTCGCACCTACTCGCGAGAGCCGGTTGGTGAAATTTAAGAACCGGTGAGAAGGGGTTCCACCGGCGTACTTGGAAGTAAATCTGGCCCGCCGCTGCCAGTGACCCAATGGGAAGGAAAGGAAAGGAAGGAAGAAAGGAAAGGAAAGGAAAGGAAGGAAGGAAGGAAGGAAGGAAGGAAGGAAAGAAAGAAAGAAAGAAAGAAAGAAAGAAAGAAAGAAAGAAAGAAAGAAAGAAAGAAAGAAAGAAAGAAAGAAAGAAAGAATTTATCATCACAATTGAGTCCAAAATTTTGGTTGCTAAGCAAGAGCGTTGTTAAATGAGTTTCACCACATTTTAAAAGGTTGCCACTCCCACCCTGTCATATGACTGCCAAGCCACACCCACAAAATAGGCCACACCTACAGAGTAGGTTCTAAAAAATTTGAAACCCACCACTGCAATGTTCACTAGTTGTGTTCAATAGACAGTTGTGTTCAGTAGTGTTCACTAGACAGTTGTTTTCATTAGTTGTGCTGACTAGACAGTTGTGCTCACTAGATAGCACTAGTGTTCACTAGTTGTGTTCACTAGACAGCGGTGTTCACTAGACAGTTGTTTTCACTAGTTGTGTTCACTAGACAGTTGTTTTCACTAGTTGTGTTCACTAAACAGTTGTGTTCACTAGTTGTGCTGACTAAACAGTTGTGTTCACTAAATAGCACTAGTATTCACGAGTTATATTCACTAGATAATAATAATGTTCATTAGTGCTCACTAGATAGCACTAATATTCACGAGTTACTGTATATTCACTAGATAACACTAATGTTCACTAGTGCTCATTAGATAGCACTAGTATGCATTAGTTGTGCTCACTTAACAGTTGTGTTCATAAGATAGCACTAGTGTTCACTAGTTATGTGCATCCAATATTTGATGGGCTGCCACAAAGAAGAGGAGGTCAACCTATTTTCTAAAGCACCAGAAGACAAAGTAGAGGAAACAATGGATGGAGACCAATCAAGGAGAGAACCAACCTGGAATTAATGAGAGGAACTTCCTAACAATGAGAATAATTAACTCATGAACGGTTTGCCTTCAGAAGTTGTGGGAGCTCTATCACTGGAGGCTTTTAAGAAGAGATTGGACAGCCATTTGTCTGAAATGGAATAGGCCCTCCTGCTTGAGCAGCGGGCTGGACTAGAAGACCTCCAAGGACACTTCCAATTCTGTATATTCTGATAATAAAACCAGTAGGAAGCAGAATTTTTTTCTAAAGCCTAATCAGCAGCCATCCTTTGCATTCCTCCATGGCTGGAAACAGGACTAAAAATAGTCCAGCCTCTAAAGTGTTTGGGGGGCTCCCCCCTCCCCTTTACTATCTTAAAGCTGTAAATACTTAGGGGAAAATACTTGGATTCTATGGTAACCGAGCTAAAAGAATAAGCAGGGACCTCAGCACAGATGTTTGTTGCAGATAATAAAGATTCTCCACTAAAGAGGGCGCTCTGTTATAATTTTTCCAGAAAAAAAATCCAGTAATGTGCACGGAACTGATATGAGCAAAGATGGGACTGACTTTGGCACACAAAAACACACAAATGAGAGAGAGAGAGAGAGAGAGAGAGAGAGAGAGAGAGAGAGAGAGAGAGAGAGAGAGAGAGAGAGAGAGAGAGAGAGAGAGAGAGAGAACAAACAATTTTTCCAATTGCTTCTCTAGATGCAGTTTTAAAATAATTTCTCCTGACCATATTACAGCAAGATTCAGTCACAGGAAAAGAGTTGGATGGGACCTTGGAGGTCTTCCAGTTCAACCCCTCGCTCGAGGCGGGAGATCCTACACCAGGGCTGGTGAACCTTTTAGACACCGAGTGCCCAAACTGCACGTGTGCACACGCCAAAAGGCGTGTGCATGCGCAAACATGCACACACACCATCATGAGCATACACACGCATGCACATACACCTGCTCGGAAATGCACATATGCATGCGCAGCAGGGACCCGAAGACCAGCTGGCCAGTGGGAAGCAGGGCATTCCAAACACGGGCAGCGCAGCAAGAGGTAAGATCCTTTTCTTTCGTGAGCTTCTGTTTCGTCGTTTGCAGGGAAACAGAAGCTCACAAAAGAAACGCCATGGATTTCTGACATGGGGTGAACAGTGCATATGTCAGCAGAGAAGGCTCAGTGTGCTACCTCTGGCACACGTGCCATAGATTCGCCATCACGGTCCTACACCATTCCAGACAAAGGGCTGTCCAGTCTTTTCTTAAAAACCGTCCACTGAAGAAGCAACCAAGACTTCGGGAGGCAAGCTTCATTGTTCCCATTGTCGGGGCTTTTCCTCCCCCAATTCTACTGTAGATTGAATCTCTCTTTGGTAAGTTTCCATCTGCTACTTCTTGTCCTGCCTTCAAGTGGTTTGGAGACTAGCTCAACCCTCTCTTCTCAGGGCAGCCCCTCAAATATTGGAAGGCTGCTAATATGTCACCCTCTATCCTCCTCTTCCTTAGAGTAGACATGCCGGGTTCAGAGGTGGTATGCAGCCAGTTCTGACAAGTTCTGGAAAACTGGTAATGGGGAGATGCTGTGGCCCAGCCGGTTCCGGATGAGCTGCTGATGGACTCCTCTAGTGAGGAGTCCTATGAGTCTGCTCTGGAGGAGGAGGGCGACCTTGAGGAAGCACAGAGCCTGGCTGGTCATCAGGAGGCACCTGGGACTTGGAGTAGTGGGGAGGATCAGGGTCAGCTTGTCCCTGATGCAAGATTGAGAAGGGCTGAGAAGAGGAGGCTTCAATTACGTCAGAAGCGAACTCGGAGGATTTGAATTGGTCTCAGCTGCCTAATGACTGGCCCCTCCCAAGAGGGTTTAAAAGGAAGTCTGTGCTGAAGGGTTTTTGCAGAGAACAATGTTGGATTTTAGTGTCGTGTATAGTCGTATTAGGAAGCTTTGTATCTGTTAAGAGTCATTCAGGCAAGCAGCCAAGTGAGTTAGTGGCAAGCAGCCAATCTTGTATTAGTTGGAGAAAGGGGGGCCAGAACAAGAGGTAACAGTGTTCTGTGCACCTTCAGCATTGAGTCATGCCGGCCACATGACCACGGAGACGTCTTCGGACAGTGCTGGCTCTTCGGCTTTGAAACGGAGGTGAGCACCACCCCCTAGAGTCGGGAACGACTAGCACGTTTATCTTATGGTTCATTGCTGCCTTGTTTTTAGAGGGTGAAGAATCAGGCAACCGTCCCCCTTCTCTTATTCCCAGCCTACCTACCCGAACCGTTCTTACAAATGCATCGCCTAGAGGAAGCAAACCTTGGGATTAACACTAATAAAATCCAAGCATCTGATCACCCGTCAAAAGCAGCATCCAGGGAATTCCTTCCTTGGCTCTTATTTACATTTCAAGTTAACAATAGTTTCCAAGCTCAGCTATAAATAATGTCTCGGGAAGAGGGGTCTAATTAAACTGGTGGCAGCAAGAAAAGTACTTTTAGGCAAGGCTCAGGTCCTGATGAAGGTAATTGCTGGATGGGGACAGCTTAGGAAATGGGAGGTGAAGTTTTCCCTGGGAAGCAGAGAGACGGAAGGGAAGATCTACTCGGGGAGCGTTTCCAATCAATATTTAATTGTGTGGCATATTAAAGTCATTAGTGTCCTTTTAATTGCCAGAAAGGGGCCATTCTTGGAGGGGAAAGATGGCATAGGGATGAAGGAGGGAAGGCAAGACCAGGGCTGGCTAATCTCTTCCGGACCGAGTGACCAAAGCGTGCACACCGCCGGACCCCCCAAAATGCTATGTGAATGCAGACCCCATTCATGCACCCCATTCCCCTGCTTGTGTGCATGCCCCCATGTATGCACCTTGCCCCGACACATGTGGCCTCCAGCATGTGCCCCACCCCCATGCATGCATGGCCCCTTGCACCAGTGGTGGGATTCAGGCAGCTCGCACCTATTCGGGAGAACCGGTTGTTAACTTTCTAAGCAGTTCATAGAACCGGTTGTTGGAAGAAATCTCTTTTTGTTGTTTCCCACTTTCCAGGGCTAATCCTGTAAGGAAGGCAGGAAGGAAGCATTCTGGTGTTGTTTCTAGCCTCATCTTTATTGTCCTGCTTACAGAAACTGCCTCTACGGTTAACCCTTAATACATTGTAACAGCTAAGGTGAAGCGCCCATCCACGTGAGTGGCCACACCCACCCATGACCACTGAGCCCCACCTACCTAGCTGGTTTTTAGGGCAGAGAACTGGTTGTTCAATTATTTGAATCCCACCACTGCCTTCTCCCCTGATGGCAGCGGAAATTTTTGAGTAATTTGGAGAACCGGCAAATACCATCTCAGGCTAGCTCCGCCCCATCTATTCGCTGCCCACCAAGCCACACCCACCAAGCCACACCACGCCCACAGAAGTGGTAGTAAAAAAATTTGAATTCCACCACTAAATACAATATACATAACTTGAGATTGACTAAATGTTGCCGTTGGGGTGGTGGGAAATGGGAGGACTTGGTAGAAATGAATGTAAAACCAGATTGGGAGGAAATATGCCAATGAACAAAACTTTGCCTTTCTTCCTTCCTTCCTTCCTTCCTTCCTTCCTTCCTTCCTTCCTTCCTTCCTTCCTTCCTTCCTTCCTTCCTTCTCATTCCCATCTTCCTTCCCTCCCTCCCTCCCTCCCTCCCTCTCTTCTTCCTTCCTTCCTTCCTTCCCTCCCTCCCTCCCTCCCTCCCTCCTTCCTTCCTTCCTTCCTTCCTTCCTCCCAGCTGCAACCACAAGTGATAGTGCGCTAACTTAGATTACACTCACAAAGGATACTATTTCGGTAGCTGTCAGCCATTACATTTAAATAAACTCTTCCTCTCTGACAGAAGTGTAACTCTGATTGCCAGATGTTGTGCATGAGCAACTGAGTGCAGATGTCATAATCAGGCATGGCTGTTGAAATTTTTAGGAGCGCTTGGAAAACCCTGATGGATGGTCAACTGCTTAGTCTAGAACCACTGGGATTCAGGGCCAAGTGAAGAAGGTGAAGGAGTTTAAAGGATTAAGAGAAGCATCATCAACCACACTAAACTTTAGACTTATTTTTCCTGGTTGAAAGCTAGTGGTTCTAGAGGTCAGGGCATTTCCTATCAAACAGCAAGGAACTATCCACGTGCCTCCCCCACCCCAAATCTTGTGGGTTTTTTTAAGAAAGCAAATACACCGAGGGACACAGTGGCTCAGTGGCTAAGATGCTGAGCTTGTCGATCAAAAAGGTCAACAGTTTGGTGGTTCGAATCCCTAAATCTGCATAGTAGTTTATCTACAAAGAATATATACATACACATACTGGGCAAAATCAGGCAATCAATCATCAATTATAGCACAGAAGCACACATGGAGAGGAAGATACACCCCAACAAAGCCTCTCTTATCATACAGTCTCTTAAAATGCTAAAGAGTCAAATAATCCTCATTACTACCATCGCATCATCATTATAGCATTACAGTTGCTCATTGCTGCAAACACTACTGGTACCATGACTGCTACTGCTACTGGAACTGCTCCTAATTTTTATTTTCTAGTGACTCTGTAAATTCTGTCTCATTGTTTTCCATTACATCCTGCTTACCATCTCTTGGTTGAATGTCCATGCTATAGTTGATGATTGATCGCCTGACTAATATGTGTATGTATATATTCCTTGTAGATCAACCACTATTTGAAAGGCAAACCTCTGTTTACTATTTAATTTTTGCTCCTGGGTTGTCTCAAAAGAGTCACACTTTGCAGAAATGTTTGGCTATACTTCTATTTGGGAGGTTCTCTCTCTCTCTTTTTTTAACCTTCCTTCAACAGTGAGACCAAAGACAAGGCGATTTCCTGGCTGATTCTCTTTTTTCTTTTTTAACCTGCCACAGGATGATGTTCCTCTCCCAAGTATGAGTAATGCAGGAGAAACATAGTTGTCCCAGTTTTGTCTCTTTAGTGAAAGCTTAACGGATTCTCATCCCTTGAGCCATCAATTCAAAGCTTCGTCATAGCGCTGCCAAAAAAGAAAACCAATCCTTTTCTCCTATTTCGCTGGAATTATGAGGCCCACCTTCACCGTTTCCATGCATTTCCGCGTGCGTCGTGATAAATTCCATTTTAAAAAGATAAATAAGATGTTATTAGCACTTTGCTGGCAAGAATGTGCGAGGACTTATGGATAATCTAAAGGGGGAAAACGCCTTATTGAGCAGAATTTAATTAGTGGAATTTGTTCTGTGAAGGACTTTTATATGAAGTTCAGGAAATATGAATTTAAGGGAGAGGAAAGGGAGCGGGGGAGAGAGAAAGAGCTTCTGATAAATCTATTCACTCTCCATTTCTTTCCGCACACCCTACTTTTATGTGTGATGAAGGGGGAAAAAAGTATGTCATTAATTCTACAAAACCGCATGGCCGGTTTGACAAGATAAATCAGTTGATCCCATTTATTCAACATTAGTGGGTCCCACGGTACAACCTGTGTCTTAATGCTCTCAACTCGGAAAAAGCACAATGACAAGGAGTAGTCGGTTCCGAGTTGTGTATAATTAAGCACAGGAGACTGCAGGTCTTTTCAACCCCACAAACTCGGTGGCTCATTGAAAAGAATCCTCGTTTGGACTGGTGGCAACTGCCTTTGGTGAACAGTGGAGAGCAGTAGCGATGGTACCTTCTCGATGACCTTGGAAAGACCCCCGAATATTTGATTGAACTTCAGTGGAAGAACCCACAGGAGCAGAATAAGTGAAAGGGTTCGTCAAAAAGATCCTTTCCATGCAAATTGAATAGAGTATAATATCTTAAAAGGATTACATTTCAAATTCTACTTCCTAATAATGGGGCGGGGGATAAGGAACGTGGGGCTTGTGGCGACAATTGTGTTTCCCATGCTCAGTGTTGTACGCAGATGACGCTCTGTCCCATCTAACTTGATTTCTTTAAAACCTCAGAGTCATACGATCGATTGAGAAGTTTATTTATTTATTTGATCATTGAAAGGAAATGGTAAAGGTTCCCCTCGCATATATGTGCTAGTTGTTCCTGACTCTAGGGGGCAGTGCTCATCTCCATTTCAAAGCCGAAGAGCCAGTGTTGCCGAAGTTGTCTCCATGGTCATGTGGCCGGCATGACTAAACGCCAAAGCCGCACAGAACACTTTTACCTTCCCATCAAATGTGGTTCCTGTTGTGGCCCAGCCAGCTCAGGATGAGCTGCTGATGGATTCCTCTAGTGAGGAGTCCTATGAGTCTGCTCTAGAGGAGGAGGCCAAGAGTGAGAGAGCAGAGAGCCTGGCTGGGCATCAGGAGGCACCTGGGGCTTGGTGTAGTGGGGAGGAGGAAACCCAGTTTGTCCCTGATGTCAGGCTAAGAAGGATTGAGAGGAGGCAACGGCAATTAGCAGAACAACGCAGTCGGAGATAATCAGTAGCAGCTGCCTAATTGACTGGCCCCTCCCAAGAGGCTTTAAAAGAAATCCTCGGTACATCGAAAGGTTTGCAGGAAACAATGCAGAGAGGTTATTTCAGAGTCAGAGAGTTTTTCAGAGTTGGAGAGTTTGGATCGTGTTATCTTCTAGTCAAGGTTAGTTCAGGCAAGCTGCCAAATAGCAGCCAGTCTAGTCATTTGTCTTGTGTCGGGAGGGAGTCAGAACAGTTCCTATTTTTCTACTTCTATTTTAACATGCTTTTGAACTGCTAGGTTGGCAGAAGCGGCGACAAGTAACGGGAACTCACTCCGTTACGCGGCGTTAGGGATTCGAACCGCCAAACTGCCGACCTTTCTGATCGACAAGCTCAGCGTCTTAGTCACTGAGTCACCTTGATCATTGATAGCTCACCTTTATTGTTTTTGCAAACAACTCAAGGGGGAGAACATATCCAAGACACCTTCCTCCTCCTATTTTTCGCCACAACGGCAACCCTGTGAGGTGGGTTAGTTTGAGAGACAGCGCCTGGTCCAAGGACACCCAACTGGCTTTCATAGCTAAAGCGGGGCTTGCACTTGAACATAGTTTCTTGCTTTCTAATCCAAGCCTTAAGCACTAGACTAGACCAAACTGGCCCTTGGAAACGTCGGGCAACATTCAAGCCAATTTGATTGAATGAACAGTCTCGGGGGGCGGGGGGTGTTGCCTTACCCTAACAGTGAGGGTAAGCTGCTTTGGAAGTGGCAACAAGCTTGCTTTCCTCCAAGGGTTTCAGGAAGAGTTGAGTTCCAAAACCATGTGGGAATACGCCATGCTTCTTCCCGTGTGCTTATTTATTTAGTTTGTCAAGATAACAGGTGCAAGCGTGAACATGGATGTGAACAAAGGAAATGAGTACAAATAAATGGAGACAATAGGGACGGTAGGGACGCTGGTGTGTTTATGCGCTCCCCCTTTACGGACCTCTTAGGAATGGGGGGAGGTCCACAGTAGACAGTCTAAGGTTGAAGCTGTGAGGGTTTGAGGATGTAACAACGGAGTCAGGTGTACAATTTATGCAATCCCTTTACTTCACTAAAGGTAACCCTGGAAAGAACATCGTCCCTACCCATTTTTCTGCTTTTTCCCATCTAGCGAGTGGGAGCCGTAGAAAATTCTATATGGCTTCTAGTTCTTTTCTAACACGCTTCCCAGAGTAGAAGCCCAAATAGTGAAACAAGTACTGGAGGCATCATTATTCATGCAGATGATCTTTGCAATTCAATACAGCTAATTAGTAAAATGATGGAGGAAATTAGGAGTTGCTGCAGGTATATTAATATTAATAAAACAGCTCTGCAGCTTTGTAAAATCAGGATTGGCTGCCGAAGATAGCAAATAGCGGCGAGGCCTGTTCACACAACTGGTGGGGCATGTACTTGAACCAATTTAAACAGGGGAAGCAACGAAGAGGGGGGAAAAGAAATGTGCATGTTAACGCAAGTCAAGAACTTAAAATAACCCTTGCTTCGGGCCATAGACTGGATGCCTGGAGGAAGCAGAAAGCTTTATTCTTGTTTAGCTTATCTTCGCACAATGAGGTGCAGGGTTTCTAAGCTCCTGTACGAATCCATTTTGGGATGCAAGAGCTCCAGTTTTGGTCCTAATAAGCATATTGAGCTGTCAGATTCCTGGGGATTTAAAAAAAAAATTAGCGGCATCAAGATTGTAATGAATTCTGAGAAGTATCAACTATGGATGTCATAACGGCAAAAGAAGTGAAGGATAGATATGCTAACTTGCAGTATACCATGATTCTAATTGATGGGACCTTTCCTACTAATTTGGGACTCAATTAGAAACTGTAGAGGATCTCCACAATGTGTTCCCCCCAAAGAAAAGATTTGAGATTGAAATTAACAAGTTCAGGCTTCTTTATTCCTTCTCCAGTTGACTGGCATTCACTTGAAGAGACAGAAGATATCTTACTTTACCCATTCAATCACTAGATGCCATCAGCAATGGGCAATATGAGTTGGTTCCTAAGCAACATAGGCTCCATAGCAGGGGTGAAATCCAGCAGGTTCTGACAGGTTCTGGAGAACCGGTAGTGGAAATTTTGAGTAGTTAAAAGAACCAGTAGCAGAAATGTTGAGTAGTTTGGAGAACTGGTAGAGGAAATTTTGAGTAATTCAGAGAACTGGTAGCAGAAATTTTGAGTAGTTCAGAGAACCAGTAGCAGAAATTTTGAGTAGTTCAAAGAACCACTAGCAGAAATTTTGAGTAGTTCGGAGAACCGGTAGAGGAAACTTTGAGTAATTCGGAGAACCAGTAGCAGAAACTTTGAGTAGTTCGGAAAACCGGTAGAGGAAATTTTGAGTAATTCAGAGAACCGGTAGCAGAAATGTTGAGTAGTTTGGAGAACCAGCAAATGCCACCTCTGGCTGTCCCCATAGTGGTGTGGGAATGGAGATTTTGCAGTATCATTCCCCTGGAATAAGGTGAGAATGGAGATTTTGCAGTATCCCTCCCCTGCCACGGCCACCAAGCCACGGCAACGACGCCACACCAGGCCACATCCACAAAACCGGTACTAAAAATATTTGAATTTCACCACTGCTCCATAGTTGCCCATGAAGGCCAATGGAGGTTGGATGGAAAGCATGAAAGTCTCCATAACAATCCGCCATAACCCTGGGGTGATGTGGTGGGTTCTTCAATTGTCAGTGGTTAACTATGCATCCAGAAGGATCTTCTGGAGCTCGGATATTTATTTGGCTCTGCATCAACAGATACAGCCTACTTTCATGACAGGTTAGATTTGGACAAAAATACCCCAATTTGGAACCTTTCAAATATGTCACATTTCCTATCATTTCCACAGCGTTCTAGCCAGCATGCAATCTAGATGGAGAAGGGTGATCCCCCTACATTGATAGGATTCTGCATTGGAAAAGAGTACACTATGGGCAGTGGTGGAATCCTGCTGGTTTAACAACTGGTTCGGTGATTGCATGCTTCTGCGTGCATGTACAGTTTTAACAAAACTTACCTTCCATGTTGCTTCTGGGGAGTAACACAGCTGGGGCATGACAGTCCGTTCTGCCATGGGAATCAGCTGAGGAGGGATATAGGTAAGTAATGCGCAAGGCAGGGGGCACCAGATTGCCGGAGCAAATTCTATTTTTTGTCAAAAAAAGGGCATGCATAGCCTTTAGGAGGCTTATAGAGTGCTCCTGGGGGCTGGGGGTGGAAAATCAGCCTGTTTTGGCTCATTTTTGCCCTCCCCAGCCCCCAGGAATACACTGGAAGCCTCCTAAAGGCTATGCATGATCATTTTTGCAAAGGGGGCAGGGTTTCAGGAGGCAAAAATGCTGTATTCAGTGTATAAGATGCACCCAGATTTTCAGTCTCTTTTTTGAGGGAAAAAAGTTGCATCTTATACTCTGAAAAATACAGTAATTAAAAGAGAGAGACATGAGAGAGAGACACACACACAGAGAGAGAAGAGAGAGAGACACAGAGAGAAGAAACACACATACACAGAGAAAAGAGAGACAGACAGACAGACAGAGAGAAGAGACAGAGTCAGAGAGATTGAGAGAGACAGAGACAAAAAGAGAAAGAGAGCGATACAGAGAGAGAGAGAGAGAAGAGAGACAGACACACATACACACACACAGAAACAGACAGAGAAAGACACAGACACAGAGAGAGAGAGAGACAGTCAAAGAGATAGAGAGAAAGAGAGAGAAAAGAGAGACAGACAGTCAAAGAGATAGAGAGAAAGAGAGAGAGAGAGACAGACAGTCAAAGAGATAGAGAGAAAGAGAGAGAGAGAGAGAGAAGAGAGACAGACACAGAGAGAGAGGGGGGAGAGAGATAAAGAGGGAGAGAGAGATAAAGAGAGAGAGAGAGAGAGACACACACACACACAGAGCGAGAGAGAGAGAGCGCACTAGCTCTCAATTTTGGAAAATCATATTTTCCAATGTTTTTTGTTGTTGCTGCTGAAACTGCTTAATGTGACAAATGGTGGCTTTAATAAAATGTCATGTGAGAAGATGGAGGCAGCCTGGAAAAGGAATAATAGAGCTCTGCAATCTGACCTGTTTTGTGACATATTCATGAAGCGGTGAATAGCAGCAGATTCCATGAAAGCATTCGCCCATTTGTCTCACAGACTCTTCCAATTATTCTGGGCAGATTGTTGTTGTGTCAGAAGTCCTTCTGTCCTTCAGGAGACAGAACAACTAAGAATGGAAGTCAGGCCGAGTATCTAAACAGCAGTGATAAGCCTGGTCAACTTAAAAACAACAACAACACACCAACAAAGACCAGCAACCTCTTGGTGGAGCTAAATTATGACTTTCTTGCAATTAATTCTAAAAATAGACTTTGGGTGATTGATTCTGAGTCAGATTCTGCTTATTGTGTTCAGGCCGCTTGAAGCATAGAAAGACAAGCAAAGAAGATGCCACAATAGTCCTTGTGATTCATAAAAATATATACCCTTCTACAGAGGTGGCTTCCGGCAGTCACTACTGCCAGTTTGCTTGTGGGTGCACCACTTTGCACGCTTGATGTGCGCTGCACGTGCATACACGGTGCAATAAAAATTGTTATGCGCATGCGCAGAAGCCAAAAACAAGATGGCGGTGCCTAAGGCCGGAAAACCAGTTCAGGGGCGTGGCAGGCCTGGATCACTGCTGGTTCCAGCGACTCAGGCCACCAAACCAGTACCAGTTCAGCCGAACCAGTATTTTCCCCCCATTGGTTCACCCTCATTTCTGCTGAAGCCCATCACAAGTGAAATGATGTGATGTATAAGAGTACGAGATGCACTTATCCCACCCACCCCTAAAAGAGGGGGAAAATATGGGTGTGTCTTATGCACCGAACAGCCTCCAAAAGCCCCATTTGAGAGGCTGCCTTTGCAGCTGCCAAAAACTTCAAAAGCTCCGTTTCCAAAGGAGCTTCTCTTTGCAAAGGCAGCCTCTCCAACTGCTTATGCTGAATCAGGTGTGTCAGCAACCCTGGGTTCAGAACCAGTGTAACAACTCTGGTGCCTTAACCAGTGTTAGGAAAATAAATGCAGAATAGTGTAATTCACCGGACAGTAAAGAGATACGTTGCTTTAACCACAAACAAACTCTAAAACAGTGATAGTAAGAAAATAAATAGTCTTTACTTTGTAACAACTAAAATGCTTCTTCCGACTAACTTCCCAAACAAATAACAGTCCAACACCAAAGACAGAGTTATCTCACAGTGATGCAAAACAATGCTCCTTCTACAACGGCAATCAGGAAAACACAGGAATCACAAGGAATCGAACAGGAAATGAGCTGCGTTCCTGAGCTTCCTTTATAGTAGAGCTGTATAATTACAGCCAATCAGATTATACTTAGTTCTTAAAGCTACATAACTCCTTAAGAACATAGGCTCATATATATTGTCAACCCAATATAAGGCTGAATATCCTAACAAGGTGAATGTGCTGAAGCTGACCAGACTGTTTGCTAAGGACGCTAGCTAGCTGAATACCGATGGATGCTACCAGCACCCAAATTTTCATCCTCTTTTAGGGGGCTGGGAAAAGGGCGTCTTATACTCATATATCACTTCATTTCACTCATGATGGGCTTCAGCAGGATTTTTTAAAATTTTCCTCCCCCTCAAAAAACTAAGGTGCATCTTATTTCCAGAGCGTCTTATACTCCAAAAAGTACGGTACGTAGAATATTGTTTTGCGCCTCACGCAAAGAAGATTAAGAACTGAATGCCAAAATTCTTTCTAGGAAGCCAAGGTCATCCTTTGTCTTTGCACCTCTGACCCTGACCAGTACTGGATGGGTGGAGCTGCCAGCAAGGCAGTGGAAGATTGGACCATGGGATGGACTTGTGGGCGTGGGGGCAAGATCTTGAACTTTCAACTGGGTGGGGAAAACCGGGAAGCTCTCAGATTCGGGTTTTCCCCAGATGTGCCAACATGGCTCGCTTAATAAATTGGAACTTTGAGGAATGCTTTGCCTTGGACTCTAACAGAAGGTCTTTATTTAATTCCACCCAAGGTCTGCCTCCAAATAAGAGATAAGAACATTGAATCGTGACATTTTGCAGCCTTCATACCTGTACTTGTTTGAGTCTCTCTTTTCTGGAAGTTCTGGGGTGCTTCTCAAGTCTGAACGATATGCCGGTGTTCAGAATTGACACATAGAAGAGCCGTTTTCTCCCTTAGGGGAAGGCCAGGTTTCAAAACAGAATGAAATGTGTGAACGCTTTTGAGTACAGAGAGCCATGAACTAGTTGCCTTCAGGGGCTGAGAAGATATTCTCTACTCTTGTATATCGTGGTGCAATTAGCTAGCTTGCAAAATACGGTCTTTGGTGTCCCTCCATCCTGCTTCTTGGTTATTGATAGCTAGAGGTGTACTTGGTTTCGCAAGTCTGTCCAATGATGGAGAATTCCAGTTTGTCATCTCAGGTTGTACGTCACAACCACTTTAAACTTAGTTTTTGCACTAGGGCCTTAAGTCACATTAGCGCCGGAAGAAGCAGTGTTGTTTTTTTTTGCTAAATGGATTTCATTAAGTTGATGGATGGGACTACCTGTATCTATATTTGCCCTGTAACTGTTCTGACTGAGGCTTCCCAAAAGCACGAAGCCGACTCTTCATCCTGATAAAACCCCTTTTATTTAGGTTAAAGGGAATTCCTCTTCAGCAAAATCCCAGCCAACAGTCTTTCAAGAGATTTCACAACTACAGACCTTGATCAGGGTTGGAGAGTTGCCGACATCTTCCAAACACCATGCTGTAGCAGCAATTACTTGGCAAGAAGTCAGGAAGAGATCTTCACCCGAATGAATTGAACTGATTGTCTCCTGCAAAATCCACTCCCCTTTCACTCCTCTTTATTCCTTCTGGGAGGGCCCATTCATTGTCCTTTACTCCCGAGTTGGTCTTGTTCCTTAGCTGTTCCCTTCTCCTGGCAGCTCTGCACATGCACATATCAGGAACAGGCTCCAGCTGCTCTTCTGCCCCACTGATTGTTGACTCCAAAGGAAGCTGATAACCGACAGACAGTCCTGGCCCCATCTCTGCCTCCAAAGCAGAGTCCTCTTCCGAGCCTTCCCCAGACTCCAGGACTGGCCCAGGTTCCTCCCCAACTTCCTCACTATCCGAATCTGCTGCCAGATCTGCTGGCCGGGCCACAAGAGTAACACAGAATTTAGAGTATTGTTTGAAATTAGGATAGATCCTTTCTTCCTCTCGCATCGTTCTTAGTTCTCTTTCATCAGAAGATGTTTCTGCCATTTTGTACTTGGGAAAACACAGCCAATTGTCAGTTTTCTTCATTGCTCTCCTTTTTTAAAAATAGAATGGAAAAGAAAAGGGGGAAGAACGATCCTAATTATTAGTCTATAAAATCATGCACGGTGTGGACAAAGTAGAAAACAAGGGTATCCATGGCTGTCATTAGGGATGCCTAAGGACACCCTCCGGGATAGAGAGATAGGCAGGATATCTCTCAATGCCATTTGCAGGGAATCATAAGCAGGTGAAGACATCTGCTTGGGAAGACCCTGAAGCAAATGGGGAGCCACTGTGGGAGACAAAATGCTGGACTGGATGGGCTGTGGCCTGTTCCAGCAAGGCTATTCTTATGTTCTTATGTTAAGAAAGAAAGAAAGAAAGAAAGAAAGAAAGAAAGAAAGAAAGAAAGAAAGAAAGAAAGAAAGAAAGAAAGAAAGAAAGAAAGAAAGAAAGAAAGAAAGAAAGAAAGAAAGGAAGGAGGAAGGAAGGAAGGAAGGAAGGAAGGAAGGAAGGAAGGAAGGAAGGAAGGAAGGAAGGAAGGAAGGATTAGAGGAGTTCATGGAGAACAAGGGTATCCATGGCTGTCATTAGGGATGCCTAAGGACACCCTCCGGGTTGGAGAGATAGGCAGGATATCTCTCAATGCCATTTGCAGGGAATCATAAGCAGGTGAAGACATCTGCTTGGGAAGACCCTGAAGCAAATGGGGAGCCACTGTGGGAGACAGAATGCTGGACTGGGTGGGCTGTGGCCTGTTCCAGCAAGGCTGTTCTTATGTTCTTATGTTCTTATTCCTCCTGCACCACAAAGCGGAAGTGAGCTTGAAGTTGTGTTTTGATTTTCCTTTCTCTCTCTCTCTAGATAGCATGTTTACTGGAAAGAGAGGTCATGGGAGACTTCCTATTAGAGGTAGTGTTTATATCCCCTCCCCTTCTATAGGATGCTCTTACATTGCCATTCGGAAAGCAATATTAGCTCAGCCGAATGTATAGAAAGGGGGAAATATCCTCTGGTTATTGCTAGAAACAAGAAGGACAACAGAAAGGTCCAACAAACCTTTTAGCAGACCTGCTGGGAGGGGAGAATTCAGAAGATTACAACAATGCCTCTTATGGACTCGGTTTCTTTTGATCCTTTTTAGGGTGGATGGGGAGTGCGACTAAGAATGTGGGGAGCAGAAGCCGGGCTCATTAATGTCTTCTGTTTGAAGGAAGCTTCCTGCAGTTCCTACCAAAATTCAGCCCGAGGTTTGGTTGGAGCCAATTGTGCTGAATTCATTTTAGCCCTCACTTTAGGACTTCGGCTGCTAGGAAGGCAAGCGGAGAGGGCCGTAACAAGGCTCGGTGGAATTCATTACTGCAAGATGTGGGGCTGGCTAGCCACTAACCTGGATGGCTCTAAGAGTCAGATGGATAAAGCCATGGAAGACAAGTCTATCAAAGATTTAAAGATGCAGCGTTAGCCCGCAGCTGGCGGCCGCATGCCTCTGAATGCTGAGAAAGGCATATGTTTCTGTCTTCTAAGCAGCCTGAGGCATCTGGATGGCCGCGGTGAGGCAGAAATATTTGGACTTGCTCTTGTTCTTAAGTAACAAACACAAAATGTGCCCCCAAACAATGGGTGTGGGAATCCACTCAATCAGTCAGAATAGGACTGGAAGGGACCTTGGAGGTCTTCTAGCCCAACCCCCGACCCTAACCCATTCTAGACAGATGGATGTACAGTCTCTTCTTAAAAGCCTCCAGTGATGGAGCATGAAAGCAACCGGTTCCGTTGAGTAATTGTTCTCACTGTCAGGAGATTTCTCCTTAATTCCAGGTTGTAATCCTAACCTTAATCCTGTATTAAGGGCTCTGCATCCTGCCGGTGGAAGCCAGAATGGAGTCTCTGCTGCCTTCTGAAGTCTGAAGGACTTTTGAAATCTTTTGCCTCGTCTAAGTGGGAACAATCTATGCAGAAACTACACCCAGTCGTAGGTTACAGAAACTACTGAGTTTTGTATTCTTCCATATGCTGGTGTGGAAAAAAACTACACACTTGTCTGGCTGTTCAAGAAACAAAGACTGCTAATATCTCCTCCTCCTCCTTCTCCTTCTCATCTTTCTTCTTCTTCTTCTTCTTCTTCTTCTTCTTCTTCTTCTTCTTCTCCTCCTCCTCCTTTCCCCCCTCCTCATCTTCCTCCTCCTCCTCCTTCTCCTCTTCCTCCTCTTCCTTCCACTTCCCCTTCTCCTCCTCTTTCTTTTCCTTCTCCTCCTCCTTTTCTTTCTCCTCTTCCTCTTCCTCCTCTTTCTTCCCCTTCCCCATAGGGGCTTTTTATGCTTCCAAATACAAACCTATATTTATATTAAATACAGACACAGTTCAACAAATGTTTTGAAAAAGGGTCACATTTTCTGGCCTTTATTTTTTCAGTCTTCTTCTTCTTCTTCTTCTTCTTCTTCTTCTTCTTCTTCTTCTTCTTCTTCTTCTTCTTCTTCTTCTTCTTCTTCTTTTTCTTCTTCTTCTTCCCCCACTCGTCCTCCTCCTCCTCTTTTATATTTTTTTCCATATCCCTTCTAGTATCATTTGGTGTGCATCTCCCTGGTTTATTTTATCTTATATTTTCAGTTTTAACACACACACACTGACATTTCTCCTCTGCTGCCTCCTACACACAATTTCACTATATCCAGTCCCACTTTGCAGTAAATATTATCTGCCCAAAAGAGCAACAGAAAACTGATCCGACTCCCTAGAGTGCCATTTCTCCCTAGCCTTTTCCATTATTATTTTTAATTAGTTTCCATCTGTAATTACCAGCCTAGACATTTGCCAGAAAGAATCTCAGAGACAAAGGTCTCTCTCCCCCTAGTAAGACAAGATCAGTAAGGTTTGGGGAAGAAGCTTCTTCTGCAGATGGACAGATGTGGCCAGGATTCTGTGCATTTTCCAGAGTTTAGCAAAGCTGGGTTGAGCTGTCCTTTAAATCATCCGGGTGTTGTAAAAACAGCATCCCCGATGAAATGTTGGCACATTTACCCATTTGCTTGGAAGCCAAAGGGACAAATGGAATTCAAAAACAAGGAAAGCTGTGTACATCTGGACAGAAAAACCAGAGGGAGATGCTGAGCATGAAGGGTTTTCTTTTTTTTATAGCCAAAGTTTTTGAAGACTTGTCTTCCAAAACTGGCCACCAACGGTCTTTTGAAGTTCTGACCCACAGAGGACTTGTTTAGGTGATTTCCTCCAATAAAGGAGAAATTGCTTAAGAGAAATTTTCCAACAGTGTCTCTCTGTAAGGAAGCATAAATTGTCCCAAAAGTTCTTAAGGCCACGAGTCTCCTTAAACAGGGATGCTTGTCCAATTTCCCAGGAGGGGTAAACAGGAAGAATTCTCAACTAAAGTCTTCCATGGGAAGCTTGGAAAACTGCAGATGCTGAAGAGAGGATTGTACAATGAGGAAGAAGGCATCTACCCATCCTCTTGGCCACCTGATAACTGAAGAAGCACCAGAAGGCCACTCTGCCCCGGTGATAATTTTACTAAACTTTGTTTTGCTGCAAGAAATTTTGGAATCACCTGATTCTTTTAAAAGACACGGGTTACTCTTTTGATGACAACAAAGTCCATATTTTGGGCAGAGAGGACCTCTGGTTTGAAAGAGGAGTTAGAGAGGCTATCTAGGTTAAAATTGAACAGCCCTCTCTCAACAACAGCGAGGGAGGGATACGACATCCTCTATCTCAAATCTACAACACAGTCCTTTCAACAGTTCCAAGAAGGAACTGCATAAACAGAGGGATAGAATCTAGATCACGTGAAGTGTTAATGCCACTGTATGGTGCCTTGGTAAGGCCACACTTGGAATACTGCATACAGTTTTGGTCGCCACGATGTAGAAAAGACGTGGAGACTCTGGAAAGAGTGCAGAGAAGAGCAACCAAGATGATTAGGGGACTGGAGGCTAAAACATATGAAGAACGGTTGCAGGAGCTGGGTAGGTCTAGTTTGATGAGGAGAAGGACCATAGGAGACATGATAGCAGTGTTCCGATATCTCAGAGGGTGTCACAAAGAAGAGGGAGTCAAACTATTCTCCAAGGCACCTGGGGGCAGGACAAGAAGCAATGGGTGGAAACTAATCAAGGAGAGAAGCAACTTAGAACTAAGGAGAAATTTCCTGACAGTTAGAACAATTAACCTCTGGAACAGCTTGCCTCCAGAAGCTGTGAATGCCCCAACCCTGGAAGTCTTTAAAAAGATGTTAGATAGCCATTTGTCTGAAACGGTATAAGGTTCCTGCCCACGCAGGGGGTTGGACTAGAAGACCTCCAAGGTACCTTCCAACTCTGCTATTGTATTGTATTGTATTAAGGCTCCACACCCATTTGCACCATTCAGGTGACCCTGAGGACACAGATAAGCCTCCAGGCGGCCTCAACAGCTCACTGAAAGGATGCAAATGACCAGCTGTCTGCCAGGAGGATAAATCCTTCCATTGCCCACCATCCATTCCGAGCTGAAGCAGCTTCTTGGATGAGAAGTGACATGTCTTCAAAGAAAAACAACCAGAAAGTCTAGTTCTGGTGTAGGGAATTGTTTGAAAGCAGGACAAATAGACTTTTAGCTACCACTGTGCACTGAAGATACGTTTGCTTTCAACTGTTTATCTGGACAAGTTGGAAAAGTTAGGGAGTCTTGAGACGCTGCCAAATTTCACATATGAGGCTAAACCATGGACAGCCAACCTTTTGAGTGTCAGGGAGAACACTTATATAGACTAAAGACCACAATAGGCACCATGATGGTGCACAATGGACTGGATTAGTGACAAGTAGCGAAGCTGCTCATCTCCCACTCGGAAGGTTGAGAGTTCAATCCTAGGCAGCGGCAGTGTTTCCCTCTCAGGGCACAAAGAGAAAATATATTCTGTGAACTCCATGTAGATGTCAGGAAGGGCATCTGGCCAGTAAATACTCAGCTACATTCAAGTCACCCCAACTGGCTAGAGGGTAGATTACAGCAGTGTTTCTCAACCTTGGCGCCTTTAAGTCCCGTGGACTTCAACTCCCAGAATTCCCCAGCCAGCTGTGCTGGCTGGGGAATTCTGGGAGTTGAAGTCCACGGGACTTAAAGGCGCCAAGGTTGAGAAACACTGGATTACAGAATATGAACACCATACAAACCAGGTTAACGAGTCTATTGGCAAGCTCCCATGCTACACCAAGGGCAGGAAAAGAATTGGAGGAGAGTGCTATTCATAGCCTTTATGGAAAACAAAGGAACGCCTATATCGAAGGAAAGAATAGATTTGATAATAAGACGGTAGAGACAAGGAAGTTAGATTCCACACAAAAGCATCTTCTCTGGTTGGCCAGCCAGGCAAAACACTGGAGCTCTTGCTCACATTCAGCCAGGCAGCTGCTTTTGTTTTTAATTAACAGCCTATGAAGATCAACCGATATAGGTGCAATGCTAATTAAAGCAAAAATTTTAACCAATGAATATGTTCTCCTACTTGTCTTACTGCAGCTCTTCTTTATTAATTGCCGAGCCTGAGAGTATTGGCTGCTCAAGACTTTTGCTCTTTCAGTTTCTCCCAAATTATTGACGCAATTGCATTTAACATATACCATACAATAGCAGAGTTGGAAGGGACCTTGGAGGTCATCTAGTCCAACTCCCTGCCTGGGCAGGAAGCCCTATACCATTTCAGACAAATGGATATCCAACATCTGGGTCCGCCCTGGGTCCTTCGTGGAGAAGGGAGGGATATAAATGTGATTAAAATAAAAATAAAAATAAATCTTCTTAAAGACTTGCAGTGTTGGGGCATTCACAACTTCTGGAGGCAACTTCTGTTCCACTGATTGATTGTTCAAACTGTCAGGGAATTTCTCCTCAGTTATATTAGCTCCTGGTTAGTACAATGTATGAAAAGCAGAATAACCGAGTGGGAAGGGACCTTGGAGGTCTTATAGTCCAATCCCCTGCTCAAGCAAGAAGACTATATACCATTCCAGACAAAGAGCTGTTTAATCTCTGTCCAAAAACTTCCAGTGATGGAGCACCCACAACTTCTGGAGGCACCTTGTTCCCCTAATGGTCAGGACATTTCTCCTAGGTTGGTTCTCTCCTTGATTAGTTTCCATCCCTTGCTTCTTGTCCTACCCTCAGGCGCTTTGGAAAATAGGTTGAACCTCCCCTCTTCTTTGTGGCAGCCCCTCACATATTGGAAGACTGCTATCATGTCCACCCTAATCCTTTTCCTTAAACTAGATATATCCAATTCTTGCAATCACTCTTCATATATCTATGGAGATTCTCAGTCATCGTTATCCCAAAAGGACCTTTGTTTCAAGAGGCAACTGGAATTCCTGGTTTCTCTTTGAAAGATGTTTTGCTTCTCATCCAAGAAGCTTCTTCAGCTCTGCAAACATTCTTCATATGTTTTAACCTCCAATCCCCTTATCATCTTTTGATGAACCAAAAATTCAAAGATAAAACATTTCCAAGTTACGAAAAAGCCAAGGTAAAGGAATTGACAGCCCCATGTTGCCCCCAAAAGGTTTTGGGATTAGTGAACATTTGACTTAGGGCAATGGTTTAAAAGAGAGGAGTTAAATTTCAATAAGCATAACAAAGAGATTTCAGAGCCGAATATTTTTTTATGAATATTTATTTTATTTATTTAGTTTGTCGAACATGTATGAGGTAACAGGTATAAATATAAACATGGACAATGAGCAAAGGAAATGAGTACAAATAAATGGGAACAGTAGGATAGTAGGCACGCTGGTGCACTTATACACACTTCCTTTATGGACCTCTTAGGAATGGGGTGAGGTCCATGGTGGACAGTTAAGGTTGAAACTGTGGGGGTTTAAGAATGTAACCATGGAGTAAGGTAGAGCATTCCAGGCATTGACCACTCTGTTGCTGAAGTCATATTTTCTGCAATCGAGTTTAGAGTGGTTTACATTGAGTTTGTATCTATTGTTTTAGTTTCTATTGTTGTATCTATTGTTTTCTATTTGTTTTGTATCTAAGCTTCATATGTCTTAGTCTCCAGTCCCCTAAGATGATTAGGGGACTGGAGACTAAGACATATGAAGAACGGTTGCAGGAGCTGGGTATGTCTAGTTTGATGAAGAGAAGGACCAGGGGAGACATGATAGCAGTGTTCCGATATCTCAGAGGGTGCCACAAAGAAGAGGGAGTCAAACTATTCTCCAAGGCACCTGGGGGCAGGACAAGAAGCAACGGGTGGAAACTAATCAAGGAGAGAAGCAACTTAGAACTAAGGAGAAATTTCCTGACAGTCAGAACAATTAACCTCTGGAACAGCTTGCCTCCAAAAGTTGTGAATGCCCCAACCCTGGAAGTCTTTAAGAAGATATTAGATAGCCATTTGTCTGAAATGGTATAAGGTTCCTGCCCACGCAGGGGGTTGGACTAGAAGGCCTACAAGGTCCCTTCCAACTCTGCTATTGTATTGTATTGTATTGTTTGCCCGTGTATCATTATGGTTGAAGCTGAAGTAGTCGTTGACAGGTAGGACATTGTAGCAGATAATTTTGTGTACTATGCTTAGGTCAGACCATAGGTGACATAGTTCCAGGTTGTCCAAGCCGAACATTTCAAGCCTGGTGGCCTAAGGGATTCTATTGCGGGTAGAGGAGCGGAGGACTCTTCTTGTGAAATCCATAGACTTTTAGTTTTCAAAAGACTTGGTTGATAAACACCCCCCCCCCAAAAAGGTAAAGGTAAAGGTGAACTGGGGGGTGTTGTTGTTTGAGGGGCTGTTGCATTTTTCGTCCTTTCTAAATGGAATAAGCTGTTAACATGGAATATGGAATATGGTTGGGAGCAATAAATCCAACTGGAAGCGAGTAGCTTGCGAAAGATGCTTTCCTTTGAAGGAAGATTTAGACAGAGATGAAATGTGCCTAGCTGGCAATATTCCCTTGCTCCTGCCAATGTTTTTAAAGATATATTTTTGTGCTTGAACGAAAGGAGATATGTGTGTGTGTGTGTGTGTGTGTGTGTTACATTTTTCAGCTGATCAATAAATAAGTCAGGGAGACTAGGATAGATCTATTTCGAGCTTTTTAGCTCTCATCAGCTAGCCATACCTTTACTGGGATTCGAACCGGGGCTGTATTATATGCCAGGCGAGAGCCTTGCCATTAAGCCAGCCAGGTTATCTTCTTGTCAGCTGAGACAGGAGGCTATATAAAAAAATTACACAACGGAATTCATGGCTTTCTGTCTAGATGGTCTCTGGTGATGAGCCGAAAGACAGAAAAAGAAAAGCAGTATGCTTCCTCCCTTAATTGGGGCCCTAACAGGATGTTGTGGAAACAATTATATATATAATTTAGTTTACTATATAGTTCACTCGCAAGAAAACAAAAGCACCAGCCTGATGATGACGGGTGTGATCCCATCGAAACGTTGCCAAAACACTTTTTATTTTACACGGGAAAAGACCCAAATAAACCAAAACCTACAGATATATATATGGTGTTGCCATCCTCGGGTGCACACCCGAGGATGGCAACACCAGCATACCTACACCCGTGAAAATCTATGAAAGCAAATCTACGAAAGCAAATAGATAGATAGATAGATAGATAGATAGATAGATAGATAGATAGATAGATAGATAGATAGATAGATAGATAGATAGATAGATAGATGATAGATAGATAGATAGATAGATAGATAGATAGATAGATAGATAGATAGATAGATAGATAGATAGATAGATAGATAGATAATTGTTTTCACAACTTCCTGTTAAGGCCCCATTAAGGGTGGAGACATACTGTTTCCTTCTCTGCCTTTCGGCTCATCACCAGAGACCATCTAGACAGAGAACCATGAGTTCTGTTGCGTAAATTTTTTTAGATATGTGTGTTAGTTTTTATGAGCTGATCAATAAATTTAAATTTGAGAGACCAAGATAGATCTATTTCGAGCTTATTAGCTCTCATCAGTTGGCCAACTGATGAGAGCTAATAAGCTCGAAATAGATCTATCTTGGTCTCTCAAATTTAAATTTATTGATCAGCTCATAAAAACTAACATATATGTGTGTGTGTGTGTGTGTGTGTTTCTCCCTCCAATCCAAGACTTTGCAGTCATTGTGTCAGGAGAAGACAATCCAGCTTAGTGGTTGTGTTGTTATGACTGCATTTGGGGAGGGAGGGGGAAAGAAACCCAAACCCACCACTCTCCTTTTTTCCAGCATGTGATCCAAAAGCACTCTGTTGAAGAAGGTGATGATGGTGTCAGGAATTGTTTTCCCTGTTCTTCATCTCCATAGCAACTCCAGGTCCTTTAGTGTCACAAAGGTAGGAGCTGTTTTCTGTGGGACCAACAGCACTTGAAAGCAACGTAGCACGTGGGTAGACCACCAACCCAACCACTGCTTTATAACAGGGTTTCTCCACCTTGACCTTTTTTTTTGAAGTGTGGACTTCAACTGCTTGCTGGCTGGGGAAATTCTGGGAGTCCACGCATCTTAATGTTGCCAAGGCTGAGAAACATTGCCTGATAATCAAATGACTCTGAAGTATGAACATGCAAGTGTATGATTTTTATATCCATTCTTGAAATGGCTCTCCCCACAGTGATGGTTCCAGTTGTTGGAGGCTATAAGTCTAGAGATGGCTGATTTCCTAAAGATGTGTCTTTTTTTCATCTGGGTCATAACAATATGATTTTGATCTGTCTTAACTTCCTTCCTTTCTGCAGGTAGAAAGAATATAACAATAGAATAGAATAGAATAGAATAGAATAGAATAGTTGAAAGGGACCTTGGAGGTTTTCCAGTCCAATGTCCTACTTAGGCACCACTTCAGACAAATGATTATCCAACATCTTCTTTAAAACTTCCAGTGTTGAAGCATCCACAACTTCTGGAGGCAAGTTGTTCCACTGATTAATTGTTCTCACTGTCAGGAAATTTCTCCTTAATTCCAGGTTGCTTCTCTCCTTGAATAGTTTCCACTTGTTGCTTCTTGTTTTTCCTTCAGGTTCTTTGGAGAATAGCTTGACTCCCTCTTCTTTGTGGCAGCCCCTGAGATACTGGAAGGCTGCGATCATGTCTCCCCTAGTCCTTCTTTTCCTTAAACTAGACATACCCAGTTCCTGCAACTGTCCCTCATATGTTTTAACCTCCAGTCCCTTAATCATCTTTGTTGCTCTTCTCTTCACTCTTGTACAGTTGTATCTATAACTATACACATCTATATCTATAGATGTATAACTATAGATGTAACTATACAAATGGTTGTATCAATATTGTTTTTGTATGATTGTAGTTTAGACAAGCTATCTGACAACCGGAACTAAGCCGTAAGCGGAATGTAAATCCTTACCTTTACTGGCACTGGAAAAACAGCAGTCACAATCTGGCTGTACCAATCAAAGATTTTAGTTCATCAGTCATCCCAATGCCTGATGTGGGAGGGGAAATCTTTTTCTCAGTGAGCATTGGGTAGAACTCTATACAAAGGATCTTCATGCAACATGTCATTCTTTTTGGATTTCTTAAAAAAAAAAAAATCAAAGCCACCCTGTTGCTATGGTAGGACAATAAAAAAAACCAACAACCATGAAAAACCTGGCCAACTTGTCATACAACTGGAGAAAAAAAATCCCGATAGCAAAGAGAAAATTCATATAAGAATTTTGCAGATATTCCTGGTAGTTCAGAATGTCGTTTTCTGTGGAAGGATAACACTCTGAATGTACTCAGAAATAGCTTCCTTTTCTCCCTAGAATCTACGCTCCACTTTGATTTGAAAATAGATACAGGAGTTGAACTTTGACTCAAATTAAGCCTTGGTTGGATTTTGGGACTATGATTCTTGCCTGTAATCCAATAAAGGAAGGAATGCTGGTTTGACCCTTTGCAATCTACATCTTGTGTAGAATTTATTACTCTAATTACAATCCTGGCTGGCATTTGGGACACACTATTAATTGGTCACCAGAGTCCCTAGCTGCCAATGTCCAATTTCTCCTGGAGTCCCTTTTAATAGCCGTGTGGCGCATCGTATTGGAAGAAAGCTGGGAAAGCAAGAATAATTATTGGCAAGTCGAGAGAAGCAAAAAAAGTGAAGCAAACAGGATGGGAGAGGAAGCGTTAGAATTAATTTCTCTCTCCTATACCATGCAGAGCATAATACAATTAGCAGCCAGAAATATGTGAAAGTTGAGAAAATGAGGTGGTTGGGGGTGGGGGGGTGGGAAGGGGAGAAAATTCCAGATGGAATGGAGGAGAGAGAGAGAGAAAAGGATGGGAGGGGGCAAATGGAAGGGCAAGCTGGGATTTGGGGAATGGCCTTTGTCTTCTTCAATTCAATTCAATTTATTCAATTTATATACCGCCCTTTTTTAAAAAAATTAAATTTATATCCCGCCTTTCTCCACGAAGGACCCAGGGCGGTACACAGGAATTTAAAAACATATAAAACAATAATATACAGAATTTAAAAACATATTAAATTACGTAACAGTCCTACGCTAAAATCCAAATTAAAATCCCAATTTAAAACTATCTAAAATAGCTCTAACGGGAGGTTAGGCTAGGCCGGCTTGCTGAAAGAGGTGTGTCTTTAGACACTGGCGGAAGAGGCGGAGGTCCGAGATGGTGTGAAGTTCAGGGGGTAGGTCGTTCCACAGGGCAGGGCCTGCCACAGAGAAGGCTCTTCCCCTAGGTGTCACCAGTCGGCATTGCCCGGCTGACGGCACCCTGAGAAGGCCCTCTCTGTGGGAGCGGATCGGCCGGAGGGATGTATGGGGAAGGAGATGGTCTTGCATATAACTAGGCCCCGAGCCATGGAGCAATTTAAAGATGGTCGTCAGAACCTTGAAGCGCACCCGAAAGACCACAGGAAGCCAGTGCAGCTCGCGCAGGATCGGTGTTACATGGGAGTATCTCGGAGCTCCCGTAATCACCCGCGCGGCTGCATTCTGGACTAACTGTAGCTTTCGAGTGCACCTCAAGGGAAGCCCCATTCTCCCTTCCGGGACTCAGGGCGGTGCACAGCCATAGTAAAAATGGGTAGTACAAAAGCTAAAATGATATATTAAAATGTATTAAATGTATTGGCCTGCAGTTAAAACCCCGCACTAAAATCAATTAAAAACTATGAGAGGCCGGCCGCACGAAATAAATGTGTCTTCAGGGCCCGACGGAAGAGACGTAGGTCTGTGATGGTACATAGTTCAGGGGGTAGGTCGTTCCAGAGGGCGGGGGCTGCCACAGAGAAGGTTCCCCCACAGAGAAGCTGACATTGTTTGGCCGACAGCACCCTGAGGAGGCCCTCTCTGTGGGAGCGAACTGGTGGGTGGGAGGTATTTGGCAGCAGGAGGCGGTCAAATCAAGCTCCCTTTAATAGTGGGGCTGTCTGCATAGTCCAGGGGTGGGATTCAACTAATTTAACAACCAGTTCTCTGCCCTAATGACCAGCTGGGTAGGTGTGGCTCAGTGGTCATGTGACTGTTGGGTGTGGCCAACTCAACATCACTCATGTCGATGGGCGCTTCGCCTTAGCTGTTGCAATGTCATAAGGGTTAACCGGAGAGGCAGTTTCTGTAAACAGGGCAATAAAGATGAGGCTAGAAACAACACCAGAAGGTTTCCTTCCATCCTGCCTTCCTTACAGGATGAGCCCTGTAAAGTGGGGAAAAAAACAAAAGGAGATTTCTTCCAACAACCGGTTCTCCGAACTGCTTAGAAAGTTAACAACCAGTTCTCCCAAATAGGTGCAAACTGGCTGAATCCCACCACTGGCATAGTCTAAATGTCATCGAAGCAAATGAGATTATGACACATGTCTGTGCATGTAAAGGAAACAACATGAACAGGAAACAAAACAGAACAGGAAATAGAATCGAACAACATAGTGTAGCGTAGCACAGCATCGCATAGTATAGAATAGGAAAGATAGCAGGAAACAGAACAGAACAAGAAACAGAATAGGAAAAAGAACAGAACAGGGAATAGACTAGACTGGACTGGACTGGACTGGAATAATGAATGAATGGAATAGGGAGTGGGGACTGGGGGATGGGATGGGATGGGATGGGATGGGACAGGACGGGACAGGACGGGACGGGACAGGACAGGACAGGACAGAATAGTGTAGACCTTGGAGGTCTTCTAGTCCAACCCCTGCTCAGGCAGGAAACCCTATACTGATTTCGGATGTAGTGTTGTGTCGGCCTCCTTATTTATAAGAACGATGAAGGTGGGATCTAAATAATTAAAAATAAATTAGTGCAACCGCATCCCATCACCAGGCTCTAAATTATACCTGGCTATCGTGACATCTGCTGACCAAACCAGAAATAATGAGAGTCGGGCCCTGAAATGCAAGTTAAGGAAGGCAGCCGGCTGCATCATGGAGCCGAGACGAAAAGAAGACTGATTAGTTTGGATAGTGCATCGAATGAGGTGAGAAGGAAGACCTGATAGAAGCCCAGAGGGATATATATTGCTCTATCCAGGGTCGCCTCTTGCCACACAACGGTTTTTCATTGCTTCCCAGGCTTCTGCTTTCCACCTGTCAACCTCTGTCTACACAACATCCATTTACATATCCTTTTGTCTCCAGGGGCTGGTTCATCTCCATACCAAGCCAAGCACCACCACCCGCCTCAACAGGAAAGTCCCTTTATTTGTAAATCATTCTACTTTATGCCTCTTGCGCTGTTTTGTTTTTTTCCAGCAGTGTTTCGGAAGCAGGCGGTATGTGTTACTTTTTTTATTATTATTTTTTTATCCAGAGGGGTAAACACGGATTTACACAATGGACCAGAACAGACCTGAGGCAGCCTATAGAGAGAAGGCCCATTTTGTTAAAAAAAAAAATGTAAGCGATGGTGAGGGTAGAAATTGGGGAAGGAGGAAGCTAACTGCGCCTCCTTTGTTATATCTAGGCCTTTCAAAAACAATCCTAAGTCATTTTAATGTGGACTAGCTGATAACCTGGTTTTGCCCGGGTATTTATTTATAGGAGGAAAAAGTCCAGACCAAACTTCATTTCTAACGTTGGATTTTCCCCCTTACCAGAGTCTCCCCTAGTCTCTCCACTCCCTTGTGGAGTACTGTGAAGCTGTTACGATGGCAACTCCACTGCCCTGTACAGTAGAAGCCATTTACAGTAGTACAGTAGAAGCCATTTTAAGGCACAACAGGCTGTGTCTTAACCACTCCCTTGTGGAGTACTGTGAAGCTGTTACCATGGCAACTCCACTGCCCTGTACAGTAGAAGCCATTTTCACTAGTACAGTAGAACCATTTTAAGGCACAACAGGCTGTGTCTTAACAGAACACACACGCTGAGGGGGTTTAGGTGTATCTTACGCCCACAGTATTTTTTTTCTCAGAGAGTAAGACATCTGTGTACCAAGTTTGGTTGAAATTGCTGGAGGCGTTCCAGAGTTATGCTGGAACACACATACACGAACACACACACACATTTTTTATGTTGATTATGTTTTTGCCTTCTCGCTGTGCCACTCTCTTGATCTTTTTATTTACCTTTAAAAAAAATAGCACACAAACTAGGAGTGGAGCCATTAATATGGACCAACAGTGCTCAGTTGACGACTGAGATGAGATTGGTATATGAATGTACTTTGTTGAGGGGGGTGTCAATGGCTCAGTGGTTAAAGGCACTGAGCTTGATAGCCCAGGTTCGAGACCCAAGTGCTGTGCAAAGGAATGAGTTCCCATTACTTGCCTCAGGAGCAGTGGTGGGTTTGAAAAATTTTTAGAACCTCTTTTGTAGGTGTGGCCTGCTTTGTGGGAGTGGCTTGTCAGCCATGTGACCGGGTGGGAGTGGCTTGGCAGTCATGTGACTGGGTGGGCGTGGCCAACTCGTAAAATGTGGTGGAACTCACTTAACAACGCTGTTGCTTAGCAACCAAAATGTTGGCTCAGAAACTCTGGCATTTGAAGCACACAAGTTTTAAAGTTGTCAAGTTACAAGACCCTTGCACCCCTAACCCTTTAGGAAAAAAATGCCCCAAGGGTGTTCAAACTTGACAGCTTTAAGACTTGTGGACTTCAACTCCCAGAATTCCTCCTCTCGCTCTTCATCTTGATGTGTGGGGACAGGCGGGGGGGGAGGGAGCTGGAACCGGTTCTAAACGGCCCTGTAGATTTGTGGAACCTCTTCTATAGAAGAGCTTAGAACTGGATGGAACCCAGCCCTGCTCAGGAACTAGATACAGCTCCTGCCAACCTAGCAGTTCAAAGGCAGGCAAATGCAAGTAGATAAATAGGTACCACTTTGTTGGGAAGGTAACCACATTCCGTGTACCTCTGGCAGTTAGTCATGCTAGGCCACATGATCCCAGAAGAATCTTCAGATAATGCTGGATCCCTTGACTAAGAAATGGAGATGAGCATCACCCCTTGATTTGGACACGACTGGATAGGAATACCTTTACCTTTAGTGTACAATAGCTTGATTTGGGTTTGGTAGGTCAAATGAACCCAAGCCATTATGGCTTATGACCTATCATTGATGGCTTATTATGTTGGTTTGCATAACTGGACCAGAACTGGAGGCTAAAACATTAAAAGAATGGTTGTTGGAACTGTGTATGTCTAGTCTGATGAAAAGAAAGACTAGGGGAGACATGATAGCAGTCTTCCAATATCTCAGGCGCTGCCACAAAGAAGAGGGAGTCAAACTATTGTCCAAGGCACCTGAAGGCAGGACCAGAAGCAACTTATGAAAACTAATCAAGGAGAGAAGCAACTTAGATCTAAGGAGAAATTTCTTGACAGTTAGAACAATTAATCAGTGGAAGTACGTGCCTCCAGTTGTGAATGCTCCAACACGGGAAGTTTTTAAGAAGAGACTGGTGGTGTAGGGTTTCCTGCCTAAGCAGGGGATTGGACTAGAAGACCTCCAAGGTCCCTTTCAACTCTGTCATTCTATTCTATTCTATTCTATTCTATTCTATTCTAACTGAGGGTTAAGGTGACTTCCTAGGAGGCTGTTGTTGAATTTGTCAATTAAATGTGAAGGTTTGGGAGTTTAAAAAACATTGTATTTATGGATGGAGAAGAAATGAATCCTGTATTATAAAGCTACTTGGTTTACAAATCGGTAGAAAAATTGGACCATGCAGGGGATCCAAACTCTGGGAGATTAGATAATGCAGTTTACAATTTCCATATGCCATTTTGCAAAGGAAAAGGCACTTACTAAGAAAGGGTGTGTGTGTGAAATCCCCATATCTTTCTTGCTGTGGGCGCAAACATTTCCCTGTCAGGGTTCACCTCCCTTGTCCTGGCTGTATCTATTTTTGGACGGCAGCCTTCAGCACCACCAAACGAAAATGTAGGCCATAAATCTAGGCTCCCCAACCTGTACTGCAAAAATACAGCCAGCTGCTAGACAGCAAGGAAAGTACCGGGAACAAACGTTGGGTTGCCATCTCAGCTAAGATCTGGTGGTCCCCAGGCTTTACTAGCATTTGCAGCCAAGATCTGGTAGTTTCCCTCATGATGCTAATTTCAAAGTAACCATTCAAAGTTTTCATGATGAATGACCCAAAAACTACATGTTGCAAGAGTAAGTAAGAAATAAGTGACACTGAATGTAATTAGGCATCTTTGTACGCTGAGAATTATTGCAGGGATATAACTTGTCCACTACTTATGACTGCCATGTCTTTTGAGATAGATAGATAGATAGATAGATAGATAGATAGATAGATGGATGGATGGATGGATGGATGGATGGATGGATGGATGGATGGATGGATGGACGGACGGACAGACAGATATGGTAGGTTGGTAGGTAGGTAGGTAGGTAGGTAGGTAGGTAGGTAGGTAGGTAGGTAGGTAGGTAGGTAGGTAGATAGGTAGGAGAAATGGGTGGGTGGATGGATGGATGGATGGATGGATGGATGGATGGATAGATAGATAGATAGATAGATAGATAGATAGATAGATAGATAGATAGATAGATAGATAGATAGATAGATAGATAGATAGATAGATAGATAGCAATAACAGACATATATCACCTAAATAATGCTTTGTAGCCCTCTCTAAGCAGTTCAAAGCCCCCAACAACCTGGGTCCGCATTTTACTGGCCTCAGAAGGATGGAAAGCTGAGTCAACAAGCTGGTGAAAATCAAACTGCTAGCAGTCAGCAGAATTAGTGTGCAATGCTGCATTCTGACCACTGTGCCACCATGGCATAGAGGTAGTTAGGTAGTTAGGTGGGTGGGTGGGTGGGTGGATGGATGGATTAGACAGACAGACATATAGACCACTTTCTTTTCATCAAAAGTTCACCTTTTCCACCAGGAAAATGTTGAAGGTTGCAGGATACAAATTATTAGGATATTAACTATCCTGTTATTAATAGGATATTAATAGGATATTAATTATCTTATTAGACAATCCTTACCTCCTTCTGTACACAGAAGGTTTGCAAACGCTCACATCATTTTTTTCCTTTGTTTTCTCCCAAAATATGTAAATTGCGATTTTAATCTCTGCTGTTGATAGAGAGTAATGTTTAGATTAATTGGCCCATCATTGGGTGTTTTTTTTTTTTTTTCAAACAATGAGATTAGAGTAGTTAGGTATGATTCTATAAATCTATATCGAAGAATATCCTTAGATGCGGCCACTCCATCCTTTTGGCATTTGAAAGAGAAACTTTGGTGCTGGATTAGTTTCTTGGATCTAGATCCTAAATGTAAAGAGAGAGAAATAGGGGTTGTTTTTTTATTTTTTATTTTTTATTTTAATTCGATTTATATCCCGCCCTTCTCCACGATTTGCCCCATGACATGGGGCAAAATTAACTCAACAGCTGTCTTGCTTAGCAGCAATGGAAATTTACGGGCTCAGTTGCAGTCGTACGTTGAGGCCAGTGGTGGGTTTCAAATTTTTTAGAACCTACTCTGTAGGTGTGGCCTATTTTGTGGGCGTGGCTTGGCAGTCATGTGACAGGGTGGGAGTGGCCACCTTTTAAAATGTGGTGAAACTCATTTAACAACACTCTTGCTTAGCAACCAAAATTTTGGACTCAATTGTGATGATAAATTAATTAATTCTTTCCTTCCTTCCTTCCTTCCTTCCTTCCTTCCTTCCTTCCTTCCTTCCTTCCTTTCCTTTCCTTTCCTTTCCTTCCCGTTGGGTCACTGGCAGCGGCGGGCCAGATTTACTTCCAGGTACGCCGGTGGAACCCCCTCTCACTGGTTCTCTAAATTTCACCAACCGGCTCTCGCGAGTAGGTGCCAGCCTGCAGAAACCCACCACTGGTTGAGGCCTACCACAAATCCATTCAATAAACCTCAGTTGCACAAACCACAAATCAAGGCTGTTGTGCGTGGAAGGGGCTAGTTCAGGACCAGGGAGGGAATATGATTCTCAAGCATTTGCAAAGCTTAGCAGCTCCTCGCCAGCCTAACCCAGAGTATAGAGTTGTCGGAAGGATAAAATGTGAATATTCAAAATTACTGGCAGGATGGTCCCTGCCGGGATTCCCTTGAGGCTGCACCCAAACTAGCTCACGATCCAGCTGGAGAGGAAAAAACTGAGAATACAATTCCTTGAAAACATTTCCAGCAGGGGAGGATTTTTTTTTTTTTTGACATTTGCTGCTTGTCAAGAAGGGGAAGAAAAAGTTGTATTTGCTGCAATTCCCTTAGGAGGTGCCATATACCGAACCTCTCCATTATTTTGTCTAGTTTAGTATTGTCTACACACCCGTCGGTTTTAAAAGCAGGAATGGCCTCTCTTCTCGGCTTAGCTGCAAATGCCAAGGATGAGACGTCTCCCCTCCATGCCAGGCACGTACAATACGTGTGCCCATCGCAGGTTGGTGGACCGGATTCCATCTGCTCGCTTTTTTTTTTCCCTCGCAGGCAAAGAGCCCGAAACTTCTTTCGGACTCCGTTGCAAACAGAGAGAAAACCCGGGGAATATTCTTACTTTTCCTCTCCTCTTTTGTCCTTTGCACTTTTCCCCACAAATTGGGTCCCTAAGGACTCTTCCATATTTAATGCTCTAAAGCCTCTAGCTGAATCAGAAGTTGGAGGGGGTGGGGGTGGGGTGGGGGAGGGAAGCGCTGTGCTTGCTTTTGTTTGCGCAGACGGCAACAGTGTGTGCTGCCTCGACAAACTCTGTAATTGGAAGCTTTGCTGGACAAGAATTGGTATTCAGGCAAGAACGTTTGCCCTAAGCCTCCAGGAAGGGGGAAAACCCTGGCTTTGCAAAATCCTTTGCATCTCTTTAACAAACACGAGGAAATCAGATTAGCAGAGTCGGAAGGGACCTTGCAGATCATCTAGTCCAACCTTCCTGCCCAAGCAGGAGACCCTACATCTGCCTCTACCTAGGATTGAACTCACAACCTCCTGATTGGGAGGCGAGAACTCCACCTCTAGGCCACAAAGTAGTCACTGTCTTGCTTTCGGTTTTCCAATCAGGGGTGAAATTTGTTGTGGAGATCTCCTTTGGGAGACAAGAAGTTGTGTAGCGGAATGTGCAGCTAGAGAAAAACCCATTGCTAGTATACACACGAATAGAGTATCAAACACTGTTAGTAAAAACCAGCTTTACTGGTGTGTAAAACTAAACTACGGCTTCACAAGCAGTGATAGTAGATAGTGAATCAAACAAAGTCCTTAACAAACAAACAATTGCTTACAGTTGCAAGTCACGATTCTTCCTTCTTCCTTCTTCAATCAATCAGTCAGTCAATGTCAGTCAGCAAGCGAGCAGAGAACGATCAAGCAGAGAGAGAGAGAATGAGCTCTCCTGACCTCCTCTTATTGTGGAGATAATTACAGCTGCTGATTACAGTCAAACATTTAAAGCAGCAAAGACCATTTGTCATCATGGTATATATAGGAGTATACTCCTAACAAAATTCCAACCCTGCGTGCCTTAATCTTGAGTGATCTTGTTGGAATATCTATCCTTCTGGGTTCAGTTCCAAGTTGGGGGGGGGGTTGGGGTTGGGGAAGAGACACTGGGTTCATGGAAGTTGCTTGGAAAGAAGAAGGTTTATGGATGGACAGGTTCACATGCCTTGAAGATCTTGGGTGAAGAAAGAAGGGGAGAGATGTTGAGTGTGCCTGGGATTTACGCCCTCTCTGGGCTTTTGGATTTGAGCTTGCATTCAGATTGGTTGTCAGACTCCTATGGGATCATGCAGGGGTAACTCTGTAGGCTGTCCTAAGTCCCAGGCTTGGTTAAGCCTTGCTGGGTGATGTAATCTTCTCAGGTGGTCAGATGGATAGAGGGCTACTCTTAGCTTTGTTGAATCTTGGCCAGGGGCATTTGCCTGTGAATAGACCTAGCTACCTCTTTATCTCTTAAGTGTGGACATGTACTGTGGGCTATTGAGGATGGTGGGGGCTATTAAGAGTGAGTCTCCTCCCTGCCTAAAAAAACCCCCCATTTCTCCATTTCTCATCCAGGGGAAATATAATATTCTGCCTTTGTAATATTTCCGAGAATATTTAATTTTTCTAGCAGAGTGGTGGGTGCTAACTTCCTACAATCCAATAATATGTGCCTCTATTAAATCTTGCTGAGGTTGTCTTGTCTTCTCAACAGAATACACAGCTCCTTTTATTATTAAGGTCTGGAAAACCCAGGCTGAGCAGAGTGTTCATTTAACATTCCCCCTGGGTCTCAGTAGGTGGACTCACCTGACTGACCCTACCTGGACCTGGAAACGAAGCAAGGTCAGGCTTGGTTAGTTAGTACTTGGAAGTGGGGGGGGGGACGGGGAGGGACGCAACAACAGGAAACCACAGGGCCGAGCAGCTGAAATAGAAGAAGGAAGTTGAAATAATAATTCTGAAGAAGGGCCAAGTCTGAACAGTTTGGTAGTCTCGCCAAGAATGGTCATGGTTGTCCCAAAGGTGCATTTTTCAAGAGGCCATACCCTATTAATATCCTATTAATAACAGAATAGTTAATATCATAATAATTTGTATCCTGCAAAATTCAATGTTTTCCCAGTGGAAAAGGTGAACTTGTAATGAAAAGAAAATGATCTGTCTGTCTGTCTGTCTGTCTGTCTGTCTGTCTGTCTGTCTGTCTGTCTGTCTGTCTATCTATCTATCTATCTATCTATCTATCTATCTATCTATCTATCTATCTATCTATCTCTGTCTACCTATCATCTATATCTATATATTTATATCTAACCCTTTGTCTATGATTTATCTATGTATCATTTATTTGTTTGTCTATCATCTATCATCATCTATCATCTATCTCTATCTCTATCTCTATCTCTATCTCTATCCCTATCCCTATCCCTATCCCATCCCTATCCCTATCCCTATCCCTATCCCTATCCCTATCCCTATCTTTGCCTGCCTGCCTGCCTGCCTGCCTACCTGCCTACTTACAGTACTTATCTATCTTATGTATGTGCAGTATGTATGTATGTATAGTATGTATGTATCTGTATGTGTATTTGTGTGTGTATATATATAAGTGTGTGTGTATGTATGCATGTATGTATGTATGTATTTCTCTCTCTCTCTCTCTCTCTCTCTCTCTCTCTGTGTGTGTGTGTGTGTGTGTGTGCGTTTCATTACTAAACTAGGTAACTTCATCAGTGCTTGGGTTGCAATGATTAGCAGGACCTAGATTCACCCATCTGGAAGAAGGTCCAGAAAGGACCTTGGATGGCTCAACTTCCCATTTCCCTTCTAATTCTATTTTTCATAACTGTACTGTAGGCTTCCCCAATCTGGTGTCCTCTCTCTCTTTCTCTCCCCCCCCCTCTTTCCACCCACGATGACCATCTGCTTTCTGGACCAAGATGTCTGAGAACAAAAATCCTAGAAAGGCAGAGAAGTGGAATAGGAATTCAATGATGACTTTTCTTTTCCTAAGGTCAGAACTTTCGCCCAGCCTTCCCTAAATTCAACCACTTGAGTTTTAGGGAACTTGAATTGTCCAAATCCCCAGCTCCATCCTGTCAGCCCCAAGTACAGGAAGAACCCTACTTGATGATCCCAAGTTCTCCTGCTGGCTGGAAGATGGGTGGGAATGGTGGCACCAGGAGAGGTGGACAGGTCTCCGCAACCTTCCCAAGGCATCCTTTGAGCAAGGCTGCAAAGTGTTCTGTGCGACTCAGAAGCCTGCACCCATTTTCCCTCCCTCCTCCCTGTCTCTTTTCCTTCCTCCCTTCGTCCTTTTCTTCCTCCCTCCCGTCCTCTTTTCCTCCCTCTCTCCTTCCTTCCTCCCTCCCTCCCTTTTTCCTCCCTCCCTTCTTCCTCCCTTCCTTCTTTTCTCCCTCCCTCTTATTCTTCCTTCCTTCCTCCATCTCTTCCTTCCTCTTCCCTCCCTCTCTCTTTTCCTCCCTCTCTCCTTTCTTCTTCCCTCTCTCTTTTTCTCCCTCTCTCCCTCCTCCCTCCCTCCTCCTCCTCTTTCTTTTTTTCTTCCTTCCTTCCTTCCTTCCATACTTCCTTCCTTCTTCCTTTTCTTTCTTTTCTTCCTCCCTCCCTCCCTCTTTTCCTCCCTCTCCTTCCTTCCTCTCTCCCTCCCTCTTTTCCTCCCTCCCTTCTTCCTCTCTTCCTTATTTTCTCCCTCCCTCTTCCTTTCCTCTCGCTCTTCCTTCCTCTCTCTTTTCTTCCCTCCCTCCTTTCTTCTTCCCTCTCTCTTTTCCTTTCTTACTCCCTCCCTCCCTCCCTTCTTCCTCCCTCCCTCCCTCCCTCGTAACCCAATCCCCACCTGGACTCCCTTGGGGGGGGGGGCTCGGCTAGCAGGGTCGGTGGAAGAAGGCAGCCCCCGCCTGAGTCCCCGACCGCGGCGCCGGCAGGGTTAACGCGCGTGGGAGGGAAGTGGAGCGCGCGCTACCGCCGCCGCCGCTGCTACCGCCGCTCCGGCGTGTCCTCCGCGCCGGGCGCTGCGTGTGCGAAGCCTCCCCGGTGGCTGTGGCTGTGGCTGCACCGGGGAGCCCGCGTCCTGGCCGGCGATGGAGACGCTGCCATGACAACCCGTCGGTGGGCGCGCGCGGGAGGGACCGCGGAGCAGAGGCGCCCGGCGAGCGGGGCCAGAGGCGCGGGGATGCCAGAAGCGGCGGCAGGCTCCTGCCCGCCTCTCCCGCCCGCCCGCCTCCAGCCTTGAGCCGCCGGCTGGCGGGGGCGGCCGCAGCCTTTCCGAGCAGCGGAGCCGGACGAGCCCGGACGGCCGAGGGGAGCGAGACGCAGGGCAGCGTCGGGGCTCCGGAGCTCCGTCGGCCGCTTGGCTGAAGAAAGAGGGAGCCAAGGCGCGGCGGAGGGAAGAAAACCCCAGCCTCCCGTCTCCGCTTCTCCGCCTCGCCCGCTTCCTCGGGGGCCGCGCAGAAAGTTTTGCCGTCGGAGCCTTGCAGCCGCTTAGTCCGGGGTTTTTTCCCCTCTCTTCGGATCCCGGGCGGAGACGGACACCTCGGACAGCTCCCCGTTTGTCCCGGGACGGCCGGCCCGTCGGCAGCCGCCTCTCCCCGCCTTTGGCATCCTCTGCCTGGACGCCCCGCCTCTCCGGAGCTGGATTTCTGCCGGGCGTCCCGCTAACCGTCGGGCAGCCTCAGCGCTTCCGCCGCGTAAAAGCGCCTCGGGGTTGCTCTCGCTCCGCGCTCGTCCCCCTTCTGCGTCCAGCATCACCCCCCCCCCCCACGCTACCTGCGCAGTCTACCTTAGCCCTGGTGGAGGGACGTTTCTCCGCATCCCAGGATGGGGCTCGGTGGGGGCTTGGTTCTGCCCTGGCGGTGCCTGGTGGTCGTGTGTCTCAGGCTGCTCTTCCTTGTGCCCGCAGGAGTGCCGGTGCGCAGCGGCGATGCCACCTTCCCCAAGGCCATGGACAACGTGACGGTCAAGCAAGGAGAGAGCGCCACCCTCAGGTAGGAGCAGATGGCTTTGGGCTACTCTTTGATGACCTCCAGCCCCGGGGAGGGGGTGCCTTTTTGCTATTGGGGGTGGGGGGGCGTTTCCCCCTGAGGGGGTGAGGGCAATTCGCTGACCAGGGGGTGGGGGGTCAGTTGGAAACGGACCTCTTCCATTGTCCCAAGAAGCTCCTGCTAGTGGCACTGCCCACCCATGGAGTTGTGATGTGGTACCCAAGGATGGAGTTGCTTGCTTGCTTGCCGACCTGGTGGAAGAGGCAAATTCTGGGGAGGATGCAAAGACGTTGCCTCGGGGTACAGGTGGAGGGGAGTAGGGCGTTGAAAGACTTTTCAAGGCTGGTGCGCATCCTTTAAGATGCTGCTGTTGTCCTCTTTGCTTGCCAACGAATAAGATTGTTGTAGCCCTGGTGGAGGAACTTACAGTGATAAGTAGTGTGAGAGGGGGGGGAGAAGGGTGAGGCCTTTCCTTCTGTGTTTTAAAATAGGGCACCGGGCAGTTGGATAGTTGAGTTCGTGTGAACTTGCAAGATGGGCCCCTTTAGAAGAAATTCTGGAGATGGGTTGGGTGCCAACAACGTGGGCACAGACGACCGTCTTGTGATGGGTGTGAGAAAACAAGGGGTAGGTCTGCCCTGCATTATATGCTCTTCCTCTCCTCTCTCTCCCTGCCCCCCAGTTCCTGTCTCTGGTTTCTAACTGGTTTTGGGGTTTGGATGTCTCTCCCGAGATGGCATCGGTTGCTTTTATATGTTCTGGACCGATCTGTTCAATATCAAATCAGCCTTTTTGACTCCTGGAGCAGCTCGGATGAATTCCGATGGGCTTGTTCTCTCTTCTCTTGCACGCAGTCAGTTTTGTTTTGCACTCCTTGGCTGAGGAAGAGATGCAAAGGGGCTCGTTAACAGATGTCTTACTTTTGGTTCCTGTGTGGGTGGGTGGGTGGGTGGGATCAACCATTGCAGCCAACTTTTTCTGTGTCTTCCCTGAGTAAATTTCTGCAAAGGAAAAGGATCTTGGGAAGATCCTCAAAAGCATCTGTGAGCTTGCAAGGAGCAATGGGCTGGACTGATAATCTAGATAGAATATAATAGGATAGGATAGGATAGAATAGAATAGAATAGAATTCTTTATTGGCTAAGTGTGATTGGCTATACAAGGAATTTGTCTTTGGTGCATAAGCTCTCAGTGTACATAAGGAGAATAAAATACATTCATCAAGAATAAAAAGATACAATACTTAGTGATAATCAAGGTTAGTAAATAAGCTATCAAATCGTACTAGGAAACAAATAAAAACAACATCAAGTGAAAGATATAAGCAATATGGTTCTAGTCATAACTGGGGAGAGAGAGAGATACTAGGGAGGAAGAGAAGAAGAATAGTAATGCAGTTTTAGTAAATTATTGACAGTGTTGTGGGAATTAGATGTTAAACAGAGTGATGGCATTTGGGGGGAAAACTGTCCTTATCTCTAGTTGTTGAACCAATTTCATTGTAATTTTTACAACGACAATAAAGATTATTATTATTATTATTCTGGTGTGCAGTGCCCTATAAGGGTAGCAGTTGAAACAATTTATGTCCAGGATGCGAGTGGTCTGTAGATATTTCCACAGCCCTCTTTTTGACTCATGAGTATACAGGTCCTCGATGGAAGGCAGATTGTTAGCAATGGGTTTTTTTTCCACAGTTAAAATTATCCGTTGAAGTCTTGTTAGGTTGTAGAGCCAAACCAGACAGTTATGGAGGTACAGATGACAGACTCAATAATTCCTCTGTAGGACAGAATCAGCAGTTCTACTTTTTGATCAGAAGGATCAAAGGGATGGATAGCCTAGCACTTGTACCAGAATAAAAACAGGATGCGTTTGGGAGCATCCGAAAGAGGAATTAATTTGACGAGTTTGTTTAGAGTCTTCTGAACTGGGTGTAATACACATAGTTGAGACGTTACGTGGTCCAAAATGGGACCGAACCACGTGGCTCGCTGAGGGGCTACAGTGGAAGTGATCCAAGTGGGTCAACTCAGCTGAAGGTCTTTAAAGGCTGCCCCACGGGGTTGGTTTAGTGAGTAGGACTCCTGGGAGAAATCCCAGCCAACCCCAGCAGAAATCACTTCAGTAAGTTTTCAGAACTGGACCAATCCAGAAAGGTTTTTAGTTGGGCTTTGGTTCGATCTAGAAAAGCAATTGTGTGTATTGGTTTCCACTGCTCAGGACTGCTTCTCATATTTTATTCCCTGCACCTCAATCCCATGTTCATACATCCTAGAGAAAAAGAGGTATTAAAAGGAGGGAGCTGTCCAAGGTCTCCGTGAAAATGTGCTTCGGTGTTTGGGATAATCGAGGTCTCTAATCTGCGGCTATCGTTATTTCATTAATATGTACCGATGGGCGATGGGAGGAAGGCACAACACTCTGCGTTATATCACAGCGAACTAAAGTCCCAAAGCCAGGGCAGCTGGTTTCATTTCTTCAAGAATTTACAGTGAGGATTTTACATCAACCCTCTGTATGTTTTAGAGTAGCCTTGCTCACCAAGAAATAAGTCCGGGTTTTTTGTCAATTCTAGCGTGACGTGTCCATCGTCCATCTCTCCATGCAGGAACTGACTACTCTGAGCTTTTCTCCAGTTGTAAAGATAAGGTTTCTGAAAGATCTCTCCTTCCATTCCCCACCCTCCCAATGATAGTCCTGTGCAGTAGATGGCACCCCACATCTTCTCATCAGCGTTCGTGGACAAATGGGGACAAATATTTAAGCAGCTTTCTAGACTCTACTGATGGTTTATGAAAAGGGAGAGACCGTTCAGTTCCCCCCAGTAAATTCAAATCTCGCCCTCTCTCCCGCCCTCTCTCCCTCCGCCCCCCCCTCTCACTCACACACATACACAAGAGGGACACGGTGGCGCAGTGGCTAAGACGCTATGCTTGTCGATCAGAAAGGTCGGCAGTTCGGCGGTTCGAATCCCTAGCATCGCGTAATGGAGTGAGCTCCCGTTATTTGTCCCAGCTTCTGCCAACTTGGCAGTTCAAAAGCACGTAAAAAATGCAAGTAGAAAAACAGGAGCCACCTTTTAAAGGGAAGGTAACAGCATTGCGGGAGCCTTTGGCATTGAGTCACGCCGACCACATGACCACGCAGATGGCTCTTCGGCTTTGAAACAGAGATGAGCACCACCCCCTAGAGCAGGGATGTCCAAACTTGGGAACTTTAAGACTTGTGGACTTCAACTCCCAGAATTCCCCAGCCAGCATAGCTGGCTGGGGAATTCTGGGAGTTGAAGTCCACAAGTCTTAAAGTTCCCAAGTTTGGACATCCCTGCCCTAGAGTCAAGAACGACTAGCACATATGTGCAAGGGGAATTTTTACCTAAGGTTCACTGGGCTCCGAGCAATTTATTTCTGCATGGACAAATGAGGACACCTATAAGCAGCTTTCTGCACTTTCCTGATAGTTTATCAAAAGGAAGAGACCATTCAATTGGCACCAGTAAACTCAAATCACACACACACACACACTTCACAAATGGGTTTAACACTAATTGTTGAATCTCTTCAACGGTAGCTAGTTTTTGAATAAGGTGAGGGATCACCAATAGGATTATCAGACAATCCATTAGGGAGGATCCTTGGCATTGGATCCTTGAGACGCAAAGGGTGGGGGGCAGCTTTGCTATAGGATCTTGCTCTCACCAGCGATGACCAAAACTGCCAGAAGTAGTCTTGTTATCGGTTGACTTTGTTCTTCATTTCTGTTCTGACCGAGGTTTCCTAAGAACTGGAAGCAAACTCCTGGTCCCGACAAAAAAAAAAAAAACCCACCTTTTATTAATTGACTGTGAATTCTGCTCATTCACATCCAGCAAAGTCTTTCAAGGGAGGATTTACAGTCACAGACCTTATCTGGCTTGGAGAGCTGCCAGGCTGATATCTGCAAAACTTGGCAAGGAGTCTTGGAGAGTCACAAACCAATTAAGTGAACTCATATTCTCCTGCAAACTCCATTCCCCTTTCGCTCCTCTTTTATTTCCTCTGGGAGGGGCCATTCATCATCTGGCCTTACTCCCAAGTCAACCCCTGTTCTTTAGCTGTTCACTTCGTTTGGCAACTCAGCGCATGCACACACTGGGAACAGGCTCCAGCTGTTCTTCTGTCTCACTGATGTCTAACTCTAACAACAGCCGATAGCTGGCTTACGGCTCTGGCCCCCTCTCTGCCTCCGATGCAGAGCCCTCATCAGAGCCTTCCCCAGACCCCAGGACTGGCCCATGTTCCTCCCCAACCCCCTTACTGTCCAACTTTGTTGCCAGCTCCACTGGCCACATGCAGGCCACAACAATTTCCTGGTTTCCTTCAAGCCAAATTTTCAAAGATTAGGAAAGGAAACCCTACCACTGAGCATGGTTGCTGTAGCAGGACACAGTTACTTTCACAGATGAATTAATTTTAGCCTCTCAGTCTTCCCAACTGTGAAGTGGACCTCTCTTTGAGGAGCTACAGGGAGTGTCCAGAGTGGTATGAAATGACTTTGCTACAATTCACCCACCTCTCCCCAAGGGCCATTCCATTGTTTCCGTTGTCCATTGGCGTCCATTTTGGTGTTTGAATTTTGAAAGAAAAATAGGTCTACATTAAGATTGTGCTAAAGGGGAAGAGGATGGCAAAGTGTTTTGGGAACCCCTGGTTTAATCTTGGTTTGCCATTGTTGAACTTGGTGTGCTTTGTGAATCTAGCCCATCTGTTATTCCCCCACCACCACCACACTCTAATGTGTTGTCTAAACCCTTCAAGGAGGTTAATTCTGTAAGTGGGTTAAACGTGGTGAAGGAATGAAGCTTCTGAATCTGTCGAAGAGGATGCACCCATTTTGGAAATGGCCATTGCAGGGTTTTTTTTTTTAATGGATGCAAATTTTGGAAGGCAGAGGAGAGCAGGCCGTGCCCTGCAAAGGACCGACCGAGAGCTGGGGGGAAGCCTCATTCAGTTTCTCAATGGCCCATTTGTTGGTCCTCCCAGCTGCTAGCTCATCATTTATCTCCCCCTTTTTTCCCCTGGGACAGAAAGACCCATTTGGGGTAGGCAGACAAATCACACACCCCTATTCATGGGGGAGCCATCTTCCCCTTGGCCTTTCCCAACGGTCGGTCTGGTACTAACTATTCCTTTTCTTAACAGGGCAGGAGGGAAGATGATTAAAGTTTTGAATCCAGGGCAGATGGAGAGACAAGAAGGGAGAGGGAGAGATGGGTAGCCCAAACATGGTGGATGTGTAGGGCATTCGGAACTGAACTGCTGTCCATTCTCTCTCTCCCCCTCCCTCCCTCCCTCCCTCCCTCCCTCCCTCTCCCTCCCTCCCTCCTTCTCTCTAATAACTGATTTGTTCATTGATTTTTCAGTTATGTAGAAACCAACTATTAGCATGCTAGCCATTTAAGCTGGAGACAGATGATATGGGTTTGGCTGTCATTGTCTGTGTGTTTGTGTTTGTGTGTGTGTGTGTGTGAGAGAGAGAGAGAGAGAGATACACAGAGAGAAAGACAGTCAGAGAGAGGAGAGGAGAGAGAGAGAAGAGAAGAAACACAGAGAGAAGAGACAAAGAGAGAGAGAAGAGAAATATAGAGAGAGAAGGGGGGAGAAGAGACAGACAGAGAAGAGAAAGACAATCAGAGAAAGAAGGGGGAGAGAGAAAGAAAAAGAAGAGAGGGAGAAAATACAGAAGGGGGAAGAGAAAAGACAGACCCAGAGAGAAGAGACAAGACAGACAGACAGGCAGAGAAGAAAAAGCAGCCAGAGAGAGAAGAGTGTGTGTGTGGGGGGGGCAGAGGATAGGGAGTGAGAGAGAGAGAGAAGAGAGACCAAGAGAGAAGAGACAGACTGAGAGAAAGAAGAGAAAGACAGAGAGAGAAGAGAGAGAGAGAGAAGACAGAGGGGGTGGGGGAAGAGAAGAGACAGACAAAGAGAGAAGAGAAATATAAACTGACAGTGAGAGAGGAGAGAGAGAGAGAGAGATACACAGAGAGAAAGACAGTCAGAGAGAGGAGAGGAGAGAGAGAGAAGAGAAGAAACACAGAGAGAAGAGACAAAGAGAGAGAGAAGAGAAAGACAGAGAGAGAGGAGAGAGGCAGACAGAGAAGAGAAAGAGTCAGAGAGAGAGAAGGGGGAGAGAGAGAGAGAAAGAAGAGAAGAGACAGAGAGAAGAGACAGACTGAGAGAAAGAAGAGAAAGAGAGAGAGAGAGAGAGAGAGAGAGAGAGAGAGAGAGAGAGAGAGATAACAGAAATGCGGGCTAAAAGTGGTTTGGTAGAGACTCCTTGACTTCTAACTTACAGAGAAATACCATCTATTATTTCTGCCAAACAGATTTTAGTCTTGCCTCAAAAGTCACGCAGAACCTGTTGAGAGGTAGAAGAAAAGCTATTTGCATGAAGCTCTGGAAGAAACACCTCAATACCAGGAAGAATTGTCTGCTGGCTTTATTCACTAAGAGCCTGCAAAGAGGTTCTTTGAAATGTAGAGCAGCCCTCTGCACAAACTACCCATGCTTTCTGAGTACTTTTGAGTACCTTTGAATAGTTACAGCAGTTGTGTGTGTGTGTGTGTGTGTGTGATTCCTTCTTCCCCCTGTTCATGTAGCTGCTCTGCAAGGGGAGGAGGGAGAGGGTCCATTTGTCTCTGCCTTCGGTGTGCAGCAACATGCAACCCACTTCATTTCTTTTAGAAAAACGACTTATTATCAGGATTACTGCAAGAATAGCTCAGCGCTTCTCAATGTGCCTGAGTTTAAATAGATGTCAAACCGTGGTTTATTGACTAAACCGCGACTGGCGGGGTTCGGTCAATTCACTAAATCATAAACAGTCGACTTAGAAACAATGGCTTGTAAGTGGCCGAGACAAAAACCAAACAATCGCCCTAGAGCTTAGCGGATGCTTATGAAATCACCGTCGGAGGATGCGTGGGTTGTACAAAACGCAGGCAAAAAAAAGAGAGGGATCTTACTTAAAAGATTACTACGCAGCCCAGGACTGTGTTAGCTTAAAAGCCAGTGCAGTCCTAGGCAGCATTAATAGAGGGATAGACTCATAATCACATGAAGTGTTAATACCGTTTTATAATGACTTGCTAAGACACGGAGCTTGTCGATCAGAAAGGTCTCCAGTTCGGCAGTTCGAATCCTAGCGCCGCATAATGGAGTGAGCTCCCATGACTTGTCCCAGCTTCTGCCAACCTAGCAGTTTGAAAGCCCGTAAAAAATGCGAGTAGAAGAATAGGAACCACTTTTGGTGGGAAGGGAACAGCGTTCTGTGCACCTTTAGTCAGGCAGGCCAAATGACCGTGGAGACATCTTCGGACAGTGCTGGCTCTTCAACTTTTAAAAAAAAAATATAAGTTTTTTATTTTCAACATTTAAAAGCAAATAAGACATACAATCATTTTCAATTTCATACAACATGTTGTTCGGTCATAAATTTTGTGCAGCGATCCTGAAAGTTACAAACGTACTTATTAATTCTCCATCCAGTGTTTGTGTATAAAATTTAAGCTTTCATATCATCTTATTCTTTACATAATGACAATTAATATTTATCCAAGTTAAGTGGTTATTCAACAAGTAAAAAGAAAGGTATAGAATTTTCCCAAAATTATTTTGTAACAATATTCTCAATTTGTCTTTATGAGATAAATTACCGTTATAAAATACATAACCATATTATTTTCTCTATGTATAACCAAGAATTTATCCAAGTTTCCCCTTATGCATATATCTTTTAAGTGTTTTGGTTAAAATACATGATGTCTTTCTAATGCAACCTAGTCTCAATTTATCATCATTTCTGTTAGTTCTAGCAATTGAATTCTGTTTCTGGGAATTCTTTTTTATCTTAAGTCCCCTGATTTCTTTTGTCTAACCATTGATAAAATAAGTTCCATATTTTATAAAATTCTTCATCCTCTTGTTCTCTAATTTCAAATGTCAGTTTACTCATTTCTGCACAGTCCACAATCTTATAGATAATTTCCTCTTGGGAAGGTAATTTCTCATTTCTCCAATTTTTTGCCTATACAATTCTAGCTGCTGTTATAACATTTACGATTAGATATTTCAAATTTTTATCAAATGTTTCTGGTATAATTCCGAGTAAGAAATGGAGATGAGCACTGCCCCCTAGAGTCGGGAACGACTAGCACATATCCGCGAGGGGAACCTTTAGCTTTACCTTTAAGACCACACTTGGAAAACTGCATCCAGTTTTGGTTGCCCTACTACATAAAAAAGATGTTAAGACCCTTGAATAGAGGTGTCAACCACAAGGCCTGTGGGCCAGATCTGGTCCACAGGGTGCTTAGATCTGGCCTGTGGGGCCACCATGGAAACAGCGAAGGACAAGTCCACCGTGCCTCTGCCAGCGAAAACAGAGTTTGGGAGGTGCACAGGGACACAACCCTCCTGAGTTGTGTTTTCCCTGCCAGAGGGTTGCAGGAAGCTGTTGCAGCCGAAAATGGAGCTCAGAAGCCTGTTTTTGCTGGCAGACCACTTGGGCTGCTATAGGCACCCCCAACATGAGTGATGTAGAGCTGGCCATGCCCACCCTGGCCACACCCACCCCAGCCCTCTGAGGTCAAACACGACCCTGATGTGGTCCTCAATGAAATCAAGTTTGACATCCCTGGATTAGAAAGAGTGCAGAGAAGAGCAACAAAGATGATTATAGGGACTGGAGGCTAAAACATATGAAGAACGGTTGCAGGAACTGGGTAGGTCTAGTTTGATGAAAAGAAGGACCAGGGGAGACATGATAGCAGTGTTCCGATATCTCAGAGGGTGCCACAAAGAAGAGGGAGTCAAACTATTCTCCAAAGCACCTGAAGGGAAGACAGGACAAGAAGCAATGGGTGGAAACTAATCAAGGAGAGAAGCAACCTAGAACTGAGAAGAAATTTCCTGACAGTTGGGACAATTAACCAGTGGAACAGCTTGCCTCCAGAAGTTGTGAATGCTCCAACCCTGGAAGTCTTTAAGAAGATGTTGGATAGCCAACATAAGGCATAAGGTTCCTGCCCACGCAGGGGGTTGGACTAGAAGACCTCCAAGGTCCCTTCCAACTCTGCTATTGTATTGTATTATTGAACTTCTCAGCATTGAGGTGGCCTTCAGCCTCTCCAGTCATTAAGGTAGAAAAAAATAGCTTAAACATCTTCTACAAAGTCCTACTACTATAATACACCAGGCCATATTCTTGGCAGTTTCCCACTAAAGTCGCAACTGTGGTGAAACATCACAGGAATTCTGCGAGCAAATTACCACAGAAGGAAAGAAAAACATGATATTATCTACAACGGATTCATAGCCTGAGGGGACACATTAGGCCTGCTTTCTACAGAACCAACTAAATCAAAAAAAAATTCTCTCTCTGCCATCTCAGAAGCAAAGGTTGTTGGTATCGATAGCATTTTTTTATTTATTTTTGCTTTTGTTTCAGCCTTAAGACTTTTGAAGGCACATCCCCTGAATGCTCGTAGGGCTGCAGTCTTGATTTTTTGCCAGCAGATGGCCAACTCTGATATTTCATTTTCATTTGCAGATGGTTCTTTTTTTCCATAACTTGGAAGGATGGCGTACAGTTGCGAAGTCTGAGAAATAGGCGCATAAAAAGGAGGAAAGAAAATGTTGCTTTCTCCTTTCTCCTTCCGATGTTCCAGATGGAAGCTGCTATTCCCCCCCTGTAAATGATCATTTATTTATTTAGCATATGGCATACAATGTCAGGGAAATCTGCAAATGCTGGACACACAGAATAATTACAGAGTTGGACGGGACCTTGGAGGTCTTCTAGTCCAACCCCCCTGCTCCGTTCCGTTACAGAGAAGTGAATTTCCCGTCTCTTCTTAAAAACCTGCAGCTTCTTGGAAGCGCCTTTGGGACTAGCTTGGTAATGAAACGTTCGGAAAACAACCCACAAGCTCAGAGACCAATCCTCTACCCTCAATTCATGCCGTCTCATGGAGCCGGGATTGAACCACCAAAGTACAGGCCATTTCTGGTCAGCAGTTCCAGTGTGTTTAACGCACTGCTCCATTGCATCCCCTTCCTTCTGTGGAGTTCTTTTATAACATTGGTGCTTTCTGGTAGTCAGTGGAAGAGCAGTGGTGCCAATGCCTTCCCTCCTAAATCTCTCCCAGTTTCCGGATTATTCTCCTGCACTGATGCCTTATCTCTCCTTTGCAAGCGCTCACTGTCTTTTAATCCTTAGTATTTATTTTTAGCCTCCTCCTCCTCCTCTTCTCATGCCACTCTCCACTTCTGCCTTCCTTTTGCAGCCCCTGTGCTTTCCGCCATCACATCTGGCTCAGCGCTTTGACTGCGTTCCGTGATAACCTGATGCCAAAAAAAAAAAAAAAATCCTTGGGCTGCGTCTTGCCAAAGCTGTTAGCCAAGTTATCTTTCCAAATCGACTTGCTGATTCTTGAGTTCAGGCAACCGAGTTTCCTGGGAATAGTTGACTCAGTTAAAACAGAATGGATGGGCTAGATGAGGAATTGGAAACCGAAGTCTATGCAAGAGGCTTCAGGGAGGGATTGGCTAGACTAGAGGGAGGGATTGGAGCGCAAGGAATATCGGATACGATGACTTGTGAGATGTAGCAAAAAATGCAGTAGGATAAAATATTGATTACATGTCATGACGGTCTTTCATGGGCTTTTGACAACGGTTGGAAAGTAACCAAAGAGAGAAGCAACTTGGAATTAAGGAGAAACTTCTTAATAATAATAATAATAATAATAATAATTTTTAATTTCTTGACCGCTCCCTCTCCCCATAGGGACTCGGAGCGGTGCACAGGGAAACTAAAACAATAAATATACAATAAATATACAGACATATTAAAAACAAATTAAACGATACCTGTGCTAAAATACCCATTTACATACTAAAATTCCCACTTAAACAGCTAAAACCCCATAGAGAGACTTAATAGTAAGGACAATTAGCCAGTGAAACAGAAGATGCCTTCAGAAATCATGGGTGCTCCATCACTTTTTAGGAAGAGTCAGGGTCACCAACCCTTCAGACCTCAGGGACCACAAAATTCATAATTTGAAATCCCACAGACCACTAATATGACCGGCAGGGTGGGTGTGGCAAAGGCATGTGACTAAGTAGGTGTGGCCAACTCAATGTCACTCACGTCGAGGGTTGCCTCGCCACTTGCCACTCCTTGCCTGCCCACCCGGGCTCCTTAGGGCCCCAACAGGAAGCAGCTGCTGGAGCTAAGCAGCCCCCAGGAGAAAGAGTTGGCAAAACAGCTCAGTTCAAATCGGATCTGGCCAAGAAGGAGGCTCAGCAGAAGCACCTCACTGAGGACTAGGAGCATAAGCTTTCCAAGCAGAAGGAAGACCTGCAGGAGTGCAAGGCCAGGTGCCGGCACCTGGAGGCTCAGTGGGCTGAGATGGTCAGCCAATTCCAGGCCATGATGCAATCCCATTGGAACGAGGCCCTCCGGCTCTTCACCACCAGTGGTGCTTCCCTCCAGCCTTCGCCCAAAGCCTCCCACCAGGAGGCCGAAGCAGACCCCAAGTCAGCATTTCTACCCTCCTCTACCCAGGTTAGGGACTTCACACTCTTGAACCCGGTATATTCCTGGGATAATATAAGTCCAATTAAGATTCAGATTCTGATTAAGAATATTTTGGATGCCTTCCAATACTGTATGTTGCTTCCCTTCTCTCTAGCAGCCTACATGCATTTTCTATATTCACAAGTTGTAATTATCTCTGTTAAATATGAGAGTTAGCACTAACCTTCTTTCTCTTTTCCCCTGAACTATCTTGTAACTCTGGAAGGAAAATAATTCACTCCCCCCCCCCTAACTCATCATGGAAACCAATTATAGGTAGCCTATATATGTGCATAGATCTATTTTGTTCCCTGTAATTTCTTTAAAAAGTTTTGAATTCTTTACGATTTGGACTGCTCTCATTTCCTCTCCCTTCTCCCTTTTTGCCCAAATCTCGGCATGTTGGGTTGCATGGATTCAACACATCAAAGTTAGGGTAGACACCACATCGGAATTCAAGAGCCTGTAAGCTATAAAGTGATTACATAGAATAACAGAGTTGGAAGGGACATTGGGGGTTTTCTAGTCCAACCCCCTGTTTAGGCAGGAAACCCTACACCATTTCAGACAAATGGTTATCTAACATCTTCTTGAAAACTTCCAGTGTTAGAGCATTCACAACTTCTGGAGGGAAATTGTTCCACTGGTTAATTGTTCTAACTGTCAGGAAATTTCTCTTTTGTTCTAGGTTGCTTCTCTCCTTGATTAGTTTCCACCCATTGCTTCTTGTCCTGCCCTCAGGTGCTTTGGAGAATAGTTTGACTCCCTCTTCTTTGGGGCAGCCCCTGAGATATTGGAAGAGTTCTCTCATGTCTCCCCTAGTCCTTCTTTTCATTAAACTAGACATATTGTCTATTGAAACTAGACATACCCAGTTCCTGCAACTGTTCTTCATATGTTTTGAAGAAACATATTGTTGCTCTTCTCTGCACTCTTTTTAGAGTCTCCACATCTTTTTAACATCGTGGCAACCAAAACTGGATGCAGTATTCCAAGTGTGGCCTTTCGAAGACCTTATAAAGTGGTATTAACCCTTCAGGTGATCTTGATTCTCTCCCTCTGTTGATGCAGCCTAGAACTGTGTTGGCTTATTTGGCAGCTGCTGCACATGGCTGGCTCCTATTTCAATGGTTGTCCACTAGGATTCCAAGATCCCTCTCACAGTTGCTACTATTGAACAAGGTACCACCTAGACTGTACCTGTGCATTTGGTTTTCCTTGCCTAAATGTAGAACCTTACTTTTTTCACCATTGAATTTCATTTTGTTAGATAAGTAAATAGATAGTTTGTCAAGATCCTTCTGTATCTTAAGCCTATTAGTGTCACCGCATGCAAGAACAAACTCCAGATTGTGTAGCCATGGCAAGAGACAATTCACAGCTGAACCTTATGCATAGCAGTTTGATTTCATTTCAATAATTTGAGAGGAAAGAAGGGGCCCCAAACTCCAGATGGATGGGAATGTGTATCCTCGGCTGTTGCAAATGATTCCTCACTGGACTTCCCTAACTGGACAAGTGTTAAGGTTTATTCCTTAACCAACTCATTTTTCCTAAAGAAATGCATTCAGCAACCTATGAAGCATCAAGGTGTGGAATATAAATGAAGCTCCTACGAGTCGTTGGGAAATTCCAGGAAGGGCAGTTTTGTGATGATCATACAATGTGTAATGCATGCACCTCAGGTGCAAGAGCTACTTGTGAATAGCCCAAGTCAGTCACTTTGAGTTTTTATGACCCACATATATTACAAGAATCTGGCAATGACCAGATCAGGGTTTATGTCTTTTGTGGCTGCACAATGACTCCAAGACAGGCCCGTGCTTGATCCCTCCTTCCTCTTCTCCTCTCTCCCTCAATCTGTCTTTACTTTCCCTCCATCCTCCCACTCTTCCCTTCTCCTCCCTCCCTCCCTTTACCTCCATCCATCCATCCATCCATCCATCCATCTATCTATCTTTCTTTCCTTCCTTCCTTCTTTCTCTCTCCCTTCCTTCCTTCCTTCCTTCCTTCCTTCCTCCATCCTTTCCTCCCTCCCTCCCTCCCTCCCTCTTTTCCTTCCTTCCTTCTTTCCTTCCTTCCTTCCTCCCTCCCTCCCTTTCTCCCCTCCCCCAATCCTCCCTTCCTCCTACTCTTCTTCCTCCCTCCCTCCCTCCCTCCCTCCCTCCCTCCCTCCCTCCCTCCCTCCCTCTCTTTCTTTCTTTCTTTCTTTCTTTCTTTCTTTCTTTCTTTCTTTCTTTCTTTCTTCATTTATAAAGTTTATTGGCTGCCCTTCTTAGCACATGGTAACTCTGGGCAGCTTGCAATCATAAAAGATAAATATACATATATATTAAAACATAAATAAATTAATACAAGCAAATTCTCTGATCCAATTACAGATGGGGAGGGTGGGGACAGGGCAAGTGGGGAGCCGGGATCTGTTCCTAGTTGATCAAGTACTTCCACTGTGATATTTCTTCATTGGGGCTCCAAGCTAACTGACAGTGTCAGGTCCTTAGGCTCTTAAGAAAGATCCGGAGGATTGGGACCAACGTCACACTGTTCCAGAGAGCAGGTGCAACGACAGAGAAAGTCCTTCTCCTGGACCTCGCTATCCAGAATAATTGCATGAAGGATCAATTCCACCCTTTAAGTATTTGATCCTCCTTGCCCAATGGAAAAAAGAGGAAAGAATATTTGAGGGGCTGCCACGGAAAGGAGGGGGTCAAGCTATTTCCCAAAGCACCTGAAGGTCAGACAAGGAATAATGGATGGAAACCTTCCAAGGAGAGATTCAGCCTAGAAATAAGGAGGAATTTTCTGACAGTGAGGACAATCAACCCATGGAACAAGAGTTGCCTTTGGAAGTTATGGGAGCTTCATCCCTGGAGGCTTTCAAGAAGAGACTGGACTGCCATCTGTCAGAAATGGTGTAGGGCAGGGGTCTGCAAAGTCGGCTCTTTTAAGACTGGTGGACTTCAACTCCCAGAATTCCCCAGCCAGCCAGGCTGGCTGGGGAATTCTGTGAGTTGAAGTCCACCAGTCTTAAAAGAGCCGACTTTGCAGACCCCTGGTGTAGGGTCTCCTGTTTGGGTGGGGGGGTTGGACTAGATGACCTACAATGTCCGACTCTGTTAATCTGTTAAATCTGTTAAAGATAGGGGGTAAGATAGGGGCCCTTCGCACAGTCACTCAAGCGCTCGTGACATCTCGGCTGGATTACTGTAACGCTCTCTACATGGGGCTCCCCTTGAGGTGCACTCGAAAGCTGCAGTTAGTGCAGAATGCGGCCGCGCAGGTGGTTATGGGTGCCTCAAGGCAAGCCCACGTAACACCTCTCCTGCGCGAGCTGCACTGGCTGCCTGTGGCCTTTCGAGTGCGCTTCAAGGTGTTGACCACCATCTTTAAATCGCTCCATGGCTCGGGGCCTAGCTATATACGAGACCGCCTCCTGCCCCATACATCCCTTCGTCCGGTCCGCTCTCACAGAGCGGGCCTACTCCGGGTGCCGTCGGCTGGGCAATGCCGACTGGCGACACCCAGGGGAAGAGCCTTCTCTGTGGCGGGCCCGGCCCTCTGGAACGACCTACCCCCCGACCTTCGCACTACCTCGGACCTCCGCCTCTTCCACCAACGTCTTAAGACGTACTTATTCCAACAAGCCGGCCTAGGATAGCCCCCCGCGTCTGACTTTTAAATATAAATTATAATTTGGTTACGGTTTTAATAATGGGTTTTAGCTTGGGTGAATTAATTTAATATATTTTTAATTGATGTATATTGTATTTATGGTTTTATATAATGCCTGTGCGCCGCCCTGGGTCCTAACAAGGAGAAGGACGGGGTATAAATTTAATAAAATAAATAAAATAAATAAAGTATGCCTATTATGGACTGTGGGTTCACTCACCATCGGCATGGAGACCTTATCAGAATGTATCTGGATAAACACCCATCCCAGGGAATGTAGACTTGATGAAATGAAAGCTTCGTCAGTCATGTTTTACACCAAATGTATGAATGAGGGTGAATTGGCCAAGAGCGTGTTGGAAACACAAACAAAGGAGCCATTCATATCTCTACTTGCAGGTCTCCATTTCCCCTCCATTAGCAAGTTTATTTATTTTTTGTTGCAAGAAGATGTGTGACATTGTGTTGTGGATAATGGGTGTCATTCATTGATTTGGGTTATTTATTTATTTTTTTCCCCCCGTTTAATTTCCTAGCGAGGTTCTAAATGCACGGGTACACGCGATGCAAAACCGTGCATTGCTATAATTAAACCCACCACAGAATTGCAAGTGAGAAAAATAACACACAGTAGCCGAGTTTAAAGCATACCTGCTTTAAAGAATTTCCACGCCATATCCAAGGTGCTTTTGATCGGGGCTGCAACTTCTTTCTCTCTCCTGTCTTAAAATAGGATTCCACGGAAGTGAAAATTAAAAGAATAATTATATTTCGTGGCACTGATGCCAGATCCGTCTCTATTGCCACTTATAATCCAGAAATAATTGCGCCGGAGTCAGGGAGAACAATGTGATATCTGCTGGAATCAGTAAGCAGTTTATTGTGTGAAAATTTGCACCTCATTAAAAAGGTGTAAGCCTTCCCTTGGTCCAGATGGAAGGCTTAAAACTGTAGATCTTTATTCTGCCTCCTTGCTCCAATCAACACCTTCTCTCTTGAACTTTTCTGTTGTGAGACTTGTAACTGCTGTACCGCAGACACTGCTTCTTCCTTATTTGGGCTGGCTGTCTCAGAAGGCAAGGAAGACCCCTCCTAGGAGGCCCAAATCTGTCAAATTTATTGATACTTAAAGGAAAAAGGGAACTGTTCTGACCCAGCTTCCCAAACATGACAACCTTTCTGAAATGAACTTTATTAGGAGTTCCAGCAGCCCCTGCAAACTGTTTCTCTTTCAACACAGGCTAACAAGTCCATCTGTCCGGGAGATGAATAGTTGTCTGTCACACATCTATTCCTCTCTACCCCCTGCCTTTTATCCCCAGAGTTAGGGTGGAGCCTTGCTAGCAACGGTGGTTGTTTCGTCCCAAGGACCGGCCCATAGATTTCCACTGCTCTCCTCTCCTCTGCCACATCTATTCCTCTCCACCCCCTGCCTTTTATCCCCAGAGTTAGGGTGGAGCCTTGCTAGCAACGGTGGTTGTTTCGTCCCAAGGACCGGCCCATAGATTTCCACTGCTCTCCTCTCCTCTGCCACATCTATTCATCTCCACCCCCTGGCTTTTATCCCCAGAGTTAGGGTGGGGCTTCGCTAGCGGCAGTGTCTCTTCTGTCCCAAGGATCGGCTCATAGATTTCCACTGCTCTCCTCTCCTCCATCTATTCATCTCCACCCCCTGGCTTTTATCCCCAAAGTTAGGAGCCTTGCTAGCAGTGGTGGCTCTTTTGTCCCAAGGACCGACCCATAGATTTCCACTGCTCTCCTTTCCTCTACCTTCTGTGCATCCACTACACCCACTGTTCCTCCTCTTCCTCATCAGCCACATCCAGACCTGGAGGATGTTGAGTCTCCATCTGAAGGCTGACAGATGGCCCAGTCTCTCTCTCTCTCTCTCTCTCTCTCTCTCTCTCTCTCTCTCCCTCCCTCCCTCCCTCCCTCCCTCCCTCCCTCTCTCTCTCTCTCTCTCTCTCTCTCTCTCTCTCTCTCTCTCTCTCTCCCCAGCTCCATTCCCTCTTCCCTCTCAGGTTGTCTTGATGCTGACCCTGACTCCCATGCCCCCTTCTCCTCTGATTCAGCTGCTGGAACGGCTGACGGCCAACAGGCCACAACTAGAACGTTCCTTTTTAAATAAGGTCAGTTCCTGGTGCATCTGGTTGTTCCTTTTTTATTATTATTTGTTTTCTTCAACTTGTAGTGTAGCCTAGAACCTTGCAGTCTCCTATCCCAAGTGCCAAACAGGGCCAAATTTCCTTAAGGTTTCAAGATCATCCAAGGTCCGTTAACTGATGCTTCTTTAACTGGGCATGGTGGCTCTTTTTAGCATCAGGTCAAGCCTTTCCCATCTTCTGAATCTGATACAAAGAGAGTATTTGTGTCAGGGTTCCAAATAGCATCCAAAATTAAATCAGAGTCCAAGGCAAAAGTATTGCTCAAAGTTCCAATTTAATATGAGAGACACGTTGGCACATCTGGGAAAACCCAAATCTGAAAGCTTCCCAGTTTTCCCCACCCAGTTGAAAGTTGAAGATCTTGCCCCATACCAGGGGTGGGTTTCAAATGTTTTAGAACCTACTCTGTAGGTGTGGCCTATTTTGTGGGTGTGGCTTGGCAGTCATGTGACAGGTGGGAGTGGCCACCTTTTAAAATGTGGTGAAACTCATTTAACAACGCTCTTGCTTAGCAACCAAAATTTTGGACTCAATTGTGATGATAAATTATTTCTTTCTTTCTTTCTTTCTTTCTTTCTTTCTTTCTTTCTTTCTTTCTTTCTTTCTTTCTTTCTTTCTTTCTTCTTTCCTTTCTTCCTTCCTTTCCTTTCCTTCCCGTTGGGTCACTGGCAGCGGTGGGCCAGATTTACTTCCAGGTACGCCGGTGGAACCCCCTCTCACCGGTTCTCTAAATTTCACCAACCGGTTCTCGCGAGTAGGTGCGAACCTGCAGAAACCCACCCCTGCCCCACACCCATGAATCTATCCCATGGTCCAATCTCCCACTGCCATGCTGGCATTTCCACCCATCCAGTTCCGGTCAGGGGCAGAGGTGCAGAGACAAAGGATGACCTTGGATTCTAGAAATAAATTTTATTTTGGCAAACATCACATTCTACTCCTTACGATTCCCCCTCCCAGTTCCCCACTAATGAAACAGCATAGTAGAATAGAATATTAGTGTGACAGGCCAAAGATCCCAAAAGGAACCGGCTTCAGGCCTGACAATTTGTGAATATCAATAGCAATAGCACTTATATACCGCTTCACAGTACTTTTTTTTTTTTTAATTAAATTTATACCCTGCCCTTCTCCAAAAGGACCCAGGGCAGCGCACAGGAATTTAAAATACAATACAAAATCAAGTAAAATTTTTAAAAACTTATTTCATACCCATCCTGCGCTAAAAACAAATTAAAATCCCCAAATTTAAAACTGTCTAAAATAGTCATTTGTGGGGGTTACACTAGGCCGGCTAAATGGAAAAAATGTGTCTTTAAACACTGGCGGAAGAGGCGGAGGTCGGAGATGGTGCGGAGCCCTCTCTAAGCGGTTTTACAGAGTCAGCCTCTTGCCCCCCAACAATCTGGGTCCTCATTTTACCCACCTTGGAAGGATGGAAGGCCGAGTCAACTTTGAGCCTGGTGGGATTTGAACTGCCAAATTGCAGGCAGCTGGTAGTCAGCAGAAGTAGCCTGCAGTGCTGCACTCTAACCACTACACCACCGTGGCTCATATAACATATTGCAGAACTGAGGTCTAGAAAAGTTGGGCTGCAGAACCAGGATTTTGTATATGTAGTCATCTTCATTTTAAGTATTGACTGTTTAGAGTTAAAGCAGCAATGAAAAAAAGTGACTTACAGCAGTTTTCCCATCCTTACAACCGTTGCAACATCCCCAGGGTTACGTGGTCAGAATTCAGACACTTGGCAACTGACTCGTATTTATGACAGTTGCAGTGATTCCCCTTTGGCGACCTTCTGACAAGCAAAAGTTAGTAGGAAAACCAGATTCACTTAACAACTGTGTTAATAATTTAACAGCTACAATGATTCACTTAACAACGGTGGCAAGAAAGGTTGTACAATGGGGCAACATTCGCTTAACAACTGTCTTGCTTAGCAACAAAAGTTTGGGACTCAAAGGATCAAATGTGGGGCTCAAATCCCATCATCAGCTGGATGGAGTTTGTCTCCCATCATTCTGAGCGATGGCCTCTCTGGCTGGGGAATTCTGGGAGATAAAGTCCATATCTTTCCCCGATAGCGGTAAGGCATACAAACCCACAGATTTTGGAGCACTTGTCTTCATTCTGCAGAGGAATGGGTCTCTGGGTTTGTACCCCAAATTACTGCCCTGATTGCAGAATTGCCTAAAAAAATGATCTCTGGAGATTTTCCTCCGATAAAAAGTTCTAAGGAAGATTAAAAAAAAAAAAAAGGGCCAGCAAACTTTTGCAATGTGCTTTGGTAAGGAGGCTTTATTCCTTAATTACAAGAAGCTGCAACCTTCTCAATTAACCAGGGATAGATCCTATTTTCTGATAAATGTCCTGGATAAATCAGTGCTCCCATTTTATTTTATTTTATTTTTTTGTACCGTTTGTGCAGGACTTATTAAAGCTCTTAAGCAGGAGTTATTAAAAGAGAGTTTGACTTTCCTCTCAGGTTTTTTTCCAAAGTCAATGTCCAAGGAGAAAGGACTTTTTAGGAGCAAGGTAGAATTTAGATTTTTGTTGCTGTTGGAAGAAATATCCATCTGGTTCCGTTCTAAGGGCTGAGTGCTGAAGAAGGAAGGAAGGAACCGTGAGTCGATCAGGATCGAACTGCTGGCAGTTGGCAGAATTAGCCTGCAATACTACATTCTAACCACTGTGTCACCATGGTCCTCCCTCCCTCCCTCCTTCCCTCCCTTCATTAGCACTCAGCACTTAGATTTATATAGCACTTCACAGTTCTTTACAGCCCTCTCTAAGCAGTTTACAGTCTTGGTCCTCATTTTACTGACCTCAGAAAGATGGAAGGCTGAGTCCACCTTGAGCTGGTCAGGATCGAACTCCTGGCAGTGGGCGGTGAGTTAGCCTGCAAGCCTGCAAAACCACTGTGGCACCACGGCTCATTAAAATATTACCAACACATCCCAATTTTGCTCTGAAATGTGGGTGGTATGCAGTTAGAAGTACAGTAAAAACTGCCTAATTAGAAGCCAGGAAATGAAATTTCAAGCTGTTTTGGATTTTTGGTAAGATTCCTTGATTGAATACCTTCTCATCAGCCAAATCAGTTTCCAAAGAACTCTCTGTACAAAAATTTTAAAAAATATTAAAGCCAGACTTCCATGCATGTAGGCATCAGAATGTTATCACTTGCCAATGGCCAGTGGAGCTGGCAGCACATTCGGACAGTGAGGAGGGTTGAGGAGGAACATGGGCCAGTCCTGGAGTCTGGAGAAGGCTCTGAGGAGGGCTCTGTGTCGGAGGCAGAGATGAGGCCAGGGCCGTCTGACAGTTATCAGCTGCCTTCGGAGTCAGAGATCAGTGAGGCAGACGAACAGCTGGAGCCTGTTCCCAGTGTGCACATGCGCAGAGTTGCCAGCCGAAGGGAACGGCTAAAGAACAGGAGTCGACTTGGGAGTAAGGCCACAGATGGGCGATGAATGGCCCCTCTCAGAGGAAATAAAAGAGGAGCAAAAGGGGAGTGGAGTTTGCAGGAGACAATAAGTTTGCTTAACTCGTTCATGACTCTCGGAGACTCCTTGCCAAGTTTTGTAGATATCGGCCTGGTAGCTCTCCAAGCCAGATAAGGTCTGTGACTGTAAAGCCTCCCTTGAAAGACTTTGCTGGATGGGAATGAGCAGAATTCACAGGAAATTAACAAAATGGGTTTTTCTTGAGACAAGGAGCTTGCTTCAGGCTCTTGGGAAGCCTAGGGGAGAACCCAGAAGACTTCAAGCCTTCCCATAGACTTTATTTAAGTTTGTTCCCAAAAACTTTTCTGAACCCTTCAAAATGATCTATTTACTACTTAAATAAAGCCATAAATTGTTGACAATCCAAACAGCTGTCATTATATATGCCTTTATCATGCTTGGCTGATGAATGGCTGGTCTACCCAGCATACAATTCCCTTTCCCTCATCCATCCTTCTTTCCCTCCTCTCCCTCCCAGCTTTATAAACCAATCTTGGTTCTGTTTGGATTTTGGCAGCTTTTCATGATAGACGCCGGCCATTTAAACATTTTTCTCTTCTTATAAGTACACACACACACACACACACAAACACATGCCAACCCCACACATTAACAGAGCAGTGTTGGAAAGAAGGGGATTCTGGTAAAGCTCGGAAAAACATAGCCATTGTCCCAATGGTTCCCTGAAGCCTCTGGAGGGCAAAAAAAAATGGACCTATGAGGAACCCGGAAGTCCATTCCTGAATTTCGGGTTCCTCCAGAGGGCCGTTTTTTCGCGCGTTGGAGGCTTCAGGGAAGCCTCCGGAGGGTGAAAAATGGCCTCAAAAGAAGGCTGAAGTCAGCTGGCCAGCACGCGCATACCTTCCATGCCCTGACAAATGGCTCCGCGTGCCAACTGTGGCACACGCGCCATAGGTTCGCCATCACGGCTATATACTATACAGTCAAGAGCCCCAGTGGCGCAGTGGTTAGAACGCAGTACCGCAGGCTACTTTTGCTGCCTGTAATTTGGCAGTTCGAATTTCACCAGGCTCAAGGTTGACTCAGCCTTCCATCCTTCCGAGGTGTACATTTAATGAAAAGAAAGTGCTGTCTGTCTGTCTAATCCATCCATCCATCCATCCATCCATCCATCCATCCATCCATCCATCCATCCATCCACCCACCCACCCACCCACCCACCCACCCACCTACCTACCTACCTACCTACCTACCTACCTACCTATCTACCTCTATGCCATGGTGGAGCAGTGGTCAGAATGTGGCATTGCACGCTAATTCTTTCTGACTGCCAGCAGTTTGATTCTCACCGGCTTAAGATTGACTCACCCTTCCATCCTTCTGAGGTCAGTAAAATCAGGACCCAGATTGTTGGGGGCAAAAGGCTGACTCTCTAAACCAGGGGTTCCCAAACCTGTCAACTTGAAGACTTGTGGACTTCAAGTCCCAGAATTCTCCAGCCAGCAGAGCAGAATTCAGCCAGCAGAATTCTGGGAGTTGAAGTCCACAAGTCTTCAAGTTGCTAAGTTTGGGAAGCCCTGCTCTAAACCACTTAGAGAGGGCTGTGAAATGGTATATAAGTCTAAGTGCTATTGCTATACAAGGGATGGGCAATTATGCCCCCTTTAGAGCCCGTGGACATCAATTTCCAGAATTCCTGAACTAGCTGGCTGCTTGGAATTCTGATAGTTGAAGTCCATAGGTCAGAAAAGGGCTGTAGTAACCCACCCCTGGTCTATATCAATGTTTCCCAACTTGACTACTTTAAGAGAGATGGTCTTCAACTCCCAGAATTCCTCAGCCGAAGAGCAAAGTCAATAGGGAAAGCTTGATTAGCTTAACAACCAGATGAAGACCCCGAGTCCCTATGGGGAGAGGGAGCGGTTTACAAATATTAAAATTGAAAATTGAATTGAAGAACTACAGTGATGCCCATACCAACCAAAAATGTCAAAAAAATCAGTCGTGACTCATTAAACTACTGCTTGGCTTAACAGCAGACATTCTGATCCCAATTGTGGGTTGTAACTCAAGGACTATCTGCAGTGCAAAGTGAGTAAAGCTGCATCACAACTGGGATGATATGAGTTTTCTTTTCTTTTTAATCTGGCAATCTTGCCACATGGGCACACTGCATTTTTTTGGATGGATGCATGAATGTAAGTATGAATGTAAGTATGCAGGTATTTTGGAAATGTATGACTAAAGCATATGAAGGACGGTTGCAGGAAATGGGCATGGCTAGTCTAGTGAAGAGAAGGACCAGGGGAGACATGAGAGCAATCTTCCAATATTTGAGGGGCTGCCCCAGAGAGGAGGGGGTCAAGCTATTTGCCAAAGCACCCAAAGGCCAGACAAGGAACAATGGATGGAAACTGACCAAGGAGAGATTCAACCTGGAAATAAGGAGGAACTTTCTGACAGTGAGAGCAATCAACCCATGGAACAGAAATTGCCTTCGGAAGTTGTGGGAGCTTCATCCCTGGAGGCTTCCAAGAAGAAATTGGACTGCCATATGTCAGAAATGGTGTAGGGTCTTCTGCTTGGGTGGGGGTGGGATTGGACTAGATGACCTGCAAGGTCCCTTCCAACTCTGTTAATCTGTAACTCTGTATAATGAAAGTCAAGAAACGAAACAACGAAGCTCGTTGTTGGCAACCTGGGCGTCATTAAGCCTTGCGAGTTGTCTTGTGTGATGATCGTGGATGCCTTTAACGGTGTCCCTGCCTGCCTGCGCGAGTGTCTACGCCTGAACGGAAATCAGGGCCTTCCCTTCAGGGCCTCAGTTTCCCCATCTGGAAAGTGACAGTCCTAATACCCTCCTGCCCACCGAGCTTCCCTGATTGTGAAGTGCGGAGCTGAGCTAACATATTATTACCACTGCGATTTCCCCCCCCCCTTTTCTTCCTGCCATTAAATCTTTGCCGGGAAAAGCGGGAGGGGGGGGAGGAGGAGGAGGAAAGTGAGCAACTTTTCCATTGTGTATGAACGCTAAAAGTGCAGGGATTAGCAAAGGACACATTAGCCTCACCCTGTTCTTAGCACTGTTATCCTGCTTCAGCCTAACCTCCTCCCCACCCAAAATAAAATGCACAGAGCAGCTAAATATATACCTGCCGTTCGGAAGGTACATCTCTTTTTTCTCTCTCTTTTGGAGGTGTGACTGTAAAAAAAAAAACCTCAGTGAAATTAGAGCCGTGGGTAGCAGAATTTTGGGTCTTCTCGGCTGGCATAATCATTTAATTTTTTTCCCCCCAAGGGAGAGGGTATTTAACTTGTCTTGCCTGCTTCCGATAGTTATAATTACGTGCCCGCTAATTTTACTGCAAAAGCAGAGATATTAATTGGTGGGGGGAGAGGGGCCAAGAGTGGTGGATTGGATCCCTTGGTGAAGCCAGGTTCCAGATGATGGTCTGATGTTTGTTGCTCAGGTGACTTCACCATGGTCTAAGACAGGGGTCTGCAAAGTCGGCTCTTTTAAGACTGGTGGACTTCAACTCCCAGAATTCCCCAACCAGAATGGCTGGCTGGGGAATTCTGGGAGTTGAAGTCCACCAGTCTTAAAAGAGCCGACTTTGCAGACCCCTGGTCTAAGACGAAGGAGAAAGAGAAGGAGGGGATGTTAGGCACTGGACCTGCAAAGCAGAGGGTTCATAGCGCCTTACAGATCGTTAGGGACATGGTGGCTCAGTGGTTAAGACGCTGCGCTTGTCCATCAGAAAGGTTGGCAGTTCGGCAGTTCGAATCCCTAGCACCGTGTAACGGAGTGAGCTCCTGTTACTTGTCCCAGCGTCTGCCAACCTAGCAGTTCGAAAGCACATAAAATTGCAAGTAGAAAAATAGGAATAACAACAACAACAACAACAACAACAACAACAACAACAATAATAATAATAATAATAATAATAATAATAATAATAATAATAATAATTTATTAAATTTCTAAACCGCCCCCTCTCCCAGAAGGAACTCACCTTTGGTGGGAAGGTGACAGTGTTCCATGTGCCTTTGGTATTTAGTCATGCCAGCCAAATGACCACGGAGACATATTTGGACAGCGCTGGTCTTCAGCTTTAAAAAGGGGATGAGCCTCCTTAGAGTTGGGAATGACTAGCACATATGTGCAAGAGGAACTTTTACCTTTACCTTTAGATAGACAGAGTTGGTACTCAAGACGAGAATTAATATGGTCTACTCATCTTAATGGCATTTCAGAGCATTTCATTGTTCAGATGTCCTTCTGCAATTTAGGCATATTCTAGTTTCCTTTCCTTTCCTCCCCTCCCCTGCCCTCCCTCTCCCTGCAGGCTTGCCTGCCATATTGTGAAATCTAGCAATAATAAGGGAAGCAGTCTGAGATCCAGTTTGGTGTAGTGTGTAGTGATTGAGGCTGGAAACCAGGAGATTAGGAGTTCTCATCTTATCTTATGCCAAAGCTACCTGGGCGACCTTGGGCCGGACACTTTCTTACAGCCCTAGAAAGGAGCCAAGGGCAAAGCACACCTGAAAAACCTTCCTAAGAAAATGACAGGAAGTTGTCCAGGCTGTCATCTGGTGTCCAAAACTCAAAGAGAAAGAAAAGGGGGAGGGAGGTGGGAGGGAGGGAAGGAGGGAGGAGGAGGAGGATGAGCAGGGGAGGAAGGGAGGGAGAGGGAGGGGTAACAGGGAAGGGAGTTCTGTATTTGTATTTTCTTGTATTGAATTTGTAGAAAATACTTGTGTTTTCTAGTCTCTAGACTAGTCTAATACTAGTCTCCCCTATTTATTTATTTATCAGCACAAATGCAACACAATGTAACAAAATACCACATAAAGAAATAGTTTCTGCCTGGATGGCTCCTAGGGTGAGTGTGCTCCCACCCACATTTGGGCATACCAGGTGTTGTGACACAATACACACACACACACATATGTGTGTGTGTGTTAGTTTGCTGAGCTGATCAACTAACACACATATCTGAAAAAAAATTACACAACGTAATTCTTGGCTTGCTGTCTAGATGGTTCTCTGGTGATGAGCCGAAAGGCAGGAAAGGAAACAGTATGTCTCCTCCCTTAATTGGGGCCTATTAACAGGTTGTTGTGAAACAATAATATATATATATATGTCCAAAATCCAAAATCCTGAACGAGACATTCGGTGAAAGTTCAGCTTTCCCAAGAGGACGAGTTAGTAAATCAGGCTCAGGTAATCTACAACCACAACATGCCCAGGGGGTTGAAAAAAAACAACAGAAAGAGGAACGTGGTATAGCTAAGATTTACGAGTGTTCAGCTGGGCCGACAGTTGTTTTCCCAGCTCCAGAAGAAGTCCCAGCCAGCGTTCCTTCCCTTCCCCTCCTCCTCTGATTTATTTATTTATTTGTGTATATATTAACTCCCTTTCCTCATCCCCCTTAAATCTAGCAAATTTCTAACCCATATAAATCCAATTACCCATGTTTTGCCTTCGGGGAGTGAGAGAGATTAATGTGGCTATTTTGGCAGGAATATAAAAGGAAAGAGGTGGTAATAACAATAAAGGCTCATAAAGAGGAACTGATCGCCAAGCCTATGCCTCAAGCCAAGCTGTAATTCTTGCAACACTTTCTTGGCAATGCCAGCCAAGGACCTTTAAAACACACACACACAAAAGTAGGGACGCAAGTTATTTCTGTGCCACAAATAGGTCCGTCCGCAAAGGAACACTTTCTGTGCGATAGGCAAAAGCAGGCTGTATACTTCCCTAAACGAGCCATTTCTACCTGTTTGCACATCCACAACGCAACAGCTGCACATTTGTAGATGTGTACCTTTCATGCAGTGGCTCAGTAACTAAGATGCTGAGCTTATCGATCAGAAAGGTCGGCAGTTTGGCGGTTCGAATCCCTAGCACCACGTAACGGAGTGAGATGCTCCCGTTACTTGTCCCAGCTTCTTCCAACCTAGCAGCTCGAAAGCATGTAGAAATTAAAGTAGAAAAATTGGAGCCACCTTTCGTGGGAAGGTAACTGTTCCATGCATCTTCGGCGTTTAGTCATGCCAGCCACATGACCATGGAGACATCTTCAGACAGTGCTGGCTCTTCAGCTTTGAAACGGAGATGAGCACTGCCCCCTAGAGTTGGGAACGTCTAGTATATACTGTATGTGCAAGGGGAACTTTTACCTTTACCTTTTACCTTTCACTCTAGATTCTGACAGGTGTTCTGAAGCATGTACAGGCCAGGAACAAATTCCTTTGATTTTAATAAGAGAAATTAGATTGAAAGAGTTGCATTACCACCATGGATTTGGGGTACGAGCAAAAGGGACGAAAAGGAGAGCGATACACTGGAGTGCATCGATGTGCTTAGCCTTCCACTAACTTGTTTTAATTCTGACTTACAAGGGTACAATTATGCTGCTGCCTGAGATCTAACAGCATCCTAAAAAAAAATCCATTGTTTCAGAATACTTTCAGATTGGACTTCCAGAGAATAAAAGAAAAGGGGGGAAAAAGCAAAGTGTTTGAAGCTAACATGGAAGGTGGCCAACTTTGAGTTTGAACTGCAGCCTTGGTATAAACATACAGCCGTTGTGATGACTTACAAAAAATTTCTTTACCATCATGAATTTAGGGTCTGAGTGCAAGGGAAGAAAAGGAGAACACCTGAGAGCATGGATATATATATATATATATATCGCCTCAACCCGCTCGACTCTTCTTTGCAGGTTGTGCGAAGGCATCACTGACTTCCGCTCCTATTCTTCATTTTATAACCAGCTTTATCAGTGACATAAAGAGAGCTGCAAGCCAGGCAGAGAAAGAGGCTGGCTTGCACAGCCTGTAATCAAGTCTTCACGTTGTAAATAAGAGGCCAACTATTAGTAAAGGAAAGGCAGGAAAGCGTTTTACATCTGAACCAAAGAAACTTATTTCGGTTGTAATCGTGTTTAATTCAATCAGAGATGTTTTAGTTTTAGTTTAGTTTTATTTGATTTATATCCCGCACCTATCTCCTACAAAAGGACCCAGGGCGGCGCACAGGAAATTAAAACACAATATAAATATACAAATACATAATATCCTAAAACCACAATTAAACTTAAGAACCCTGTGCTAAAACAACATTTTAAGATCCCTCTAATTAAAATTTGTAAACTAAAACTCAGTCGTTGTAGGGTGGTCACGCTAGGCCGGCTTGATGGAGCAAGTGCGTCTTCAGGCGCTGGCGGAAAAGGCGGAGGTCCGAGGTGGTACGGAGTTTGGGAGGCAGGTCGTTCCAGAGGGTTGGGCCCACCACAGAGAAGGCCCTTCCCCTGGGCGTCGCCAACTGGCATGTTAATGCTCCGATTGAAAAAAAAAAGGTTTGGTGGTACATTCCAGGTGTCACTCACTTTAGTGACCTCACAGTTTGTGAGTGGGGCAGACAGAAGCTTTAGGAAGGAATGGATGGAACCTGATCAAGGAGAGATTCAACCTGGAAACAAGGAGAACATTTGCTAACAGTGAGAGCGATCAGCTAACGGAACAGAAGTTGTGGGAGCTTCATCATTGGAAGCTTCCAATAAGAGACTGGACCGCCATCTTTCAGAAATGGCGCAGGGCCTTCTGCTTGGGTGAGGGGTTGGACTAGATGACCTACAAGGTCACTTCCAACCCTGTTATTCTGTTAGGTAATATATAATAGGATAACAGGATATAATGCTATTCCTCCTTGCTATCTGGTTGCTATCACAACCACAGAACTGGTAGTAAACATTTTTGAATCCCACCACTGATTGAGACGATCCATAGACATCTTCCTTGCTTCCTTCTCGATCCACACCTTGTTGAGTCCCTGTGGGGAGAGGGAGCGGTTCTACAAATTAAATTTGAATTGAATTGAATTATTTGCTTGGTCTTCCAATAGCTCTTTTTTACATTCTGACTTGTAACGGTACAGTTAAACAACTGTCTGAGATCTAACAGTTTCCTAAAAAAAGATATCCATTGCTTCCTTCACAACTTTCAGATTAGACTTCCACAGAACAACAACAATAAAACAACAACAACACCCACCTCATGTGTTTGGAACTGAATTAGAAAGCAGCAAGTTTTGGGTGTGAGCTTTGTAGCCTGGGTATAAATATACGGCCATGGTGATGATGTCAGGTTTCCAAGTAATACACCCCATTCAATAAGAATTCCGAGGCAGGCAAATTCCTTAAAGAACATTTTATTGGGACATATCAAATTGGCACGTCCTTGGTGGAAAACCGGCTCTAGGTTCCCGCTGGTTTTTCACCCAATGAAAAGTCAAACTTTGTCACTTCCTGCCCCACCCTGAGTCCCCAGGCACATGGTCCAAACGGCATGCAGTCCAGTTGCAAGCTGACCTCAGTCTCCAACTTTCAAACACCTGCATCAGAGATGGTATTCAGCAGGTCCTGATTAGTTCTGGAGAACTGGTAGCGGAAATTTTGAGTAGTTCGGAGAACAGGTAAATAACGCCTCTGACTGGCCCTGCCCAAATCTATTCTCTGCCTCTTGAGTCCCAGGTGATCAGGAAGAAATGGAGATTTTGCAGTATCCTTCCCCTGGAGTGGGGAGGGAATGGAGATTTTGCAGTATCCTTCCCCTGGAGTGGGGAGGGAATGGAGATTTTGCAGCATCCTTCCCCTGGAGTAGGGAGGGAATGGAGATTTTACAGTACCCTTCCCCTGGAGTGGGGAGGGAATGGAGATTTTGCAGTATCCTTCCCCTGGAGCGGGGTGGGAATGGAGATTTTGCAGTATCCTTCCCCTGGAGTGGGGAGGGAATGGAGATTTTGCAGCATCCTTCCCCTGGAGTGGGGAGGAAATGGAGATTTTGCAGTATCGTTCCCCTGGAGTGGGGAGGGAATGGAGATTTTGCAGTATCCTTCCCCTGGAGTGGGGAGGGAATGGAGATTTTGCAGCATCCTTCCCCTGGAGTGGGGAGGGAATGGAGATTTTGCAGTATCGTTCCCCTGGAGTGGGGAGGGAATGGAGATTTTGCAGTATCCTTCCCCTGGAGTGGGGAGGGAATGGAGATTTTGCACCATCCTTCCCCTGGAGTAGGGAGGGAATGGAGATTTTACAGTACCCTTCCCCTGGAATGGGGAGGGAATGGAGATTTTGCAGTATCCTTCCCCTGGAGCGGGGTGGGAATGGGGATTTTACAGTACCCTTCCCCTGGAGTGGGGAGGGAACGGAGATTTTGCAGTATGCTTCCCCTGGAGTGGGGAGGGAATGGATATTTTACAGTACCCTTCCCCTGGAGTGGGGAGGGAACGGAGAATTTACAGTATCCTTCCCCTGGAGTGGAAAGGGAATGGAGATTTTGCAATATCCTTCCCTGGAGTGGGGAGGAAATGGAGATTTTGCAGAAACCTTCCCCTGGAGTGGGGAGGGAATGGAGAATTTACAGTATCCTTCACCTGGAGTGGAAAGGGAATGGAGATTTTGCAATATCCTTCCCCTGGAGTGGGGAGGGAATGGAGATTTTGCAGAAACCTTCCCCTGGAGGGGGGAGAGAATGGAGATGTTAGAGTTTCCTTCCTGTGGAGTGGGGAGGGAATGGAGAATTGACAGTATCCTTCACCTGTCTTGCCCACCAAGCCATGTCCACCAAGCCATGCCACACCCACCAAGCCACACCCACAGAACTGGTAGTAAATATTTTGAATCCTACCACTGCCCTGCACCAAAGTCCTTGATTCCCTGGGGAAATAATTATATTTAGGCTACAACACCCCTGTTGTCTCTACACCCCATTTCCTGGCCCCTTCGCTGCTGGCTATGTCAGCCTTGCAGCAGTGAGAAGGAAACCCTCCCTAGAGAACACTAACAAAAGAAAATGGGCCACAGCTCAGCCAACTTTATGGTGACAGATGACTTGCGAAGTATTACAACTGGATTAACATTTAAGGTCAGAAATATTGTCACCTGCTTTTATTAAAAAAAACCCACCCCATTCTTACAGCATAAGCTCTTAAACCCCGAGCAGGCATAACATCATTGATCTTAGGATAAATATCAAGTGATTCTTGAGATAAAAAAGGAAATTAATAGGACAAATACTCAAGATCCAGACTTTTTCAGAAATCATTGGAGACTAAACAGACTAGGTACTCCTCAGCTTCTGGTAGTCCTTGACTTATGGCCACAATGGAGCCCCAAATCTCCATTGCTAAGTGAGACAATTGTTTTCATCATTCGGATGAGAAGCAAAACGTCTTCAATGCAAAACCAGAAAGTCCAGTTGCCTCTTGAAAAAAAAGAAAAACACCTTTGCAAGTTGATTTTGTTGATTTTGATGAAAAGAAGGACCAGGGGAGACATGATAGCAGTCTTCCAATATCTCAGGGGCTGCCCCCAAGAAGAGGGAGTCAAGCTATTCTCCAAAGCACCTGAGGGCAGGATAAGTAGCAATGGGTGGAAACCAATCAAGGAGAGAAGCAACTTAGAACTAAGGAGAAATTTCCTGACAGTTAGAACAATTAATCAGTGGAACAGAAGTTGCCTCCAGAAGTTGTGAATGCTCCAACACTGGAAGTTTTTAAGAAGATGTTGGATAACCATTTGTCTGAAATGATACAGGGTTTTCCTGCCTGAGCAGGGGAGTGGACTAGAAGACCTCCAAGGTCCCTTCCAACTATTCTATTCTATTCTATTCTTCAAGATGCCAACTTTGGAGACTCCTGCTTTAATACAGTATACAAAGACAGGATTTAATCCTTTGCCTGCTGTTTGAAAGGAATAACAGAAAAAGGAGTCAGATCTTACCTAAGTACGTAAATTCTCAGTATTATGATGAAAAGGAACAAGGCAGGATTCAAGAAGTTTCCCACTTTGATCCTGAATTTTGACCTGGTTATCCAAGTGGTCCTTGACATGTGACCACAATTGGGGCGGGTGTTTTCCCTGCTAAGTAAGGCAGTCATTAAGTGAGTGATGCTGAATTTTATAAATGTGTCTTTGGCTACGATTGTTAAGGAAATCCCTGAAGTTGTTAAGTGAATCATATGGTTGCCCAGTGAAACCTTTATCCCGTTGACTTTGCTGGTCGGAAGCCACCTGGGAAAGTAACGCACAACACCAGGACACCACAAGTGCCTGAATTCTGATTCAGTGACGATGGGGATGTGCAAAGGTCATAAGTGCGAGGACTGGTCATACATCACTTTTTTCAGTGCTGTTGTGACTTCATATGTTTGCTAGATGAATCGTCGTAAGGTGAGACCCATCTATGCAAACTAAATAAGAGAAGGACATAATATAGAGACAGATGGATTTTTTTTTGAAACAAACAACATTCAGGAAGAACAAAAAGATATTTTTTTTAACAAAAGAGAAGCTTAAGAGAAACACTGACATTAAGCAAGTTCTCATTACAATATTAAGAACTCAATTAATTCCATCTTTTCTCATTTGCTTAGAATATTGGATTGTACCATGGCAGACGTAGCTTGACATTAGTATCAGTGTTCTTAAGGATTTTTTTTTCTCCCCTCCTTACAATTCTTATTCACTCTACTGAAAGAAAGAAAAATTTGCATTAGAAATTCTGTAAAAGGAGAAGAGCGTTTAACTGAAATATTCGTGGCAGACTGTGGTGCTTTTGTGATTTTTAAATTGGATTGTAGTGAGTTATTATGCGACTTTTTGATGCGGCAATGTATTATTTCCTATTGTGCCTAACAATATTGGGCTGCGTGCACGAATGTTGTATGTCTTATGCTTCAGTCATTTTTCCAGCAAGTTGCAGTTGCGCGAGGTTTCCATGCTGCCTTTCAACCTTTACCAAAGACATCAGAAAGGGATTTATGCTAAGGTTCTCTGCAGTTGTAAGGCTGCTGTTGCTGCTAAATCTTGCCCTAAGGAAATGGTTGGAGTTTTCCCCTTCCAGCAAGGTAGAATATTTGCAGCTGGCGTTGAGCAGGGAGGTCCTTGGTACTCTTTGATCTTGGTGGTTTTCTTGCACACTTTTCATTACCAAACTAGCATCTTCAATGCTAGAAGAGAGGGAGGTGTGGAAGGAGGAGGAGGAAGATGACAACTGTTGGGGTCCTTTGTGTTGTGGCCTGCCAGCAGAGCTGAGAGCAAATTTGGACAGTGAGGAGGTTGGGGAGGAACATGGGCCAGTCCTGGAGTCTGAGGAAGGCTCTGATGAGGCTCTGTGTTGGAGGCACCAGGGCCATATGCCAGTTATCAGCTGCCTTTGGAGTCAGGCATCAGTGAGGCAGATGAACAGCTGGAGCCTGTTCCCAGTGTGAGCTGCCAGGTGAAGGGAACAACTAAGGAACAAGGGTCAACCTGGCATTAAGGCCACTGGTGGATGGTGAATGGTCCCTCCCACAGGGAATAAAAGAGGAGCGAGAGGGGAGTGGCGTTTGCAGGAGACAATTAGTTCATTCCTGCATTCTTACCAAGTGTTGAGGCATCTGAAAGATCTCAGCCTGGCTAATCTCTAAGCCTGGTAAAGGTCAGTAATTGCGAACTCTCTTGAAAGACTGGGAGAGCAAAGACTTTGCTGGAGAGGAATTCACCGTAACTTAAATAAAAGGGGCTTATCTAGACAAGGAGTTGGCTTGGTGCTGCTGGGGAAGCCTAGGTCAGAACACTTAGCGCTCTTTGAGCTCGGTCATTTTCTTGCCGATGTTTCATTACCCAAACTAGGTAACATCATCAGTGCTATATCAGTAGCACTGATGATGTTATCTACTTTGGCTAATGCAGGGTTTCTCAACCTTGGCCACTTGAAGATGTCTGGACTTCAACTCCCAGAATTCCCCAGCCAGCATTTGCTGGCTGGGGAATTCTGGGAGTTGAAGTCCGGACATCTTCAAGTGACCAAGGTTGAGAAACCCTGGGCTAATGAAACATTTGAAAGTACCCAACCAAGCCCAGAAAATGCTAAGGACCCCAAATTTCACCCCTTCTTATAAAGTTCTGGGAGCCTCTAGGTTTGCCCACATAACACCGCTCCTGCGCGAGCTGCACTGGCTACCTGTGGCTTTTCGGGTGCGCTTCAAAGTGCTGGTTACTACCTTTAAAGCGCTCCATGGCATGGGACCTAGCTATCTGCGGGATCGCATCCTGCCCCATACATCCCTTCGGCCGATTCGCTCGCACAGAGAGGGACTTCTCCGGGTGCCGTCCACTAGGCAATGCCAGCGGGCGACGCCCAGGGGAAGGGCCTTCTCTGTGGTGGGCCCGACCCTCTGGAACGATCTACCCCCCGAAATTAGAACAACGACGGACCTCCGCTCCTTCCGCCAGAAGTTAAAAACTCACTTATTCCAGCAGGCCGGCCTGGCCTAACTCTTATACCTAGCTGTAAAAAAAAAAAAATGTTTTAATTTGAATTTTAAGGGAATTGTTAAGGTTTTAGGGATTTTAAATATTGTTTTAGCACAGGGGTAATTTAATTCGGTTTTAATATTTTGTATGTTGTATATTGTTGTATTTATTAGATTTTAATTTCCTGTGCACCGCCCCGAGTCCCCATGGGGGAGAGGGGGCGGTCTATAAATTTAAATAAATAAATAAATAAATTTAAATAAATAAATAAATAAATTTAAATAAATAAATAAATAAATAAATAAAGAAAGAAAGAAAGAAAGAAAGAAAGAAAGAAAGAAAGAAAGAAAGAAAGAAAGAAAGAAAGATGGAGGAATTATCTCCCATTTCATCTGGCCAAAGCTTTGGAGGAGACCTCTGAAATTTAGTCGTGACCATATCTGCCAAAGACTTCTTCTTTGTTCAAACCTCTGGTTCTGTGCCTCAGTTTCCCAGTCTTATCCACTCCTTGTATTGCTGAGAATTGCTGAATTCTCTTGGAGAAACTGCATATATTTTAATGATCGTTTTAATGATCAATGGATTTCTGCTCCATTAAACTCTCAGTTTCAAATGACAGAGAAAAATGGGATGTCTCGAGAAAGTCTTTGAGTATTGATTCTGGGATAAAAGGAGCTGAAGGGATCATGACATCCCGTTCCAAGTTGTGCCACTGATTCTTTCGCTCAGGTGAATGTTTAACTTACAGTAGTCCAATTTCATTCCCAACTGCTGGAGTTTGTGTCAGATATTTATCCACGAGGTTGAGATGAGATTCCCTATCTTATGTATGAATCTTCTTTTTTATTTTTGCTTTGTTCTGGGCAGTTGTTCTTGGGGCTATTATAATTCTGGGAGCTAAAGTCCTTCAGACTTAAAGTTGCAAAGGTTGGAGACCCCTGCCCTAAACTAAATTGTTGAGTAGATCAAAGAAAATCATGCAAGGCTTAGTCCAAAAGCAAAAAGGGAACGAAATGAGACGTTTATCTCATATTTCAGCACGTTCAGTTTTTGTAGAGGGGGGCTCCACCAAGGTTGAAACGCAGCCCAAACACTAGATAGTCTTAAGCCCCAGAGCCTGCCTGAAAACTTCTCCTGACACCAAGTGACAGGCTCCCAATTGATATCCTCCAGAGGCCTTAAATGCAGTTCTGCTCCGTTTCTGGAACAAGTTTCATCTACCCTGAGAATCCTTGATTTGATGTGACGTCTCCCTTGGCTGGCTTCTCTTGATGTTTCTCTTTGTTTCCAGCTACTGCAAGCAGGTAGCAGATATTTTAAGGAAGTTTGTACACTCATTTGGGGTTGTTGGTGTGTCTGTTCGCAGGATCATGGATTGTTTACTTGCGGGTAACTATTATCCTGGAGCAGGAATAATATAAAAGCGAACTGTGAACTCAACATTAATGAATGGATTAAGTAGCCACGGGTAGATCATTACGTGCCAGTCTCAGTGTGACCATCTGCAGATGAATAAACCTACCTTACAGGACTGTAATGCTAATTATTAAGAGAACGCTGGTGTTTTGTCAATTAAACCATATGTTCCTTATCTTTTCTCTTTCCCATAACACATTAGAGGCAAACATTCATTTTTTCTATGCCATCCTGATCATTGTTGGATGATGTATAAAATCTGACGAAGGTAGAAATAAACTTTTTCTGGAGTTGGCTAGGCAACGCTATCCGATGGTGACACCGAAGGGTGGATTCTAATTCTCACAACAACCAACTACCAAAAAGTTAGATTAGATCAAAGTTTTCCAACGGTGGCAACTTTAAGGCATGTGGACTTCAACTCCCAGAGTTATCTAGCCAGCCGGAGAATTCTGGGAGTTAAACTTCACATGTCTTAAATGTCAGTAAGGTTTGGACGTCCCTGGATGTCACTGTTACTCAGTCCAGGCCAAATCAATATGAATTCTCAGCCAGGTGAGTGATTCAGAAAGACAACGGTATATAGTATCAATGCAAATTTATGCTGTCTTGAGCTAAGATTGAGGACATTGATTGGATTCTTGGTCAGGGGTGGGCTTCAAAAATTGCAGCAATGGGTTTGCTGCCTCGTTGCGGGGTAGGCGTGGCCATGGTGGGCGTGACCTAGTCAGCCTCCTGCACCACAGTGGGTGGGGTGTTTTTCTCCCCCCCCCCCCAGGCTCTGGAGGGTTTTTGCAAGTCTCCAGGAGGGCGAAAACTGCTTCCCCCTGGCTCTGGCTGGAAACAGGCCACTTCCAGACTTCTGGAACATCCTATAAGGCCATTTTCCGCCGTCCACAAGCCCTGCACTTACCTGGCATGATTTAATGGGCTGGGTGGAGATTCCTGGGAGGGTAGGGTGGGCATGGCTAGCCAGGGGTGGCATTTGGGGGTTCGCCGAACTGGGCAGAATCCTTGCTAGATAACCACCTGAACCCGTGGTTATCTAGCAAGCCCACCCCTATAATCTTAGCCCATTCTGTGGGCCAATAGTTGGGTTACTTGGGACAGGAAGTAAATTCCATTCCAAAGGTGGCTTTCCTGAACTGAAAAAATATGACGGTTTTCTGTGGTGGATGCGTTAAACTTTTTAAGTTAAGGAGGGTTTCATTCCACCTGGAGCTGAATACCGATGCATATTTGAGACAGGGTTGCAAACCTGACTCAAAGAGACATTTATTTATTGGAATGAATTTGACAAGCCTCAGTTGTCTTCCCTAACGTGATTTGACATTTATCGATTCCCTTTGTTTATTATTTAGCAGTCAATCACTTTGTCAACCCTGAAGTGAACCTGGCTGAGGCCATCTTGGAGGCTTCAGGGTTGCCACACAACAGAGGGAGGGAGGAAATACCGTATTTTTCAGAGTATAAGACGCACCTTCCCTCCCCCCCCAAAAAAGAGGCTGAAAATATGGGTGTGTCTTATACACTGCATTTTTGGCCTCCCGAAACCCCGCCCCCTTTGCAGAAATGGCCCTGCATAGCCTTTAGGAGGCTTCCAGAGTGCTCCTAGGGGGTTGGGGAGGGCAAAATGAGTGAAAATTGGGCCATTTGTTTCTCGTTTTCCCCCCTGCAACCCCCAGGAGCACTCTATAAGCCTCCTAAAGGCTAAGCATCAAAAAAAAAAAAAAACAGGCCGTTTTTGGGAGGTCTGCAGAGTGCAATAACTTTTTTTTTAAAAAAATTGCCTCTTCAAAATCTTGGTGTGTCTTATACTCCAAAAATATAGTTAGATGGGGTTTTGTAGCCAAAACAATAAAGCTTTCCTGTGGGAACCAAGGACAGTCTCACAGGCGGCTGCCTAGAGGAGGAGTGAAGTAACCAAGCAATCAGCCAGCACTTTGCTTGGACAGTATGCCCAGTGACTTAGGGGGAAAGGGAAAACTTTTACTTTTTAATTAGGGGAAAGCTGCAGGAAGTTGGCTTACACAAGTTGTGCTGACAAGATGTATCCAATGAATTGTTCTTTGAGGAACTCCCTGCCTCAGAGTTCTGCTTCCTATGGGTGCATTACTTGGAATACTGACACACTTCAGACTTCAGCTCATGCCTTACCTGGGGGGGGGGGGGCAAAAGTAGACATGGCCAGCTCCATGTCACTCATGTCAGGGGCGCCTGTGGTGGCTCTAGGGCTTTGCCAGCAAAAATTGGCTTCCAAGCTCCATCTTCGACCGTGACGGCCTCCTGCAACCCTCTGCCAGAGAAAATGGAGTCACGAGGGTAGCCTTCCCAAGCTCCATTTTCGCTGGCAGAGGCACCTCCAGTCCTTCATTGTTTCCAAGATGGCCCCCTGGGCCAGATCTAAGCACCCTGTGAGCCGAATACATTCCCCCGGGCCTTGAGTTTGACACCCCTGACCTAGAACGTCCAACCTTGGCAACTTTCAGACTTGTGGATTACAACTCCCAGAATTCCCCACCCTGCGATGAATCTGACTGGAGAATCCTGGGAGTTGAAGTCCACCAGTCTTAAAAGAGCCAACTTTGCAGACCCCTGGTGTAGGAGGCTGAGTAGGCCACGCCCACAATCGCCCTCCCTACCCAGCAACTGGACAGAGAACTGGTTGCTAACATTTTTGGAATCCCACCACCGAAACTATCTAAATGTTTTAAATGAAGAAATAGGTAAGAACTCAAAAGGCAGCTCTTCCCTAGACATTCCCGTAGTATATCTTTAGTGATGGTGGTAATTTGCTTCGGTTTGGCGTTATTTCTTCCTCTGGGTGAGGGACAGTAAAAGTAAATTGCCCTGGGATAACTCAGCATGTCTCTCTGATATTGTAGCCATTGATATTATCTTGGCAACAACATTGAGGTCGATAGCCCTTGTCTTCCTTTGGAATGGGTTTTTTACTTCCTAATCTAGGTTATACCCCCGTGGGTCTTCTGGTGGCCTCCCATCCAAATATTACCTGGATCCATCTCTGCTTAATTTAAAAGATCAGCCAAGACCAGCTAGCATGGCCATCAACCATTTCCTGAACTCTTTGTGCAAGTTGTTCTATTCATTGCAAGTCGTTTACATTCTGTGTGAAGTGTTAATACCAGTTTATGATTCCTTGGTAAGGCCACACTTGGAATAGTGCATTCAGTTTTGGCCACCAAGATGTAAAAAAGATGTGGAGACTCTAGAAAGAGTGCAGAGAAGAGAAACCATGATGATTAGGGGACTGGAGGATAAATCATATGAAGAACAGTTGCAGGAACTGGGTATGTCTAGTTTAATGAAAAGAAGGACCAGGGGAGACATGATAGCAGTGTTCCGATATCTCAGAGGCTGCACAAAGAAGAGGGAATGAAGCTATTCTCCAAAGCACCTGAAAGTAGGACAAGAAGCAATGGATGGAAACTAATCAAGGCAAGAAGCAACCTAGAACTGAGTGGAAATTTCCTGACAGTGAGAACAATTAACCAGTGGAACAACTTTCCTCCAGTTGTGAATGCTCCAGCACTGGACAATCATTTGTCTGAAGTGGTTTAGGGTTTCCTGCCTAAACAGGGGGTTGGACTAGAAGACCTCCAAGATCCCTTCCAACTCTGCTCTACTATTCTATTCTATTCTATTCTATTCTATTCTATTCTATTGGGTCTCTTGGGGAGAGACGGCGGTATAGAAATATAATAAAATAATCTAAATCTAAATCTAAATCTAAATCTAAATCTAAATCTAAATCTATTCTATTCGTTTCCTGATTATTGTCTTGAGACCTGATCTTGCAAGTTATTGTCCCAGAACAGTGGCAAATTGGCTAACACCCTAATAATATGTGGCCTGCTATATGCCAAAGAAGAAATCATCAATGTACAATGTGTTCAATGGTCAATATTATAAACAGGCTCAATAGGGGCCAAGCATTGATTGAATGAACTGGAACTAGAGACAGATTTAGAGGTTCTCCCTGCCAGAAGAGAGGGTCCATTGTGTTAAAAGGAAGATAGGGGTGGGGGACAGAAACTATATGGCAGTTATTACAGTTTAACAACTCTGTATATCCGTTACACAGTTGTTAGCACTAGATAGGCCTTAAATAATCAATTGGTATTTAATTAGCATACAGTACAATTACTGCCTTCTTAAATTTATAATGATAAACCAAAGTTGCAAGTTATTGGATGCTAATTACCAACTGATGATTAGAAACAGCGAAAGAAATTTGCCAGCCTCATTCCCGATATAATATGGCATGTCCATTGCCTATTGCGGAGCCGAGCAGCGTGCCTTGTTTTTCCCTCTGCTTTAGCAATCAATGGCTGTTTAATGTACAATATTTGTCTAATTAACTCTAAATTATATTCTCATCGACAACTTTGCTGGATAAGAGATCTGCATCGTGTATGATGGATTAGACACAGAAGCCTCTGGTTAGCGGAATCGCAGCCTGCGCCTGTATGAGACTGATTCCAAAATTATAGCCCTCTTCCTTTTCATAGTTCACACTCTTTTGTGTGTGTGTGTGTGTGTGTGTGTGTGTTTACATTTGTGCTGATAAATAAATAAACAAGGGAGACTAGTATAGATCTATTTCAAGCTATTTAGCTCTCATCAGCTAGCCATACCCTTACTGGGATTTGAACCAGGGCTGTATTACATGTTAGGCAGATGTTTTAGCCACTAAGCCACCAGGTTCTCCTACTGATCAGCTGAGCTAGGGGAACAAGTATATACTTGTGTCACAACACCCTGGTAAGTCCCAATTAAGGGAGGAAGCAAGCTGCTTGTAACACAAGCTGCTTGTGATATATACTTGTGACATATATATATATATATATATATATATATATATATATATATATATATATATATATATATATATATATATATATATATATATATATATATATATATATATATATATATATATATATATATATATATATATATATATATGCTTTCGTAGATTTTCAAGGGTGTAGGTATGCTGGCATTGCTTGCTTCGGGTATTTTCCCGTGTATAAGGCATGGAAATGTTATTGCAACATTTCGACAAGATCTCACTTGTCATCGTCAGGCTTCGGTCTGTGATTGCGAAGGCGTCGCCATTCCTTAAATCTTGGTGGGGGGGTGGAGTGCTGACTATTGTTGTCAGTGGGTTGATTGGCTCTGCAGCTGTATCATGATTGGTAGATTGATGCTGATTGGTTTTATTTGTATGTTTCTCCTTATTTTGAATTTCAACGGCTTGGGTGGAGGGGGGGGCTCGTCTGTTGGTCAGTGCTGGTTTCCAGATGCCTGGTAGGCGGGAGGTGTCATCACATTTGTAGGCCACCAGGTTCTCTTCCTGATCAGCTGAGACAGGAGGATAAGTGTATACGTGTCACAACACCCTGTTAGGCCCCAATTAAGGGAGGAAGCATACTGCTCTCCTTTTCTGCCTTTCGCCTCATCACCAGAGACCATCTAGACAGAAAGCTATGAGTTCCGTTGTGTAATTTTTTATATGTGTGTTACATTTTTATATATATATATAATTTATACATTTTTCTTATACAAACGTGTGCTTCGTGAACAATGTGTGGTCTATGTTTATCTGCTTATACATCATATTTTCCAATTTCTAATTTCTACCTCTACTTTCTAGCCATTGAGAAAACAAATCCCAAATGAAAAAAAAATATTCTGTATCTCCAAAGAAATCTGCTTGGATTTGATAATTTGTAACGTTGACATGATGGACTGGGATTTGAGTCTTCTAACCTATTTGGGTTAGGTTAGACTGGAACAGGTTTGTGATTGTCTTACCATAGTTTTGATAGGGGCTGTGGTTTGTCAGGCTCAACGAATCAGGTCCATCCCTTGTTGCACTTCAGAAGATTTATTGTTCAAGCCCGTAAAGAAGAATCTGACTCACTGAAGTTCACATTAAAATGGCAGCCAGGAAGGGCCAACGGAATTGAAGAGGGTGGGTCTTAGACTCTTTATTAGACTCTTTATTTATTTATTAATTTTAATTAGGGTTGGTTGGTTTTTTTCACTTTTAGGCCAAATTGTTGAATATGTCTTTCAAAAAACTTTTTAAACTTTTATATATTTATTTTTACTCTGGCTGTACACCACCCTGAGTCCTTTGGGAGTAGGGCGGTATAAAAAAAACCAATAAACCTAAACCTTTGTGGGAACATAATGATTCTCAGCTGATGACTCATTTAACTCCTTCTCCCCAGCTCTGCTTCCTCTTCTCCTATAGTTCAGGTCACTGTGTTAACTCAAACATTGGTTTGAGTAAACCACACGTCAAGCTGTCTGGTATTGATAGTTGAGCCTCATGAAGCTGTCTTTGGCAAGGTTTATTGAGATAAAGGAGATGAAGTTCAACAACTCAGGCACCAAATCACTTTTAATGTCGGAGGATCTATTGTCCACAAATATATGGACATATATAGAAACCTTTCGATTCTGTAACAGCCTTCCTAAAAACACAGAAAGAGAGCTTGCAACTGGCTGTTTATATAATGGACTCTTGAATCTCTTATCGATCTGAAAGATAATTCTTCCAGCATGTTATATGAACACAAAACCACTCAGAAGCAGGGAAGGATACCAGAGTGTGACATCTAGAAATACAATCAGTTGGACATCCAGTCGGTTGAAATACCATATTTTTGGAGTATAAGATGCACCGTTTTCATTAAACTAGACATACTCAGTTCCTGCAACCGTTCCTAATATGCTTTATCCTCCAGTCCCCTAAATGGTTCTTTGGAGAATAGCTTGACTCCCTCTTCTTTGGGGCAACCCCTGAGATATTGGGACACTGCTATCATGTCTCCCCTAGTCCTTCTTTTCATTAAACTAGACATACCGAGTCCTCATAGAGACATTATGAATGGAGGTAAAAGGGAACACTGCCATGTGCAACTTCCTTCAGAGAAAATATGGGATACGGGTAGTCCTCAAATTACAATAGTTCAAAGTTACAATGGCACTTAAAAAAGTGACTTGTGGTCACCTGATCCCATTTTGTGACCTCATGACAAGGAAAGTCAATGGGGAAGCCAGATCTGCTTAACAACTGGGTGACTAACATATCAACTTCAGTGATTCACGTAACAACTGAGGCAAGGAACATCGTAAAATGAGGCAAAACACACTTAACAAACGTCTCACTTAACAACAGAAATGTTGAGCTCAATTGTCATTGTTAGCCAAGGACTAGCTGTATATTGTTGGTAGGTCGGATGGCTTCATGAACACGTTCCTGAAAATGTGAAAATGGCAAAGTTGACTATTTTAACGAAAGAAAATAATAGAAGTACTTTTATTTTCCAGATGGAAACCACTTCTGAATTTTTCTGAAGTGGGAAAGAATGAAACTTTGACTTGGGGGGTTTACTGATTCGATTGATAGATATTTATAGAAATGTCTTGCTCCAGTGGTTCTCTGGGCGTGGCTTGGTGGATGTGGTGTGGTTTGGTGGACATGGCTTGGGACCAGCCATAGGTAGCATTTGCCGGTTCTCCGAACTACTCAATATTTCCACTACTGGTTCCCCGAACTACTCAATATTTCCACTACTGGTTCTCCGAACTACTCAATATTTCCACTACTGGTTCCCTGAACTACTCAATATTTCCACTACTGGTTCTCCGAACTACTCAATATTTCCACTACTGGTTCCCCGAACTACTCAATATTTCCACTACTGGTTCCCTGAACTACTCAATATTTCCACTACTGGTTCTCTGAACTACTCAATATTTCCACTACTGGTTCCCTGAACTACTCAATATTTCCACTACTGGTTCTCTGAACTACTCAATATTTCCACTACTGTTTCTCCGAACTACTCAATATTTCCACTACTGGTTCTCCGAACTACTCAATATTTCCACTACTGGTTCTCCCAACTACTCAATATTTCCACTACTGGTTCTCCAAACTACTCAATATTTCCATTACTGGTTCTCCATACTACTCAATATTTCCAGTACTAGTTCTCCAAAGTACTTAATATTTCCACTACTGGTTCTCCAAACTACTCAATATTTCCACTACTGATTCTCCATACTACTCAATATTTCCAGTACTAGTTCTCCAAATTACTCAATATTTCCACTACTGGTTCTCCAGAACCTGCTGGATTTCACCCCTGGCTTGTCCATATTATTATGAAAAGACCAAAAAGTCACAATTTGATGCTAATGCCTTATTTTACTGCAACAGAGAGAGTCGGAAGTCAATGTTTCTTTTTTCTTCTTCTCATCCTTTCTCACTTCTCTTCCCCCCTCTTCCTCCCCAGCGTTTTCCTATTTACTTTCCTATTTTGTATCTTATTCCATCTTATAACTCCATAAAAAATGTTAAACAGAAAATGTGGAACTGGCTGGTCCTTCTAGTTGACAGTACCAACACTTCCTCTAGATGCTGCTAACCGACTCCGACTAACTTTTATAAAGACAGACAGTCACTTCTGGGTTGCTACCCGCCATAAATATAATAAGAGGAAAAAGAAATAGCAACTGCAGTAGTACTAGAAGGAGGTAGAAGGAATAGTTTGCATTGTGTTCAGTTTGCCGTTGACTGATGCTGACAGATTCATGAATACTTGATGAGAGTTGAGAAACTTGGTTCAAGGCCAGCTTTAGGGAGCTCTGGCACACTTCCTCGTAATTGTTCGTGGCAAACCACTGCCCATCCCAGTTGCTCAGGGAAGGGAGAAAGAGGCATTTTGCACTGAAGAAATGTGTCAATTGGGTAGCCTGAGTGACAGACTTGGACAGAGGGCCCCCAGGCTGTATCTGAAAAATCAGCTTGTCCTTCACACTCCAAACGGATGTTAATAACTGCACCGAATGGATGTCAAAGCAGAAAATGCTAGGAAATGAGGCAGTCGGAGTCTGAAGGAGAACAGCCAGGAGAAAAGGTGTCAGGTCTACTGAGCCAGCCACTTGCCGTACGTCACATCAACATCATCATCATTTAATGACCCCCACAATCCCTGGCGGGGTGGAGTCTGGGCAACTGAATGGAGCTAGCAGAGTCGTTGAATGGCCAGATGTACTTCCTGTCACTAATGCGGAGTTTTTGTTCAGCAGATATGTTCTCAGTGTATTTCCCAGAGAGAGAAATATCTGCCTCTACCTGGGATCAAACTCACAGCCTCCTGATTGGGAGGCGAGAGCTCCACCTCTAGGCCACCACACCACTCTGCGCGGTATAGCACATATACTGTTCATATATAGGTCATGGAATTATAGAATCATAGGGCTGGATGAGAATCTTGGAGTGCTTATACCCGTGATGGTGAACCCAAGGCACACGTGCCAGAGGTGACACACAGAGCTCTCTTTGTGGGCACATGCACCATTGCCAGCTGCTCTTCTGATTTCCAGTGTGTGCATGCACACCAGCCAGCTGATCTTCACACATGCTGGAGCCCTGAAAACCCAAAGACCAGCTGGCTGGTGTGCATAGTGCAGCTGGTCTCTAGGTTTCTGGGGCTCTGGTGTGTGAGAAGACCAGCTGGCTGGTGTGCAAGCACACACTGGAAACCAGAAGACTAGATAGCTGGTATGTGTATGTGCACCAGTCAGCTGGTCTCTGAGTTTCCAGAAAATAGCAACAGCACTACCAATAGCACTTAGACTTATATGCCACTTCACAGTGCTTTCCAGCCCTCTCTATGCAGTTTACAGAGTCAGCCTCTTGCCCTCAACAGTCCGGTTTCCCCCACCATAGAGTCTCCTCCTAGCGCAGTATCCTTTTTCCTCTCTCTGTCCTAACCGAAATCCCTATGAATTGTGGAGCTGACCGGCGACAGGGAGCCGCAGCAGAGGGATGAAAGAGCCACATGCGGCTCCAGAGCTGCGGGTTGCTGGCCCCTGGTGAAGAGTGTAGATTGGGATATCATTGGTCCGGGAGAATGGCGAATCCGTTTCACTTGCAAACAGCAAGGCAAATGTATCCACAGCCCAGACGGAGATGCAGAGAGTGTTTCTGTGAAGTTTCATTCCTGAATTGTGATTAGGGGATGAGAATTGGGCTCCCTTTCAACTGCTGGTGAGCGGAATGCACAAGACCTCTGCTGATGGATATGATTTATGCTTCCCGCTGTTTGAGTGACCCAATTTTTTACTTCTTCTGTTATATAACTCTTCACTTCATCACTTACTAATTGATTTCCTCAAGACCGTATCAATAGCTCAAGGACGGACTATAAAAGATGCATATCTATCTATCTATCTATCTATCTATCTATCTATCTATCTATCTATCTATCTATCTATCTATCTATCTCTACCTATCTAATCTCTCTCTCTCTAATATTTCTCTCTCTAATATCTGTATCTCTCTCTCTCTCTCTCTCTATTTATCTATCTAATCTATATCTCTAATATCTGTCTGTCTCTCTCTCTCTCTAATATCTGTGTCTATCTATCTATCTATCTATCTCTAATATCTCTGTCTGTCTGTCTGTCTGTCTGTCTGTCTGTCTGTCTGTCTGTCTGTCTGTCTGTCTATCTATCTATCTATCTATCTATCTATCTATCTATCTATCTCTACCTATCTAATCTCTCTCTCTCTAATATTTCTCTCTCTAATATCTGTATCTCTCTCTCTCTCTCTCTCTATTTATCTATCTAATCTATATCTCTAATATCTGTCTGTCTCTCTCTCTCTCTAATATCTGTGTCTATCTATCTATCTATCTATCTATCTATCTATCTCTAATATCTCTGTCTGTCTGTCTGTCTGTCTGTCTGTCTGTCTGTCTGTCTGTCTGTCTGTCTGTCTGTCTGTCTGTCTGTCTGTCTATCTATCTATCTATCTATCTATCTATCTATCTATCTATCTATCTATCTATCAATCATTTGTGTATCTCTATCATCTCCCCCCTGTCCTTCTCCTTTTGCTGTGGTGTTGTAGTTGCAGGGGGTGGGAATTTTTCCATATAGCCCACCTAATTCTTAAAAAACAAAAAAGAGGGGATGCATCAGGCAGACGTTTCTTCAACCTAGAATTATTTCCATCCACAAATTATAATTCCACGCTCATGTGGGTCAACCCAGCATCTTATGCTTCTTCTTCTGCAGGGTGTCATCATATAACATCCTCTTTCTCATCCCTGAAATTTCTCCTTCTTTTGCCAGAGGTTTGAGCCTTAACCCTCTTAGCTCTCATGTCAAATGAGACGTTCCTTTAAATGCAGACTATCTAAGTCTCTCTCTCTCTCTTCTCTGTGTCTGTCTTTTCCCCTCTCTCTGTCTTCTCGCTCTCTCTCCCTCTTCTCTCTCTCTCTCTTTTCTGTATCTGTCTTTTCTCTTCCCCTCTCTCTTTCTTCTTTCTCGCTCTCTCTTCTCTCTGTCTCTTTTCTGTACATGGGGCTCCCCTTGAGGTGCACCCGGAGGCTCCAGTTGGTCCAGAATGCGGCCGCGCGGGGGATTTTGGGAGCCTCACGATGCTCTCACGTAACACCACTCCTGTGCGAGCTGCACTGGCTACCGGTGGCTTTCCGGGTGCGCTTCAAGGTGCTGGTCACCATCTTGAAAACGCTCCATGGCACAGGGCCCAGTTATTTGCGGGACCGTCTCCTACCGCATATCTCCCTTCGACCGGTCCGCTCCCACGGGGAGGGCCTCCTTAGGGTGCCATCTGCCGGTCAATGCTGGCGGGCGGCGCCCAGGGGGAGAGCCTTCTCTGTGGCAGGCCCAGCCCTCTGGAATGACTTACCCCCCAAACTTCGTACCATGACGGACCTTCGCCTTTTTCCCCGTTCACTGAAAACACACTTCTTTCACCTAGCTGGCCTAGCTTAGAGCTTAGATTTTAGATTTTAGCTTAGACTTTAGCCTAGATTTTAGACTAGAAATAATTTAACTGTATTTGGTAGGGTTTTTAAAAAGGTTTTAGTTATATTTTAGCACAGGCTAGTTAATTTAATTTCATTTTAACACTGTATTGTATTTATTGTATTGTTTTATATTTGGCTGTGAGCCACCTTGAGTCCCTTCGGGGAGATAGGGCGGGATATACATCCAAATAAACTGAAACTGAAACTGTATCTGTCTTCTCTCTCTCTCTCTCTCTCTCTCTCTCTCTCTTGCTCTCTCTGTCTTCTCTCTCTCTCTCTCTCTCTCTCTCTTGCTCTCTCTGTCTTCTCTCTGTCTTCTCTCTCTCTGTCTTCTCTCTCTCTCTCTCTCTCTCTCTCTCTTGCTCTCTCTGTCTTCTCTCTCTCTCTCTCTCTCTCTGTCTTCTCTCTCTCTCTCCTCTCTTGCTCTCTCTGTCTTCTCTCTCTCTCTTGCTCTCTCTGTCTTCTCTCTCTTGCTCTCTCCGTATTCTCTCTCTCTCTCTCTTGCTCTCTCTGTCTTCTCTCTCTCTCTCGCTCTCTCTGTCTTCTCTCTCTCTCTCTCTCTTGCTCTCTCTGTCTTCTCTCTCTCTCTCTTTCCCTCTCTCTGTCTCTCCCTCTCTCCATTGTCTCCCCCACAGAATTGCCACATTATAGAGAATGATTTTGTTTTTGTCGGTTGGTTGGGTTTTTTTTGTTTTTGTTTTTGCTGGAGTTACACACTGGTCTTTCTCTGCAGTGAGAACACTTGGTGCTAATGAAGAGGACATAGGAAATGACTCCCCTGAATATTGAAAGGAAAAGGTTAAAGACCTTTTTGAATGCCTCGTAGTCAAAAGAACGCTTAAAGCCTCTCTTTTCCACACAATAATTCCAGAAAATTAGCAGTGCTTAACTCCTGACAACATTAGACCCTTCCTTGCCTTTTTATTATCAGCTCCATCACTAATGTAATGATGCTCCTTTGGTGGAAAAAAAAATCTGATAAAAATCCATCGTGGACTGATTCAGAGCACAAAAGAATATAGAATCGTAATGTGGAGTTCAGTGGGAAATGGATTTCTAATAAGCAGTTATTAGCCCAACTTCACAAGAGCTGGTGTTTCTTTCCAAGGACTATGTACAAGTAACCCATGGCAATTTCTAGAAACTAAATACAAATTAATTCCCACATCTGGAGAGAAAAAAGTTTATTTATAGTATTGCATTTATTAGTGTTGGTTTTTTTTAAATTTTAAAACAAGGATGCCATCATTGTTTTTGTTAATTACAGCTTGCTAAATAATTTTCTTCACGTAGGCATGAATTTTAAGTAGCGAAAATATTATTGTTGCATTGCGGGAAATATGCGTGAGAGGGAAATGTGCTTCTGTAGGTTCTTTCTTACATCTGGCAGTGGAAACAGCTGCATCTAGGAGGTGGTTTGCTCCTGCTGATGGAAAGAGACAAAATGAGGGAATAACCTGTCAGGCCGGGAAACCATCTTTTGCATTGGGCCTTCAGGCCTGCCACATTTATTGCCGTGGGAAACCAGGAGGGGGGAATTATATGGAGCGGGATAGATATAGTCAAAATAACATTCCTTTCTCAGAGATTCAAGGACATTTTGACCTGCACCTGGAGTGGTGTGACTGGGAGGCATTTACAGTTGAGATGATGCTTGATTGGACCATGTGATGGACATATGGGTGCTGGGCAGGGACTGGAACTTTCATTTGGGTGGGGAAAACCTGGAAACTTTCAGATTTGGGTTTTCCCAGATGTGCCAAAATGACATCTCTAATAAAGTGGAACTTTAAGTGGTGGCTTAATGGCTAAGGCGCAGAGCTTGTCGATCAGAAAGGTCGGTAGTTCAGCCATTTGAATCCCTAGCGCTGCGTAACGGAATGAGCTCCCATTACTTGTCCCAGCTTCTGCTAACCTAGCAGTTCGAAAGCATGTAAAAATGCAAGTAGAAAAATAGGAGCCAACTTTGATGGGAAGGTAACAGCATTCCATGCGCCTTCGGTCTTTAGTCATGCCAGCCACATGATGACAGAGATGTCTTCGGACAGCACTGACCCTTTGGCTTTGAAAGGGAGATGAGCACCGCCCCCTAGAGTCAGGAAAGTCTAACACATATGTGCGAGGGGAACCTTTACTGTTACTTTTTAGAGATTCGGGTTTCCCCAGATGTGCCAATATGACATCTCTAATAAAATGGAACTCAGAGTCTTCTTTCGTTGGGGGTGTTATTTGGAACCCTGACAATACCAGGATCTATTACAGGGCCATTGGAGTGGGGATGGAATGGAGATTTTGAAGTATCCTTCCCCTGGAGTAGGATGGGAATGGGGATTTTGCAGTATCCTTCCCCTGGAGTGGGGAGGGAATGGATATTTTGCAGTATCCTTTTCCAGGAGTGAGAAGGGGCTGGAGATTTTGCAGTATCCTTCCCCTGGAGTGGGGAGGAAATGGAGATTTTGCAGTATCCTTCCCCTGGAGTGGGAAGGGAATGGAGATTTTGCAGTATCCTTCCCCTGCCACGCCCACCAAGCCATGCCCAAAGAACCAGTAGTTGTAACAAAAATTGAATAGTGTACCAAAAATCTTCTAGTCCTACCAGTGGACTAGAAGACATTCAATGTCCCTTCCAACTCTCCTATTCTATGTTCTTCAGGCTAAAGGGCCTCCAAGGAACCTTCTGGTTTTTCAATGGACCCATCCATCCTCCAGCTTTAATTCCTTGCTTCTACTGGTTCCGGCACCTGCTGTCTCACACAGTTCTTCAAAAGCTTGCTGGATTGTGACCACAGTTCACTCTAAGGGGGAAACGTGTCTTGCTGTAAAACAAATAAAAGCATTCTGCTTGTCTTGGCGATTTGAAAACATCAGTTAGCTCGCAAACAATTATTATTATTTTTGAAATGTCATTTTATAGGGGCAATAACGCAACACAATAATCCGGAACAATTTAGCAGCATGTAGTTACCGAGCAAAGGGCCATTTATTCCATGAGCCGCGTAGCTGAAGCAAGACTTTTACACAAAATGGCAAACTAGGCAGAAGCAAAATGTCATTTCCTCGGCATATATTAGCGGCACGTCGGCAAGGAGCACCTTGCATTTCGGCCTGCCATTTGGCTGGCATTTTCTCACGTTTCAAAATTCTTGTAGCCAGGAAACGTTGCAAAGTATCGGTAGGGAGTTTCATGCCAAAGGCACATTCCTGGCATTTGCTGAATATCAACTGAGTAGAGTAGAATAACAGAGGGGGAAGGGATCTTGGAGGTCTTCTAGTCCAACCCCCTGCTCAGGCAGGAAACCCTACACCCATTTCAGACAAATGCCTGTCCAAACTTTTCTTAAAAACTTCCTGTGTTGGAGCATTCACAACTTCTGGAAGTAAGTTGTTCCACTGATTAATTGTTCTAACTGTCAGGAATTTCCTCCTCAGTTCTAAGTTGTTTCTCTCCTTGATTAGTTTCCACCCATTGCTTCTTGTTCTGCCCTCAGGTGCTTTGGATAATAGTTTGACTTCTTCTTCTTTGTGGCAGCCCCTGAGATATCAGAAGACTGCTATCATGTCTTCCCTAATCTTTCTTTTTCCCTGTATGTATACCAAGCTTGGTATATTACAGATGGACCTGATTCCATTTCTCCACTGATAAGATGAACAAATAAACTGCATTGTATAGGTAGCTATTCTGTTCTATTCTGTTCTGTTCTGTTCTAATTCTACTCTACTCTACTCTACTCTATTCTCAATAAAGATTCTTATTCTATTCTATTTTAATTTGCTCTGCTCTGCTCTATTCTATTCTACTTTTATTCTACTCTATTCTAATTTGCTCTGCTCTGCTGTGTTCTACTCTACTCTACTCTACTCTACTCTCAATAAAGATTTCTATTCTATTCTGCTCTATTCTATTCTATTCTATTTTACTCTACTCTACTCTACTCTATTCTTCATGGTGCATTCTCAGCAGCAGTGGGATTCATTTACCTTCCCTTCCATATTATACATATTACACATGTGTAATATGTGCAGAATGTTCACATATTACATTGGACACAGGTGGGCGGAGCCTCCCACAGCCGCCGCTACCGGTTCGCCCGGCTAAATCCCCCCTCGGATTCTCAGATAGGAAGGAGGTGAAACAAGACAAGGGTAGTTTACTAACTGCACCAAGAAAGAAAGCTCTAAAATGCCACGAATAGAAATTTGGGTCTCCAGTATCCTGGGAGTAAAATGAACAACAGGCCTTCCCTTTCTCAGAAATTTCCCCTTCTGAGAAATTGCAGTACATATTTCAGCACAATACGATCGTTCTGTCTCTCTGCTTCCCCTCTTCCCCGAGACAAGTTGCCCTTGCCAGAGGCCAGAATTATTTCCTTACTGGGTTTTCTTGAAATTAGGCCAAGGACCATATCAATTTTTAAAATAAAAAAAAAACAGATCTGGAACCATTCACTTCGGCTGGCTTTCCTTTCGCCGCCCTCGCTAATGTTCAATATTTTATTGGGTTGTGGTTTTTGTTTTTTTTAAAGCAGGTGTAATCTCCTTCTAACAAGTTGCAATGGACAGCTTGCAGTTCATCCTAGGAACAAAGGATCTTCCCCCGGTGAATATTAGACACTGCCGAGCTCTTAAAGCCAGACGGAGAGAAAGACCGTCCAAATCACACCGCATTAAATTTAGATGGCGATACCTTGTTATACCCATCCAAGGCAATTCTTTGTGTAACCTCTGGATTTTGCAGAGCTTCTCTTGACATGGTTGCTGAGCCAGAAACCATACGAGAGTTTAGAGACTGTAATTAGCATTTGCCTCGCGACAGAAAAGAACAGCCTGGCCGTTTGAAGCAGCCGGTCTTCCAAGATCTAAAATGAACCAGAAAGGTTCCTTGTGCCAAAGTTGCTAGTTCTGTGAAAAGTTCAGCCCTTAGAGAACACCTGTTTGTTACATGAAGTTCATATTCACCTGTACGCATCTTGCCATGGCTATGGTTGGCTTGGTGTTGTGCCCCGGAGCAGCGTTTTTCAGCCTGAGCAGCTATAAAAATGCATGGACTTCAACTCCCAGAATTCCCCAGCCAGCTATGATGCCTGGGGTAATTCTGGAAGTTGCAATCTGCACAGGTTAAAGGAGCCAAGGTTCAGAGCAGGAACCTAGAGCAGGAGTGTCAAAGTCGATTTCATTGGTGGCCGCATCAGGGTTATGTTTGACCTTGGGGGGGGGCATGTGGGCATGGCATGAGCATGGCCATCTCAACACCTCTCATGTCAGGAGCACCTGTGGTGGTCAAGTGCTAAGGCAGGGCTTCCCTCAGACCTTCCTTCACTGTCATCATAGTCTCTCTCTCCTTCCTTCCTTCCTTCCTTCCTTCCTTCCTTCCTTCCTTCCTTCCTTCCTTCCTTCCTGTTTCCCTCCCTTCCTCCTTCCTCCCTCCCTCCCTCCCATCTTCCTCCCACCTGCCTCCTTCCCTCCTTCCCATCTTCTTCCTTCCTTCCTTCCTTCCTTCCTTCCTTCCTTCCTTCCTTCCTTCCTTCCTGCCTGCCTGCCTGCCTGCCTGCCTGCCTGCCTGCCTGCCTTTTCTTCGTTTTCGTTCCCTCCTCATTCTCCTTTCTTCTTCCTTCCCCATCTTTCCTTCTTTTTCCTTTCTTGCTCGCTTCCCATCTTCCCTCCTTTTTCTTTCCCTTTCCTCTTTCCCTTTCTCCTTTCCTGTCCCTTCTTGGATGTTCAAATGTAAAAGTAGAAACAATTCTCCTTTTGTTTTGTTTTTAGCTTGTTTTGATAGCCCCACACCAGCAAAAAGTGAAGGACCAGACTGCGATACCTCTGCCAGTGAAAACTGAATCCAGGAGGGTGGCACACAGCCACACACACACACATACACACACCCGAGCCCCATTTTTGCTGGCAGAGGCACCACGGTCCAGTCTTTTGCTGTTTCCAGGGTATCCCCCCCATGAGCCTGATCTAAGCACCCCATGGACCGTATCTGGCCCCTGGGCGTTGAGTTTGACAACCCTGGCCTGGAGATCCAGCAGGCTGAAAAACAGTTAATTCTCTCTCTGTCACATGGCCCTGTGTTGCCTAAAGCAGGGGTCTCCAGCCTTTGCAACTTTAAGTCTGAAGGACTTCAGTTCCCAGACTTCTCCAGCCAGCAAAGCTGTCAGTGTCAGGGCCTGGGCCAGGGGTCCCCAACCTTTGCAACTTTAAGTCTGAAGGACTTCAGTTCCCAGACTTCTCCAGCCAGCAAAGCTGTCAGTGTCAGGGCCTGGGCCAGGGGTCTCCAACCTTTGCAACTTTAAGTCTGAAGGACTTCAGTTCCCAGACTTCTCCAGCCAGCAAAGCTGTCAGTGTCAGGGCCTGGGCCAGGGGTCCCCAACCTTTGCAACTTTAAGTCTGAAGGACTTCAGTTCCCAGACTTCTCCAGCCAGCAAAGCTGTCAGTGTCAGGGCCTGGGCCAGGGGTCCCCAACCTTTGCAACTTTAAGTCTGAAGGACTTCAGCTCCCAGACTTCTCCAGCCAGCAAAGCTGTCAGTGTCAGGGCCTGGGCCAGGGGTCCCCAACCTTTGCAACTTTAAGTCTGAAGGACTTCAGCTCCCAGACTTCTCCAGCCAACAAAGCTGTCAGTGTCAGGGCCTGGGCCAGGGGTCCCCAACCTTTGCAACTTTAAGTCTGAAGGACTTCAGCTCCCAGACTTCTCCAGCCAACAAAGCTGTCAGTGTCAGGGCCTGGGCCAGGGGTCTCCAACCTTTGCAACTTTAAGTCTGAAGGACTTCGGCTCCCAGACTTCTCCAGCCAGCAAGTCTGGGAGCTGAAGTCCTTCAGACTTAAAGTTGCAAAGGTTGGGGACCCCTGGCCTAAAGGACTGGATTTTTTTGTTTTCAGTCATGGCAAAAAGTGGTGTGATATTCTTTCTCTCCTGAGGAATTCCAAAGACTGACCCCCAGGATGGATTGAGACTTTTTCATATTTAGAATCGAACCGCTCCGATCGATGGGAGTAAGTAGTTGTGACTAATTTATGTACTTAAAGATTTCAGATGGATTTCCTATAATGACCAAATAGGGATCCAGCCCAATGTTTTCTCTCTAGGAAACACTCCATCACATGCACACATACATACACACACACCGTCAAATTACACGTGGATAAAGAAAAAAGAACCCCCCAAAAATCTAGGTTCATCTGAAGCTTATCGTGAAAAGCAACAAGGTATTTTCTTTTGCCTTTTTTTCATTATCATCCTATTAAGCCTTACTGACTGTAGTAGCGATGCCCTCTGAATTGAAATGAATGCAATTTGAAGGCTTGCTAAAGGAGGTACTTAAGCAACAGGGTAACCCCAATTGTCCATCAACTGACCACCTCTTCCATGCTGACTCTTCCATACACTTCTAGGGTTGGGGTTCCAAATAATACACCATGGTAAACAAAACTCCAAGGTGAATAGATTCCTCAAGGAACAGGTGTATTGGATTTCTCATAGTGTCACAGACTGTTGAAAACCGACTCTAAAGGTTCCTATGGTTTTCTCCAGATTAAAAGTAAATGTTTGCCCCCTTTTCCCAACAAACAGTCACTTGGTCCAATCAGGGTGCTGCCAAGTTGCTTGGTAACATTACTCCTCCTCTCTTCAGCCATCTGTTGGAACGTCCTTGGTTCCCAAGGGAAAGTATTTTGTTTTGGCTACAAAATCCTAGCTATTTCTACCCCCCCCTCCTCCTTTACCCTCATCTCCATTGTGGCAACCCTGAAGCCTCAAAGATGGCCCCAGTCAGGCCAGCTTCAGAGTTGACACCAGGATAACCATAGGTGTGTGATGCATCAGCCATATATTTCATTCCTTCTGGTGGCTTGGGTGTGTTTCTTTATATGCACTGGGCTCAACAATCACACTATTACTCTGACTGACAGTAGTTTGGGAACTCTGCAGGTCCCCAATTCTACCAGATGTACTAACTGAGGTCAGATGTGATAGAATTCAATGACAACTGCAGTATATGACTTAAAACAGCTTCCAATAACTTGGTTCTTGCCCATGATTTGATCTACAGCTTCTCTCCTAAAAAGAGCACAGAGAAGAGCAACATAGGGCCAGGAGGCTAAATCGTATAATGAACAATTGAAGGAATTGGGTATATCTAGTCTAACGAAGAGAAGGATTAGGGGTGATATGATAGCGGTCCTCCAGTACTTGAGGGGCTATCACAGAGAAGAGGGGGTCAATCTATTCCTCCAAGCACCTTGAGGGCAGGAGAAGAAGTAGTGGATGGAAACTTATACACAGAGGTCCAACCTAGAACTAAGGAAAGATTTCCTGACAGAACAATTAATATTACCTATTATAATTATATTACACAGGGGTATATACATAATTTTGTATTTATGTATTTTGTCATGTTTATGTAGTGTATATTGGAGGTGGTGAACCTTTGAGAGCTGTGTGAAACAAAATTTTATTTTAATGTATGCCTATTAGTGTACATTCAAAGTCACAATAAAATTATTCTATTCTATTCTATTCTATTCTATTCTATTCTATTCTATTCTATTCTATTCTACACTGCCCTGCCCTGCCCTGCCCTGTCCTGCTCTGCCCTACCCTACCCTACCCTACGTTACCCTACCCTACCCTAACCTATGTTACCCTACCCTACCCTATATTACCCTACCCTACCCTACGTTACCCTACCCTACCCTACGTTACCCTACCCCACCCTAACCTATGTTACCCTACCCTACCCTACCCTACGTTACCCTACCCTACCCTACGTTACCCTACCCTACCCTACGTTACCCTACCCTACCCTATATTACCCTACCCTACCCTACGTTACCCTACCCTACCCTACGTTACCCTACCCCACCCTAACCTATGTTACCCTACCCTACCCTACCCTACGTTACCCTACCCTACCCTACGTTACCCTACCCTACCCTACGTTACCCTACCCTACCCTATATTACCCTACCCTACCCTACCGTACCCTACGTTACCCTACGTTACCCTACCCTAACCTACGTTACCCTACCCTACCCTACGTTACCCTACCCTACCCTATGTTACCCTACCCTACCCTACATTACCCTACCCTACCCTATATTACCCTACCCTACCCTACCGTACCCTACGTTACCCTACGTTACCCTACCCTAACCTACGTTACCCTACCCTACCCTACGTTACCCTACCCCACCCTACCCTATGTTACCCTACCCTACCCTACCCTACGTTACCCTACCCTACCCTACGTTACCCTACCCTACCGTACCCTACCGTATCCTACCCTACCCTGTGGAATGTCTTGCCTTCAGAAATAGTTGGTGGACTATTGCTGGAAGTTTTCAAGAAAAAGCTAGACAGCCATTTGTCCAGATTGGTATAGTAGTCTCCTGCTTGAGCAGGGCATTGGGATAGAAGGGTCTTTCCCCAACTCTTATGCTCTATATATTCTAATCACTCACATCCGGTTATCTGCTGGAGGGGAAGATGGGAGCTGTACTCCAGCCAATTCAGAGGGTCTAAGTTGAGGGATGCTTGCATTTTCAATAAACATTGTCTCCTGCCCTTGGAGTCCTCCGGTCCCCTCACTGGCTGTTAAATTATCCCCACCCCTCAAAAGGAGCTGATCTTAGGTTTCTTCTCAGTCCACCAATTCTGCCGTCCCCTCTGGCATTTTATCACCGCTCCCAATTCCTTCTTCTTTAATTAATTAATTATATTTCACCACAGCTATTGACACACGAGGATCATTAGCAAAGGGCCTTGACGGCACCAAATGGGGTTGTTCTTTTTTGTTTTGTTTTGTTTTGATTTTATTTTTCATTTACAATTTAAACTCGACGAAACCAGCTTTTGCTGCTTCGGCACAGCCTTCCTGGGAGAGACTGCGGTGGGTTTCCTCCAGTAAAATTCCTCAAACTGCCTTTTTCTGTGTGGCTGTGGAGGGGTACATATCTATTTACTGCAGGCGCAGGTGGTCCTCGACCTACGACCACCTGCAATTGAACCCACAAATGCATGTTGCTAAGCGAGACTTTTGTTAAGTGGATTTTGTCCCATTGTAGATCTTTCTTGCCACCGCTGTTTCAGCGAATCCCTGTGGTTGTTAAGGTAGCAACCTGGTCGCAGAAGGGGATCACATGATCCCAGGACTCGTAAATATGAGTCGGTTGCTAACAGTTTGAATGTAAATCACTTGACCCTTTGGGATGCTGAAATGGTTGTAGTCTGCAGTTCAGCAGTTCGATTCTCACCAGGCTCAAGGTTGACTTTCTGTCTTGCTGAGGTGGGTAAAATGAGGAGCCAGATTTATTTTTGTTTTATTTATTTGATTTGATTTATAAACCGCACCCTCTCCCTGAAGGGACCCGGGGTGGTGCACAGGACAATTAAAAAGCATATAAAAACACAACCATACAATATTTAAAATCGAATTAAATAATTAACCCTGCTCTAAAATTTTAAAATCCTAAAACCCTTAAAAATAATTCCCTGCAGTCCCAATTAAAAACAATTGAATACATTACAGCCTGGGGTGGATAGGTTGTTGGAGGGCAAGAGGCTGTCAAGCACTGTAAAATGGTATGTAAATCTAAGGGCTATTGGAATTTTCCTTCCTTCCTTCCCTCCTTATCATTCCCATCTCCCTCCTCCCTCCCTCCCTATCTTCCTTTCACAGTGGTTCGAATGCAGTATTGCAAGCTAACTCTGCCCACAGCCAGGAGTTTGATCCTGACCATCTCTTTCTTTTCTTTTACTTTTATTAAATTTATACCCCGCCCTTCTCCAAAAGGACCCAGGGCGGAAGGATGGAAGGATGGAAGGCTGAGTCTCAAGGTTGACTCAGCCTTCCATCCTTCCGAGGTGGGTAAAATGAGGACCCAGATTGTTGGAGGGCAAGAGGCTGACTCTGTGAACCGCTTAGAGAGGGCTGTCAAGCACTGCGAAACGGTATATAAGTCTAAGTGCTATCGTTATTGAACGGTCACTAAATCAACTGTTGTAAATCAAGGATTACCGGTATTCTGGAAGTGGATGGGAACAAGGACCTGTGTTCATTTGGACAACTCAGTCCGTCTAAATCTAGCAGGGTATCTATCTAACTGTCGGTAAATGCAGGAAAAGAAACTCCTGGGGCGTCATTTTACCATCAGCATGACTTCACTGATAATTCCACATCGGCACAGAAGTAGCAAAACCAGTTCTAAAGTTTTCACGCGAAAAACCACACAGCGAAAATCTCCTTTCCCCCCCCCCCCCCCTGGACCTCCCCATGGTTTATTCTCCACCAATCAATTGCATTCCTTTTGTTTTGGGAGCCTTCGCAGCAGCTCGGAGCTTTTCCAGCCTTTGACCTTGGGGTGTTAAGACAGCCCTGGACTTGAATTTCTCAGTCCCTCCCCCCCTTGCATTTCAATCTTTTCCCTCCCCGCCTCCCTGTTTCCGTGGTCCGGTTTTGAGCAAGGGGTGCATGGCGAAATCGCCATGACCCTAACATTCCTGGGAGAAGATCAAGTGCCGTAGGAAAAAGGCTTGTCAATATCAACTATTTATTTGTTGGAATTAAGTCCTTTTCCCTCCCACTCCATTTTTTTCCTTAAAAAAAAAAACCAGAGAGAGAATTTAGCTATGTTCTGCAAAGCCAGCAGGCAGGATTTGCAGCCTGTTTGCACCATTGATTAACCTTCTGGATATTGACGGAGTTTTGTTTACTCTGATGTGGAATATCTTGAGGAAATTCTGAGCCGTTTCAAAATAAGATTGCTAGGTTGTTGTTTTTAACCTCCTCCCCCGCCACTCTTTTTTCTTTTCTTTTCCATGTCGGGGCATTTAATAGCAGATTTCTAGAATGGAAATATGAAACAGATCGCAGGTGGTATTCAGCAGGTGCTGACCAGTTCTGGAGAACCGGTAGCAGAAATTCTGAGTAGTTTGAAGAACCGGTAAATACCACCTCTGGCTGGCCCCGCCCCATCTATTCTCTGCCTCCCGAGTCCCAGCTGATCAGGAGAGAATGGAGATGTTGCAGTATCCTTTCCCTGGAGTGGGGAGGGAATGGAGATTTTGCAGTAACCTTTCCCTGGAGCGAGGAGGGAATGGAGATTTTGCAGTAACCTTTCCCTGGAGCGGGGAAGGAATGGAGATTTTGCAGTAACCTTTCCCTGGAGCGGGGAGGGAATGGAGATTTTGCAGTATTCTTCCCTGGAGTGGGGAGGGAATGGAGATTTTGCAGTAACCTTTCCCTGGAGAGGGGAGGGAATGGAGATTTTACAGTATCCTTCCCCTGGAGTGAGGAGGGAATGGAGATTTTGCAGTATCCTTCCCCTGGAGTGAGGAGGGAATGGAGATTTTACAGTATCCTTCCCCTGGAGTGAGGAGGGAATGGAGATTTTACAGTATCCTTCCCCTGGAGTGAGGAGGGAATGGAGATTTTGCAGTAACCTTTCCCTGGAGTGAGGAGGGAATGGAGATTTTACAATATCCTTCCCCTGGAGTGAGGAGGGAATGGAGATTTTACAGTATCCTTCCCCTGGAGTGAGGAGGGAATGGAGATTTTGCAGTAACCTTTCCCTGGAGTGAGGAGGGAATGGAGATTTTACAGTATCCTTCCCCTGGAGTGAGGAGGGAATGGAGATTTTACAGTATCCTTCCCCTGGAGTGAAGAGGGAATGGAGATTTTGCAGTAACCTTTCCCTGGAGTGAGGAGGGAATGGAGATTTTACAGTATCCTTCCCCTGGAGTGAGGAGGGAATGGAGATTTTGCAGTAACCTTTCCCTGGAGTGAGGAGGGAATGGAGATTTTACAGTATCCTTCCCCTGGAGTGAGGAGGGAATGGAGATTTTACAGTATCCTTCCCCTGGAGTGAGGAGGGAATGGAGATTTTGCAGTAACCTTTCCCTGGAGTGAGGAGGGAATGGAGATTTTACAGTATCCTTCCCCTGGAGTGAGGAGGGAATGGAGATTTTGCAGTAACCTTTCCCTGGAGTGAGGAGGGAATGGAGATTTTACAGTATCCTTCCCCTGGAGTGAGGAGGGAATGGAGATTTTACAGTATCCTTCCCCTGGAGTGAGGAGGGAATGGAGATTTTGCAGTAACCTTTCCCTGGAGTGAGGAGGGAATGGAGATTTTACAGTATCTTTTCCCTGTCATGCCTACCAAGCCATGGCTACCCAGTCTTGCCACCTCCACCAAGCCACGCCCACAGAACCGGTAGTAAAAAAAAAATGAACCACACCACTGTAACAGATACCTCTGCTATTAAAAGTCCAGATTCGGGGAAGATCAGATTTTTTTTAAAAAACCTGCCAATTTTGGACTGGCTTGAGGAATATTTTTTTCAAAGATACCGTACTCCATGTATCTGATCAAGAGTCCTTAAAAGCAATAATAATTTGATTAATCCTGAGTGCCTCGAGACTCTGGGTGGTTTTCTTTTTATTATAGATGTAAAATTGTTCCTTTCCTGCAACTGTTCATAAATGGGTTTTCTCCACATGGTTCTTTATTTCTCTCTCTCTCTTTTCCCCTCCTTAATGGAGCCTTTAGTGCACCTTTGCTAAGAAAGTCAGCGCTGCGAAAGGACAAAGGGTAGTGAGAGTTAGTGGAGAAAAGGCCAAGCATTTTATTGATTAACTATTTGTTGGGTTCATTGTCACCTTTTCTCCCTTCCTGTTTTCCTTGCCCAAGACCAATAATTGACATGAAGGGTGGGTGCAATTCAATGGGGCCTGCTTTTTCGCCTCTTCATTAGCTCTCGTGTCCTGCCGTAGCTGCGGAGGTTTGCAGAGTTCATCCCCACCGTCAAAAGATTAGAAGAAACAAACATTCGGAGCATTTGAGAAAGTCAGCGCTCTGCTGAGTCCAAAAGGCAACACAGCATTCATTTACGATACAATACAATAGCAGAGTTGGAAGGGACCTTGGAGGTCATCTAGTCCAGGGGTCTGGAAAGTTGGCTCTTTTAAGACTGGTGGACTTCAACTCCCAGAATTCCCCAGCCAGCGAGGCTGGCTGGGGAATTCTGGGAGTTGCAGTCCACCAGTCTTAAAAGAGCCAACTTTCCAGACCCCTGATCTAGCCCAACTCCCTGCCTAGGCAGGAAGCCCTATACCGTTTCAGACAAATGTTGTTGTTAACTTGTTAACTTTCTGAGCAGTTTGGTGAACTGTTTGCTGGGAGAAATCTTTAGGGTAGAGAACCGGTTGTTAAATTATTTGAATCCCACCACCGGTGCATATAGCATCTTGGGGGTTCGGGCGTGCTTTGGGCACTCGGTCCAGAAAAAGTTTGCCATCACTGGTATACACCTTAAAGATGTTTTACTGTCCTCTTTAAAAACAAAAATAATTTCAGATGCAACACACCAACACAAGAATTTGAGCAAGGTAGAACTCAAATGCCACGCTGAAATGCAACAGATGAATAATTTAGCTGGACCGTGAAAGTAACAGAACGGCCTAAATTATTTTTTAAAAATATATGTTTTGGCTTTGAAAAGAATCATTTCAGATGTTTGGCTTGGCCCATTCTTGTTAAAAAGAAATCTGTTACTTCTCAATAAAATAACATGGAGCCGAAAAACAATTAACAGAACTGAAGATGCTTTACTCAGGAAGAAAAAAAAAAACTTGGATAATTTTCTGTAAGGCTGCCAAACAAATAACATTCCTTTTAGCTTGCACTTCACTCTTAAACAAACACTTCACAAATCTTTCTCTTAGCAACAAAAATTTGGGGCTCAATTGTGGCCGTAAGTCAAGGACTATCTGTATAAAATTGGGCAGAAAGACTTACAAGCATTACGGACTATTACATAAATAACCAGCTTTCCCACTGTAAGTAAGGATTATACCTGCCTACTCACCAGATCACAGGAAGCCTGTAGAAAGAAATTCAGAAAGCCTCAACCTTCCTCTAGGTAGGGGATTTAGAATTGGAGTATGTTATTTCGCCCAGTGTGATTAACACAAGGAATTTGTCTCTGGTGTAGAAGCTCTCAGTGTACATGCAAAATAACAACAACAACAACAATAACAACAGCAACACAAATAAAAGAAGATAGTAGAGGTGAGAATAAACCATCATCATCATCGAAGAAAAAGAAAAAAAATCATAAAATGCTACGATCTGGCCATCAAAACTATCTGATTATGGATGAAACATGCAACAGTGATACCCATTGTCATCGGGGCACTTGGTACCATGTCCAAGAATTTTATAAGATACGGTACATCAACAAATTGCAGTTTCCTGCAATAATATCAGCAGAACTGCAAAAAACTGCGCTACTTGGAATATCTTATATTTTAAGAAGGTACCTGGTTGATACCTAGGACGCTGGCAGCAAACCGTATCAACCATTAGCACCAGTCAATGGCATTTGTAATGCATTTTTAAATGTTCAGTTGACTGAGTTTCATGTTTAATGAATAAAAGAAAGGAGGAGGAGGAGGAGGAGGAGGAAAGGAAGGAAGGAATCAATCAATCAATCAATCAATCATGTGTTGTCCCGATTGTAATTGGAGCCCTTGGAGCAATACCTAAAGGGCCACCTCGCTATTTGGAAATTCTAAATTTACCGGACTTGAACATTCTGACTCTACAAAAAACCACCCTACTTGGAACAGCTTCTATCCTCCGACGTTACCTTAACAGTTCCTAGGTCCTTGGTTAGGACTCGAGCTGTTGAGCTACCAACCAGCCCCAAAGGCTGTGAATCTCACCAAAGATTAACCACAGAATAATAACAATAACAATAATAATAACAACAACAACAACAATAATAATAATAATAATAACAACAACAACAACAATAATAATAATAGTAGTAGTAGTAGTAGTAATGCCATGCCACATTGATTTTGCTGATAATTTTTTTAAGCCCACCTCATTTACCATAATCAGGCTTGTTTGAAAGATCTCTGAGAGAATTGCACTTCAGTTTTAGGCAGCTAACAAAGACCTGAAATTATCTTCATGCCAACGGTTCTACCCAGAATATTTAAACATGGCGGAAACCAGACCTGGTGCTTGCTAGCAAGAGAGAGTCAGTGGTACTTCTAAGGCACTGATAGTTCCTATTAAGGTATCATTCCTGGATAAGGGTTAATAATTCCTACCCTCTCGTTATCTTGTTAATTTGCTATTCTTTTGGTGTTGCCTTACAACTAATCCATAATTGTCCAACAATCCCTGGTATTGATTCTGTGGGGTTTCCCTTCTAATTGAATTCTGCAGCTTAGCCAAGTAGAGAACACACAAATACACAAGCACACACTTCATGAGTGGCATCCTGTTATCGAAAGCTCCCATTCAACGTTTTGTGTTTTAAGACAAAAACACTTGCTTGGGTGAAGCCAACAGTGCTGACCAGAGGTGGTATTGGGCCTTCTGCACAAGTGCTTTGCTCAAAAAAATGTCCCTAAATAGAACATTGAGAGCCAGGGCAGGTGGAAACCTGCTGTTTTTGCTACTGATTTGGGCCAACCAGTCTGCACCGGTTTGAATACCACCTCTGGGGTGACATGATAGATGTGTTTCAGCATTTGAGGGGCTGCCACAAAGAAGAGGGGGTCAACTTATTTCTCAAAGCAGCAGAAGGCAGGAGAAGAAACAATGGATGGGACCTAATCAAAGAGAGAAGCAACCTGGAATTAAGGAGAAACTTCCTAACAGTGAGAACAATCAACCAGTGGAACAGAAGTTGCCTTCAGAAGTTGTGGATGCTCCATCACTGGAGGCTTTAAAGAAGAGACTAGACAATCATCTGTCAGAAATGGTGTAGGGTCTCCTGTTTGAGGAGAGGGTTTTACTAGATGACCTACAAAGGTCCCTTCCAACTCTTTTCTGATTGTATTCAGCCAGTTTGGACCAGTTCACCCAAACTGTTAGCGGAAATTGTGGAAACCCCAGCTCTATGCCATCCTAATTAAGCACATTTTTTGAGGCTGGGCACATGCGCAGAAGGCATGCATGTGAGCAAAGCACATTCACAGGAGGCTGGACACATGCCTGGAAGGGGAAGCGAGCAGGCGCACATGTGGCAAACCGGTAGTTAACAAAATGTGAAATGTAGAACCAGCCATGATGTGTGATGCTTTAGTTAGATGTGGATTTCTTTTTTCCATTGTTTTTAGTGCCCTGTGCCACTCTGATGAAAAAAAGAAGTTTACAAATGCTTGCATGTCTCCATTCTAAGGAGAGGGGAAATCAATGTTTCTACCAGTGGTGGGTTTCAATTTTTTTTAGAACCTACTCTGTAGGTGTGGCCTATTTTGTGGGCGTGGCTTGGCAGTCATGTGACAGGGTGGGAGTGGCCAACTTGTAAAATGTGGTGAAACTCATTTAACAATGCTCTTGCTTAGCAACCAAAATTTTGGGCTCAATTGTGATGATAAATTCTTCTTTCTTTCTTTCTTTCTTTCTTTCTTTCTTTCTTTCTTTCTTTCTTTCTTTCTTTCTTTCTTTCTTTCTTTTTTTCTTTCTTTCTTTCTTTCTTTCTTTCCTTCCTTCCTTCCTTCCTTTCTTTCTTTCCTTTCTTACTTTCTGCCTTCCTTTCCTTTCCTTCCCATTGGGTTACCGGCAGCGGCAGGCCAGACTTACTTCTGGGTCCGCCAGTGGAACCCCCTCTCACCGGCTCTCTAAATTTCACCATCTGGCTCTTGCGAGTAGGTGCGAGCCTGCAGAAACCCACCACTGGTTTCTACCCAAACACAGTGGGGATTCCCATGGAGTTCTAGGACTGTTTCTAGAAAACCCCAAACTTCATTTCCCATTTGTCTTTGGGCAAACATTAGCATACTTTTTTCTTTTAAGAAAGAAAGCAATAAACCCTTGAGAATGCTTCTTCTTCTTTGATCTACTGAAGTTGGGTAAGAGTTGGCTGACGGAGTTGGGGAAACCCTCTCGGAAGTCCACTTTCCTCTTGGAAACAAGGTCGGTTGAAGTCTCACAGCAACAGTTCATCAGCTTCTGACATCGTTTGCTCGAACCAGTGTAGGTCTTGGGAAAAATAAAATAAAAGACAACCTATATTTCTTTGGAGGTAAATGGAGGTAGTGAGAGATTTTATTTTCCTGGGCTCCAAGATCACCGCAGATGGGGACTGCAGCCAAGAAATCAAAATACACTTGCTCCTGGGGAGGAAAGCTACGGCAATTCTAGACAGCATCCTAAAAAGCAGAGACATCCCCCTGACAACAAAAGGGCATCTAGTCAAGGCTGTGGTTTTCCCAGTTGCCATGGAGGGCTGTGAAAGTTGGACCATAAGGAAGGCTGAGCGCCAAAGAATGGAGGCCTTTGAGCAATGGCGCCGGAGAAGATTCCTGTGAGTCCCTTGGACTGCAAGGCGATCCAACCGGTCAGTCCTAGAGGAGATCAACCCTGATGCTCTTTAGAAGGCCAGATCCTGAAGAGGAAACTCAAATACTTTGGCCACCTAATGAGAAGGAAGGACTCCCTGGAGAAGAGCCTCATGCTGGGAAGGATTGAGGGCAAAAGAAGAAGAAGGGGACGACAGAGAAGGAGATGACTGGATGGAGTCACCGAAGCGGTTGGCCTGAGCTTCAATGGACTCCAAAGGATGGCAGAGGACAGGAAGGCCTGGAGGAACATGGTCCATGGGGTCGCGATGGGTCGGACATGACTTTGCAACTAACAGCATACTTCTTTCCATCAAAGATGGTTAAGAAGAGGAATTTGTTTTTTCCCCCTCCTGATTTTAATTTATTTGTATTCCTAAGCGTCCCTTCTTACCTGACACACAACGAAGGTAGCTTTCTACCCAGGGAGGATTAGCTGCATTGGTCTGCCTCAAGAATAATAATGACTACAAAACAATGGTTGGCAAAGCTTTTGGAAGAGATAGCGAGATGAACTTTTTGCTGTGAAGTAAGGCTCTTAACCAGCAACGCAAAACAGTCCCTTTAAAAGAGACCAATTCTCTGAGTGTGATTGTGACATATTGCTGGTATGGACTTGGCCCTGATCCAGCTCGATAGGCTATTTATTTGCTAAAATTTCTGGCTGAGACATGTAGCAAAAGAACTGTGGAAGATAAATTCTCTTTAGCGAATTGGTTGTGTTCCATTCTCGTTTAACGGAAAGATAAATCTTTGCAGTTAAATTTCTTTTCTGAGTTTTTACTTTTCCTTTATTTATCTCACTCTGGATCTCTTCCCACTGGTTTTTTTTCCCCCTTAGCTACCTTTTGATTATGGTGTAGATGTTCTTGTTTCCTTTACTTATTTCCTTTTTCCAATGCTCTTCTTTGACTTTATTGGGACTGGTTTCTGATGAAAAGGTCTCCTTCATTGACTTATTTAGCAGGACAGATTTATTTATTTACTTATTCAGGTGGTTTACAGAAACCCCAGTACGAAATACAATAAACCCCACCCCCTGGCAACAACAATCAAACCAACCACTGGATGAGATCCAGATCACCCTGGGGTCCCCAGCCTCATTGTGCTCTGACCGAGGCTTCCCAAGAGCAGGAAGCAAACTCCTTGTCCAGACAAAAAAAACCCTTTTATTAATATGACTGTGATTTTTGCTCATTCACATCCAGCAAAGTCTTTTGAGGGAGGATTTACAGTCAGAGACTTTATCTGGCTTTTCTGATATCTGCAGAACTTGGCAAGGAGTCTCGGACAGTCACGAACCAATTAAGCAAATTAATTGTCTCCTGCAAACTCCACTCCTCCTTTGCCCCTCTTTTATTTCCTCTGGGAAGGAATTCATCATCCACTTGTGGCCTTACTCCCAAATCAACCCCTGTTCTTTAACTGTTCTCTTCGTCTGGCAACTCTGCACAAGCACACACTGGGAACAGGCTCCAGCTGTTCGTCTGCCTCACTGATGTCTGACTCTGAAGGCTGCTGATAACTGTCAGACGGCCCTGGCCTCATCTCTGCCTCCGACACAGAGCCCTCCTCAGAGGCTTCCCCAGACTCCAGGACTGGCCCAGGTTCCTCCCCAACCTCCTCACTGTCCAATGTCAGGAAAGTGCTGCCATTTGTGAAACCTGTTTTCTTGACTGCATGTGAGTTGACTTGTTCCACCCTTTGGCAAAGTAACAGATCAGTTAAGCACTCTGGGGAATCATGGGGCGCTGGATGGAAGTTGGGAACTAAAATCCACTTTATCCAGAAAGCTCTTGAATAGAAAAACAATCCCTGATAAAACATTGCATACATTCTCATGGCTTGTGAGTAAAGGGATGATGATAAAGTGTTAGGAGTAGGAATAGGTGATGTCTCTAGTGAAGAGAAGGACCAGAGAAGAGAGCAGTCTTCCAATATTTGAGGGGCTGCCACAGAGAAGAGGGGCGTCAATCTGTTTTTCAATGCACCCGAAGGCCAGACAAGGAACAATGGATGGAAACTGACCAAGGAGAGATTCAACCTAGAAATAAAGAGAAATTTTCTGACAGTGAGAACAAATCCACCCATGGAACAGAAGTTGCCTTCGGAAGTTGTGGGAGCTTCATCACTGGAAGCTTTCATGGAGAGACGGGACTGCCATTTGTCAGAAATGGTGTAGGGCAGGGGTCTGCAAAGTTGGCTCTTTTAAGACTGGTGGACTTCAACTCCCAGAAGCTGGCTGGAGAATTCTGGGAGTTGAAGTCCTTCAGACTTAAAGTTGCAAAGGTTGGGGACCCCTGGACTAGATGACCTACAAGGTCCCTTCCAGCTCTGTTATTCTGTTGGGTAATATATAATAGGAGGGCTATACCTCCTTGCTATCTGTGGTTTCCCGAAAATAATGGTGAACAAAACAACAATTGGAAGATGTGTGTATCTAAATTTTGGGAACTATCCAGGAACAGATATTTCTCAGTTCTCTGAGCTTGGTGTTCCGGTGCTTCTCTTTGTTACCAGAAATAGACCATCAAGGAACACTGTAAGACAATGCCCCTTCATGGACGTTAGGCAGAGCTTCTGTAGGGTTTGCTTGGCTAAGCTGAGTTTAATGTTCAAGTTAGCCATTATGCTTCATATCCATGCTTCATACCTTGTAGATCTAATAGATCCCAGCCATAGTGCCTTATTCAAAAAGGCATAATAGGTTCTAGGCTGCATAAACAGAGGAATAGAATCAAGATCATGTGAAGTGTTAATACCACTTTATGATGCCTTGGTAAAGCCACACTTGGAATATTGCATTCAATTTTGGTTGCCATGAGTAAAAAAAAGATGTTCAGACTCTAGAAAGAGTGCAGAGATGATCGACAAAGTTGATTAGGGGACTGGAAGCTAAAACATATGATGAACATTTGCAGGAACTGGGTATGTCTAGTTTAACGAAAAGAAGGACTAGGGGTGACATGATAGCAGGATTCTGTTATCTCAGGGCTGCCACAAAGAAGAGAGAGTCAAACTATTCTCCAAAGCACCTGAGGGTAGAACGGGAAGCAATGGGTGGAAACTAATCAAGGCAGACAGACAGACAGACAGACAGACAGACAGACCTATAAATAAGGAGAAATTTCCTGACAGTGAGAACAATTAATCAGTGGAACAGAAGTTGCCTCCAGAAGTTGTGAATGTTCCAACACTGGAAGTTTTTAAGAAGAGGTTGGATAACCGTTTGTCTGAAGTGGTGTAGGGTATTGGACTAGAAGACCTCCAAGGTCCCTTCCAACTTTTGTTATTCTAAAGAAAATTCTGTTTAGTAGGCTGGTGAATTAAATCAAGTGGAGACTAGTTGCACCCTAAATGGCAATTTTGTGATAAGTAGCTAAACTAAAACTCCCTTTTTTCAAATCAATCTCTCCTTCTTACAAGCTTTGCTTCTTCTTTCTCTCCTTTCTGATCAGTCTGTCTAGCCCTCCTTCCTTCTCACTTGTTAAAACATCACTTGCCACTTTCCCCAGCTTCAATTTTAATCAGCAACTCTTCTCTGCTAGCAAATGCATGGAGGAAAACACAATAATTGCAACTGAGCAATCTATCTTGTAGCCATTGCTGGAGCTGATGTATTGATTTCTTTCTTTCTTGGTTCACTTGGGAGTGGGGGGGGATTGCACTGATGTCTTTGGTTTCTGGGATATTCTGGTGGACTAGGAAAAGGAAAGTCTGTGTTGGAAGACTCCAAGGTGGTCAGAGAGAAGGCACTCTTATTTCCTGGAATAAAAAGGTTGGGGTGCTTAAGTGTTACAAACTCAGAAGGGCCGGAAGGTTGATTTTCAACATGGCTGGTGTACAAAGACTGTCCTGGGGAAAACAGTTTTTCATCCTCCCAGAGGCTCAAGGAAAGCCTCCGGAGCCTGGGGAAGGCAAAAATGCACACAAATACCCCACCTTGATGCAGAAGGCACCATGGCCACGCCCACCCAGCAACTAGGTGGAGAACCTGTTGCTGAAATGTTTGAAACCTGCCCCAGGAGATGTATAGTCAAAATAACATTCCTTTCTCCAAGAATCAAGGACATCGTGCCCTGCTCCTGGAGGGGTATTGCTAGGAATATAATCCTAGTGTTGGCTTGGCAATATATATATAAGCCATGATTGGAATATTGTATCTGTAACTTTAACTGCTACAGTAAGATGTGATTGGCTGCTGTTTTCTCAATCAGCCATAAGAGGGAGCCAGAATCACTGTTAGACACTGATCCCTGGATGATGGCTCTGTATGTCAGTTATTGATCAGCGAGAAGAGAATCGTGAGTTGAGCAACTGTAAGCCAATGTTTGAGTAATAGACTGTGTATATGATTCAGGACTGCTTATCACTTGTTTGTGACGAAGTGTCTCTTTATTTTTCCAATGCAAGTAAAAGTCTACTTGTTTTACCTTCAGTGTCTGTGACTGATAATGTGGATACTTAGCAAGATATCTGTTGCTACATTCTGCTGCATATTTTTCGGTCTATCCTTAACAGGTATGACTGGGAGGCATCTCCTGTTGGGATGGATCCTGATTAGATCATGTGATGGACATGTGGGTGCTGGGCAGGGACTTGGACTTTTGTTTGGGTGGGGAAAACCTGGAAGCTTTTAGATTCGGGTTTTCCCAGATGTGCCAATATGACAGTGGTGGGATTCAAGTAATTTAACAACTGGTTCACTGCCCTAATGATTTCTTCCAACAACCAGTTCACCAAACTGCTCAGAAAGTTAACAACCGGTTCTCCCGAAGTGGTGCAAACTGGCTGAATCCCACCACTGCAATATGGCATCTCTAATAAAATGGAACTTTAAGCCTTGGAATTTTCTTTTGTTGGGGGGGGGGTTCCTGACAGGATGCACCCCTCCGTTGTAGCCTTTCTTGCAATCGGTCTTTGAATGCCTTCAGTGTTCTGTGATTCAGGCTTCCTTTTGCCCATCCAGGGGTTAATTGCCTTGCATATCTGCCAGCTGCGGGGGCTTCCAGGAACAAGAGCTGTGGGTTTCTAACCCTCGGTCATAAATCAAGCCAGAACAATCGTTGAGGGGGAAATAAATAAATAAAATGAACTTCTGAGAGGTCTTGAGCCATCGGATAGATCAATGCAGCTAAGAGAGGGGAAAAGGGTTTCCTTCAGAGAAGGTCGAGGAAAAACCAAGAAATGTTGAATAAGTGAGAGAGGAGCAGTAAAGGGGAGGGCGAGATTTAGCAAAGTCTGCAGACCCTGAGACTCATTGGCGCATCCATATTATATAGGTCATCTGCTATACGGGAAATGAAATAAGAATGAGGTGAATGGATTTTGGGTACCAGTAGAAGATTCAGTAGTTGGCCAGGCAGGGTGCTTGGCTGTTGTATTTTTTACTTATATCCCAACTCTATTATTTTTATCAATAAAACATATCTAATGTACCTTCCTTCCTCACCTCTGTAACTCTGTAAGTGAGTTGGCTGATAGAGAAAGTGACTAGCTTAAAGTCACCCAGCCACAGGGCTGAAATTCAGCAGGTTCTGACAGGTTCTGGAGAACCAGTAGCGGTAGCAGCGGTAGCAGTAGCGGTAGCAGTTGTTTGTGGGTGAATATAATTCTCTGTCCCATCTCATCACTTTCTAACTTAGTAGGAAATGTGCATTTAAAAACAAAAACAGATGGAGTTGTAATCACGCCATCATAGTCATCCTCTTGACTTTTGGATCGCATCTTGCAAAGAGGGAGCACAAAAAATGTGCTGTAATTAATTGTGAAATGACATTTTCCTTAACGGTCACAGGTGATGATCAGGACCCAACAAAGTGGCCTCTTTCCCCCGCCCCCTTTTCTGAATGCTCACCCTGAAAAGAGAACAGGAAGATGCTTGGATTGATAGAATTTGCTGAAAAATGTCTTTTTTTTTTCCCCTCCTGGAGCAACTTCTCAATCTGTATCATTTTAGGATTGTTATCATAGATTAACTTCTGGATTTCTGATCCAGCAGAGCCTTGTGTGTGTGTGTGTGTGTGTGTGTGTGCATGTGTGTGTGTGTGTGTTAGACACCTGATTACTTCCAGACTGTCTCGGCCCACTCTCTGCCTCCAATGCAGAGCCCTCATCGGAGCCTTCCCCAGCCTCCAGGACTGGCCGAATCTGCCGCCAGCTCCACTGGCCACTGTCTCTCTACCAGCTCTGCTATTGGGCCACAACAGAAACCTTCTTCCTCTCTTCCTACAGATTGTCTTTCTGCTTCTTTTGCATCCTTTATTGTATTTTGTGTTTTTAAATTATACCTGTGCGCCGCCCTGGGTCCTAACAAGGAGAAGGGCGGGGTATAAATTTAATAAAATAAATAAATAAATCCTTTCCCAGCGTTGCTTGCTTGAAAAACAAAAGCACAACAAAATTCTCAGAAACAGAATTCAATTATTAGGACTAACAGAAACGGTGATAAATTGAGACTACGTTGTATCAGAAAGATATTTTGTGTTTTAACCAAAATACTCAAAAGATGTATGCATAAGGGAAAATTTGGACAAATTCTTGGTTCTATATAGAGAAAATAATATGGTTATGTGTTTTATAACAGTAATTTACTCCATAAAGATAACTGAGAATATTGTTACAAAATAATCTTGGGAGAATTTCTTTCTTTTTACTTGTTGAATAATCACTGACTTGAAATATTAATTGTCATTATGTAAAGAATAAGATGATAGGAAAGCTTAAATTTTATACACAAACACTGGATGGACAATTAATAAGTATCTTTGTAACTTTCAGGATCGCTGCACAAAATTTATGACCGAAGAACATGTTGTATGAAATTGAAAATGATTGAATGTCTTATTTGCTTTTAAATGTTGAAAATAAAAACTTTTTTTTAAAAAAAAACCCTGGTTGAACACATGAGGATCCTCAAAAGAGCTGATTGGGATCTTAACCTTGTTGAGAAGCCATTATCTCCCTTGATTTTTAATTGCAATTGTCCACCAGGGCACTTTTATACGTCTTTAATGGGATTTTTAGCACAGGTTTATTATTTAATTTCTTTTTAACTTTTGTATATATGTTATTTATTATTGTAGATTTTAATGTCCTGTGCACCGCCCAGAGTCCGTCTCGACGGAGATTGGTGCGGTTTACAAATCGAAATAAATAAATAAATAAATAAATAAATAAATAAATAAATAAATAAATAAATAAATAAATAAATGCCCCCAAGGGGCCCATCCACAGGCTGCGGGTGGCTGCCTTGCATTGAACTGTCTCCCTCCAGGACGTCCCCTATCAAGCCCATTTTTTTTTAAAAAAGCATCTTCGCAAGGCCTATTGGCGTGCAGCTCCCTGGCTCCTCTGCCTTTTTGGCTCGCTCCTTCCCCAAATCCAATTATATTTGTTTTGAATCTGGAGATCTTGGAGGGAAATTTGCGCGACTTTATGCTTGCCACACAAACAACTGTTTTCTTCCTTCCTCTTTTCTTCCGTAATAACATAGCAGTTGAGATGTCTAATTGCTCCGCGTACATCATTACTGTCATCAGCTTGATTCAACAGCTCTTCACCCAGGCTTCGCTTGATGGAGGCTCCTTAAGGTCCAATCTAATCAGCCGAAGTTTTAGCAACCTTATTAGGGATCTTCTGTTAGTGCGCCCGAGTGGCTGGTGTTTGTCCTGGTCCTGCGTTTTTTTGCTAAAAGGTAGCCAAAACAAGCGTAAATAACTCACTTGCTCTACGGAAAAGGTAGTACTTAGCGATAGCGCTTAAGACTTATATACCGCTTCACAGTGCTTTTACGCCCCTCTCTAAGTGGTTTAACAGAGTCAGCCTCTTGCCCCCAACAATCTGGGTCCTCATTTTACCCACCTGGGAAGGATGGAAGGCTGAGTCAACTTTCAGCCGGTCAGGATTGAACTCCTAGCTGTGGGCACAGTTAGCCTGCAATACTACATTCTAACTATTGGGAAAGGGGGAGGGAGGGAGGGAGGTAGCAATAGCACTTATATACCGCTTCACAGTACTCTCTAAATGGTTTTACAGAGTCAGCCTCTTGCCCCCAACAATCTGGGTGCTCATTTTACCCACCTTGGAAGGAAGGTGGAGTCCACCTTGAGCCAATCAGGACCGAACTGCTGGCAGTCAGCAGAGTTAGCTTGCAATACTGCATTCTAACCACTGGGAAGGAAGGAAGGAAGGAAGGAAGGAAGGAAGGGAGGGAGGGAAGGGGGGAGAATAGCAGACTAACATAGATGTCACAGAGAGGAAGGAGAAAGAGAGGAAGGAAGGGAGGGAGGAGGGAGAATGATGTCAGAGAGAGGAAGGGAGGGAGGGAGGGAGATACCAAATAGCACTTAGACTTATATACCACTTTACAGTGCTTTTACAGTCCTCTCTAAGAAGTTTACAGAGTCAGCCTCTTTCCCCCAACAATCTGGGTCCTCATTTGACCCACCTCGGAAGGATGGAAGGCTGAGTCAACCTTGAGCCTGGTGAGAATCAAACCCCTGGCAGTTGGCAAAAAATCAGGCTGAAAATCTTGGTGCGTCTTATACACAGCATTTTTTGCCTCCCGAAACTCTGCCCCCTTCACCAAAATGCCTGTGCATAGCCTTTAGGAGGATTTCTGAGAGCTCCTGGGGGCTGGGGAGGGCAGAAATTGCCCCCCCAGCCCCCAACAGCACTCTAAAGGCTATCCACGCCCTTTCTTTGACAAAAATGGGCCCAGTTTTGCGAAAAACAGGCCATCTTTCCCTCGTCTTTGCCCCCCCCCCCCTCGGAGCACTCTACAAGCCTCATAAGGGCTATTCATGCCCCCCCTTTTTTTAAAAAAAATGGGCCCATTTTCACGAAAAATGGGCCATTTTTTGAAGGTTTCCAGAGTGCAGAAACTTTAAAAAAGAATCCTCTTCAAAACCTTGCTCCGTCTTATACTCCAGTGCGTCTTATAATCAGAAAAATACGGTACTTGAATTGGGATGAACAACGCTCATGTGTTGTCCCCAATTCGGGTCTGAGCCTGGTGCCGAAGCCAATGATGGACACCAGACATGAGGTGCAGGTTTTCTGATTGCTTTTTATTGGAATCCTCCAAGGAAAAGGGTTTTTGGTCAAAAGGCCAAGAACCAAGAACAAAGGACTAAGAAAGCTTTATACATTTTCAGTAAAGAAGAAGGCGGGACAAGGTGAAACAATAAGAAATATCCTCTAACAAACATTTTAGCACTAATTCTACAATTTGTTCTATTGGTGTCCCATTCCTAGATCTTAGCTAATGAATGCCCCAGGAGTTATCTAATAGACATTTCATTTGTTGCTGGCCATCTCTATTCCTAACTTTTAGCTGAGGTCTGCAAATTGTCTAAATCTTGTTGCTTTTATCAACTTTCCAACTACCCATAATTGCTACAAGCTTTACACATGCATATTTCCTGATGATAAGCATTCTTTGTTCTTGTGAGACAGAGAGACAGACCACCACCCCCTATTACAGTCTTCCTGATATACTTTCAAGTGTGTGCCATGACCTTGCTTTAGCAGCCAGTCCATCAATGCATGTGTGAAGCTAAGAATTACTTCCACTCTTGCAAGGAAGCAATTGAACGTTTTCAATGGTTGGAAAGTGGTGACTTATTTTAAGGAACGCCCATGGTTTTTACCTGTGGGAAAGTCCACCCAAACCTCCCCGAGGCAGCCTGGAAAAGTTCAGGAAGAGCCCACCATGCGTGCTTGCTACAAAACTGTGCCGTCAAAGTTAGACTTTCTCCGTTCCTTTCCTGCTCGGCTGGCGTTTGGAAGGCCAGGCTGCTCAGGGTGAGAAGTTAGCGGCCCCAGCAAAATTCAATCTGCTTCTGGCCAGCTGAGGCAGACGCTCTGAAAAATGAACAGCTGTGTCCTAAGGCAGCGAAGCGGGAAAGGCAGAGTATTATAGTTAGCTTTTGTGTTAACAATAAAAGCTATCCTAATCACTACTGACTGGCAAGTTCTTAAGGAGGGAATATTCCAGAAGCGAGGCTACTTGGGATCTTCTTTAGCGTGGTTTTCGCTTTTTTCAGATCTCTTTCCCTCCCCCCCTCCAGAAATGCATCACGCCCTATCGTTAGCCCCATAACTACAATTACCCGTTCCTCACAATCTGGAGGGCAGCTGCAAACCACCATAGCAGGCTGGCAAAACATCTACGCCATCCATTAAAAAGTTAGTGTTGTTTTTTTTTTCCTTTGCAACGTTGCAGGATTTCTGAAAAGGCCAAATGTGGTACAGGTAGTCCTCCCTTTACAACAGTTCATTTAGTGACGGTTGGAATTGGCAAGAATGTGACCTTGCAAACCAAAGTTGTATGAAGACATCATAGGCATTCCCACCCACTTTTGCTCCCCACAGATATCCATGGCAATTGCTCCAATCTTCTGACTAAGGCTTTAGAATTTAGAATAGCAGAGATGGAAGGGACCTTGGAGGTCTTCTAGTCCAACCCCCCTGCTTAGGCAGGAAAACCTACACCACTACAGACAAATGGTTATCCAACATCTTCTTTAAAACTTTCAGTGTTGGCGCATTCACAACTTCTCATGGCAAGTTGTTCCACTGATTCATTGTTCTCACTGTCAGGAAATTTCTCCTTAGTTTTAGGTTGCTTCTCTCCTTAATTAGTTTCCACCCGTTGCTTCTTGTCCTGCCTACAGGTGTTTAGGAGATTCAGGTGTTTATTGGTATAGGGTCTCCTGCTTGGGCAGGGGGTTGGACTTGATGACCTGCAAGGTCCCTTCCAACTCTGTTAATCTGTTAAAGTTTCCACCCATTGCTTCTTGTTCTACCCTCAGGTGCTTTGGAGAATAGCTTGACTCCCTCTTCTTTGTGGCAGCCCCTGAGATATTGGAAGACTGCTGTCATGTCTCCCCTAGTCCTTCTTTTCATTAGACATGTCCAGTTCCTGCAACCGTACTTCCTAGGTCTTAGTCTCCAGTCCCCTAATCATCTTTGTTGCTCTTCTCTGCACTTTTTCTAGAGTCACATCTTTTCTACATCATGGGGACCAAAACATATTTTCAAAACGGATTTATAAAGCTTACCAAGGCTTTATAAAGTGGCATTAACACTTTGCATGATCTTGATAGGGTTAAACTTGTTATGCTTGGATGACTTAGCTTGTCAAGCAAGGACGGTCCATGCAATTAATTCATGCTTTTCAAAAATATATTACACAAAGCCAGAACATGTTCATTTAGCAAGTAGGTTAAAGATGCAGTGCAAACCCACTCATAGGGTTTTCCAGTTCAGTATCCATTATCACTTGATGAGACCCATTTAAATGTATGAAGTATTCTTTAACTGTGTTTATGCTCCAGCGTCGGGGAATGAGTTCAAAAATGTGTGATGGGTGCAACTAAAATTAGAACTGTCTCTTGCTTGGAAAGCATGTCTGGAGGAGTGAAGATAATATAGGAAGCTTCTATGAAGTGCATGATCTAATGGGATTCATTCATAAAAGCAAAGCCTTGCTGGCATCTCCATCAATCAAATGTCCCAAGGGTGCTTTTTCAGGAGGCAACTGGACTTTCTTGTTTTTTTTCTTTTGAAGACATTTCACTTCTCATCCATGAAGCTTCTTCAACTCTGACAGGAGAGTGGAGAATGGAAGGATTTATATTTCTTGCAGACAGCTGGTCCTTTGCATCCTTTTAGAGGGTTGTTAGCTGTACAATTTGGGTTGAACACCCTTGGAATGGTGTGGAAGTAGGAATGGATTTCCAGAGGAAAAAATATTGCAGACTTCAGAAAACATTTACACTATTCAGGTGACCCTGAGGATACAGAGAAGCCTCCAAGTGCTTCAATGACCCTTTAAAAGGATACAAATGACCAACATCTGCAAGGAATATAAATCCTTCCATTCCCCGCTATCCTGCCACAAAGAAGAGGGAGTCAAAGTACTCCCGAAGAAAGGCAAGAAACAATAGATGGAAACTAATCAAGGAGTAGTGCCAATTTTCCTTAAAAGGAGTTGGGTTTGGGGACTTGATTTATCCACCTTTGACCCATTGTTGGCCTTATGTGTCTCAAAGGTCCTTTTCCAAAAGGCAACTGAACTTCCTTGGGTTTTTTTGGGTTTTAATATCAATTTATAACACCTTGGTAAGACCACACTTGGAATATTGCATCCAGTTTTGGTCATCACATTATATAAAAGATGTAGAGACTCTAGGAAGACTGCAGAGAAGAGCGGCCAAGATGATTGGGGAACTGGAGGTTGAAACATCTGAAGAATGGTGGGAGGAATTGGTCAGGTTAGTTTAATGAAAGGAAGGACTAAGGGCGACATGATGGCAATGTTCCAGTATCAGAGGGGCTGCCATAAAGAAAAGGAGTCAAGCTGTTCTCCTAAACACCTGAAGGCAGGACAAGAAACAATGGGTGAAAATGATTGAAGGAGAGAAGCAACTTAGAACTAAGGAGGAATTTCCTGACAGTGAGAACAATTAAGCCGTGGAACAACTTGCCTCCAGAAGTTGTGGGTGCTCCAACACTGAAGGTTTTTAAGAAGATGTTGGACCACCATTTGTCTGAAATGGTATAGGGTTTCCTGCTTGAGCAGGGGGGTTGACTAGAAGACCTCCAAGGTCCCTCCCAACTCTGTTATTCTCTAACCTCCCAAAAACATTTGCTGCCAAACCCTACTCTATCTTTCTTTTAAATCTTTTATTTATTTATTTATTTATTTATTTGTTTGTTTATTTGTTTGTTTGTTTATTTGTTTATTTGTTTATTTGTTTATTTGCTTATTTGCTTATTTGCTTATTTGCTTATTTGTTTATTTGTTTATTTTATTAAATTTATAAACCGCGCCACTCTCCCCGAAGAGACTCGGGGCGGTGCACAGGAAATTAAAATGGAAATATAAAAACATAGCAATACATAAATACTAAAAACAGATTAAATACTAATAACCCTGTGCTAAAAATCCTAAAACTCTTACCCCTTAAAAACCAAATTAAAACAATTCAGGCTTCAGTCTGCAAGCTTTTATTCCGGATATGCAAAGTTTGCGCCAAAAAGATCACCCTTTTTCAATAAGGAAAGCAAACAGTTTATCTTAAGACCGAGGAATTGAACTCAGCATTTGCAAAGCTTTTTAAAGATTTTTTTTTTTGAAAAAAGCAGATTCACCAGCTACAAAATGCTGAGCCTTTCCCCAAACAAACTTAGTTGATATTTACAAATGTCTAATTTGCTCCCTCTGGGATTTTGCATGGACGCATTAAATGTACCTCTCCCCTTGTTGAGAAATTTATCTTTTGAAAGGGGTGCTTGGCTAACTCCTGAGGAATTCAGTGAGCTTGGTGATTTTAAAAAAAAAGCAGATGCATCCTAAATTGCATTAACGGAGGGATACCATCAAGATCAGGTATTAATAGCACTCTATGAAGCCTTAGTAAGACCAAACCAGCTTTGGTCACCATGCTATAAAAAAGATATTAAGACCCTAGAAAGAGTGCAGAGAAGAGCAACCAAGATGATTAAGGGAACTGGAGGCTAAGACATATGAAGAACGGTTGCAGGAACTGGGCATGGCTACTCTAGTGAAGAGAAGAACCAGGGGAGACAGGATAGCAGTCTTTCAATATTGGAGGGGCTGCCACAAAGAGGAGGGGGTCAAGTTATTTTCCAAAGCACCTGAATAGAAATAATGAATGGAAACTGAACAAGGAGAGATTCAACCTGGAAATAAGGAGGAATTTTCTGACAGTGAGAACAATCAACCAAGGGAACAGAAGTTGCCTTCGGAAGTTGTGGGAGCTTCATCACTGGAGGCTTTCAAGAAGAGTCTGGACTGCCATCTGTCAGAAATGGTTTAGGGTCTCCTGCTTGAGTTGGGGGGGGATTGGACTAGATGACCTATAAGGTCCCTTCCTACTCTGTGAATCTGTTAAAATATGCTAATTGTGCATGCATATATGCCTGGGTCACACACAGATGAACATGTCGAAATGGAACTGAGTAGTCCGTAGCTAAGGTGTTTATTTGCGACATTTGTACCCTTTTCCAAATGATGATCTTAGATTGCTGTAAACCCTCATGGCTTTCAGTCAAAGGGGCATGGCAGCTTCCTGAGAAATAAACTAGCCAGTCTTCATCTTGAAGATGTGAATGTGGTCTAACGTGGGGACCAGATAGGTGAACAAAGCCATCCAATTAAGTTTGTGATGGCAGTTAATTCACAATTCATGATTTGTTGTTGTTTTCCTGATCAGGCAGGAGGTAATTTCAACTCGAAGTCAACCCAAATTTTGTCCTGCAGTGTTTTTAAATCTGACAACTTTAGAAAGAGAGCAGGTTCGCAGAGAAACCAAGTGGAAATTGAGCTCCATTGTTCAGGTACTCTGAAATGTACGTCGATAAGGGAGCCCCAAATTGATGTGGCTAAAGTGAGAAATTTGTTAAGGGAGTCAACTTGCCCCATTTTACGATCTTTCTTGCGGCTGTTAAGTGAATCACTGCAGTTGTTAAATAAGTAACTTGGTTGTTAAGTGAACCGGGCTTCCCCATTGACTTGGCTTACCGGAAAGTCTCAAAAGGGGATTGGGTAGTTCGATTCTGACCAGCTCCAGGTTGACTCAGCCTTCCCTCCTTCCGAGGTGGGTAAAATGAGGACCCAAATTGTTGGGGACAAATAGGCTGACTCTGTAAACCACCCAGAGCGGGCTGTAAAGCACCATGGGGCAGTACAGATAGACCTCGACTTACAACAGTCCATTTAGGGACTATTGAAAGTTACAACAGCATTGAAAAAGTTATGACCACTGTTTACCCTTACAGCTGTTGCTGTATTCCCTTGACCACATGATCAAAATTCAGATTGTAGGCAACTGACTCATACGTACGACGGTTGCAGCGTCCCAGGATCGCACAATCCTCTTTTGTGACCTTCTCCCAAACGAAGTCAATGGGAAAGCCAGATTCCCTGCACAACCGCACTACTAAGTGCACTACAAGTGCAGTGGTTCGCTTAGCAACGGTGGCAAGAGAGGTCGTTACAATGGGGCAGAATTCGCTTTCCACAAAGGTTTCACTTAGCAGCAGATATTTTGGGCTCAATGGTGGTCGTAAGCCGAGGACTGCCTGAACATCAGTCTTAAGTGCTGTTGCTATTATTATCTGAAATTTCCCATCCCGGCTTCCAAAGCCTAAACGTCTCCTTGCCTTTGAAATTGGATCTAGTGTATTAAAAGGTTTTTATTTAACCTTGCCTTCCTTCTCCAAAGGGCTGCATTAGCCTACGCAGGCAGGTGGAAAATTGAACGGGGTCATTTCTATCTGTTTTATCTCGCCCGATGACTCAGGAACCCCCTTAAAGACAATTTCCTGGGCTTAGCTTTCCCTCTGCCAAGCCCTGGGTGGGCCAAAGACAACACAAGGAAGTTGCAATTGGAAAGGAAAAAAACAAAATATGTAGCCAGCTTTGAGATGAAAGTGGTTCCTTCAGCCGAATGGTTTTGCATAAAGGCCTCCCTCGGAGACGATTTGCATAATGTTCTCCCCCCCTCCCGCCCCCATGTCGTGGGGAGGAGAAAAAGGTTGGTGGAAGAAGGAGGAGAAGATTTGGGAATCCCATAATGCAAATCACTCTCCGCGGCTTTTTATAATCGGCCGCCGCTTAAGAGAAGCACGCGAAAGGAATGGGATGCATGTATTTTTATTTTATTTTTTTCTTCCTGGGCTCAGCCACATCTCCTCTGCGGATGGAATTGCTTCACAATATTCCGACCTGATGGAGCACAACGTTGCAACATATCGAAACAAGACCCCGAGCCACTTTCCGCAATTCAATCTTGTTTTTATGGTTGCGATAGAGATGCAGAGCGTACGAGCAGGCGCGCTTCCTGTCTGCCCATCCCCTGGACTCAATTTTCCCTAAGTAGTTTTGTTTAGTTGTTGATTTGGTTTGGTTTGGTTTTTTTCATTCTGCGTCTATCAAGAATCCCATTAAAGGGGTTTTGTTTCTGTTTTTGTTTTTGACGGTAACCAGGACTTCGGTTGTGATGCGGTTGTGATTAAGATACAGAAGGATCTTGACAAACTTGAACATTGGGCACTATCTAATAAAATGAAATTCAATTGTGAAAAAAGCAAGGTTCTACATTTAGGCAAGAAAAACAAAATGCGCAGGTACAGTATAGGTGGTACCTTGCTCAATAGTAGCAGCTGTGAGAGGGATCTAGGAATCCTAGTGGACAACCATTTAAATATGAGCCAGCAGTGTGCAGCAGCTGCCAAAAAAGCCAACACAGTTCTAGGTTGCATAAACAGAGGGATAGAATCTAGATCACGTGAAGGGTTAATGCCACTGTATAGTGCCTTGGTAAGGCCACACTTGGAATACTGCATACAGTTTTGGTCGCCACGATGTAGAAAAGACGTGGAGACTCTGGAAAGAGTGCAGAGAAGAACAACCAAGATGATTAGGGGACTGGAGACTAAAACATATGAAGAACGGCTGCAGGAACTGGGTATGTCTATTCTGATGAAGAGAAGGACCAGGGGAGACATGATAGCAGTGTTCCGATATCTCAGAGGGTGCCACAAAGAAGAGGGAGTCAAACTATTCTCCAAGGCACCTGGGGGCAGGACAAGAAGCAATGGGTGGAAACTAATCAAGGAGAGAAGCAACTTAGAACTAAGGAGAAATTTCCTGACAGTTAGAACAATTAACCTCTGGAACAGCTTGCCTCCAGAAGTTGTGAATGCCCCAACCCTGGAAGTCTTTAAGAAGATGTTAGATAGCCATTTGTCTGAAATGGTATAAGGTTCCTGCCCACGCAGGGGGTTGGACTAGAAGACATACAAGGTCCCTTCCAACTCTGCTATTGTATTATTGTATTCGCAAGGAAGCACCTAAATTGTGGATGTAAAAGCTGCGTGATACTAGATGACATCCTAATTTTGCCTTTAAAGAGGCTTGGGACACTTTCTCTTGATCTAGAATGAAATGGCGAGGAAACAGATCGATACTTTTTCAGGAAATTTAGCACACTTTAAAAAACAAAACAAAAGCCTGTTACAATGTTTGCCAGTTTAACCATGTTAAATACCAATTAGCACAATTCTGCTCCAGCTGCGTTTTCTTCATTGTCATCAAGGGAAGCTCCAAGTGTTTATTGACTGGATTTTTACCCCATCTTTATTATTGTTTTATATGACTTAAGGTGGAGAACATGCCTCCTGTTCCTTCCTTCCTTCTCCTATTTTATCAACAACAACTCTGGGAGGTGAGTTAGGCTGAGAGAGGGGGACTGTCCCAAAGTCACTCAGCTGACATTTGTGCATAAGGCAGACTAGAACTCCCAGTCTCCTGGTGATTGTCTATAAGTCACACAGCCAGCTTTTATGCCTAAGGGGGAACTAGTACTCCTTGTATTTTAGTGATTGACCCAAAGTCATCCAACTGGTTTTCATACATAAGGCAGTACTAGATCTTCCAATCTGCAGGCGAACAGCCCTAGGTCACCAAGGTGCCTTTCATGCCTAAGGCAGGACTAGAATACACAGTCTCTTGGTGATGGACCTCAAATCACCCATCTATCTTTCATGCCTAAGATGGAACTAGAACTTCCAGTCTCCTAGTGATTCGCCAAAGTCATCCAATTGGTTTTCATAAATAAGGTGGTATTTGATCTAGAATTCATAGTCTCTTGGTGATTGGACTCAAATCACCCAGCTATCTTGCATGCCTAAGGTGGAACTAGAACTCTCAGTATCCTAGTGATTGGCTGAAGGCCATCCAGGTATCTTTCATGCCAAAGACAGGACTAGAACTCACAATTTTCTGGTTCCTAGGCCAGCACCTTAGCCACTAAACCAAACTGGGAAACTATCGAGCATTGCGCTAATCCACTTTGGAAATTAGATGACTAAGTCCAGGATTGATCCTCCCACGAGAAGATATCGGCTGGAAAGGCTACAAAGTTCTCAATGTTGACAGATCCAGCTAGGGTACCACTTTCTGACTTCCGATCAAGTTCTCAACTTGCTTTTCTCTTTCATTTGAAACATTGTGTTCGTACCAACATACGTTTATCACTCGGTGACTCCTTGCACGTTCCGATGAGCCACTGGAGATTTGTTACCCTTGAAAAAAGTTTTGCATCCGTTCTCATCACGTCCACCTTGATACTTTGCACCGATTTCTGTGTGATGGATTGCTGAGGTCAGACGGATGTGTGAAGTGCCCCTGTGGTTTTTCCAACTGAAGATGCTTAGGAATGGAGATGGGAGATCTGATTTTCAAAAGAGGGCCATGCCTTCAAAGTAATGCTCGGGCAGATCCGATATTGCATTTTTATTTATTAAAATATTGATTTATACCGCAGAACCTCACCCATCGTTCCCAAGACAGCCTACAGCAAAATTAAAACCAACAGCAAGGTAATAAACAAAGAGAAAAACACAATCTCAAATCAATTGAAATTGGAGGGAGGAGGGATGAAATAGATTAAATTTAAAACAACAAAATAAAACTCCAATGAAGCAGCAGAATCCAGTGTAATTGCATTAAATTCCCAGGAAAAATCACCCTGCCTTCAAATAATGCCTGAAAAACTATCAACAGATAAAAAATAAAGATGCTTACGTTGAGCTTGACTCCTGGGTCTGGAAGGATGCAACTACGCAATTTTCTTTGGCTTTCACATTCTCTTCTTTAGCCTGAAAAACTCCTCTCTGAGTACATACTAACTAGGCCTTACTCCACCTTAGCTTCTGAACCCAAAGTTATCTCCCTGTTACCAGCTGCTGAGATGAAGATTGCCAAATAAGGTGCCATGTGAATGACCCAAAGGGAAGGGGTTATAGAGGTGAAGGAAGGGCCACAAGGATCATAGACAGATCCAGGAGGAGGTGAGATTAGGGTCCTCATTTAAGTGACAGCAAACATTGGTAGAACTTCCTTCCTTCCTTCCCCTTCCTCCTTCCTCCTTCCTTTTCCTTTTCTTTCGTCCCTTCTTTCCTCGTCCCCTCTCTTCTTTTCACAATTCCCTCTTTCTTTGTTTCATCCTTCCTTCTTTCTCCTTCCCCTCCTCTTCCTTTTTCTTTTCCTTCATCCTTTCCTCTCCTCCTCCCTTCCCTTCTTTTCCTTCATCCCTCCCTCCCTCTTCCTTCCTTCCTTCTTTCTCCGCCCCTTCATCCCTGCTTTCCTCCTCCCTTCCCTTCTTCTTCATACCTCCCACTTTTGGGTTTCTTCCTTCCTTCTCTTTCCCCTCCTCTTCCTTTTTCTTTTCCTTCATCCTTTCCTCTCCTCCTCCCTTCCCTTCTTTTCCTTCATCCCTCCCTCCCTTTCTTTGTTCCTTTCTTCCTTCTTTCCTTTCTTCCTTCCTTCCTTCCTTCTCCTTCCTCTCACCTCCCCTTCCATTTCCTCTTCCTTCATCCTTTCATCCCTTCCTTCCTCCTCCCTTCCCTTCTTTTCCTTCATCCCTCGCTCTTCCTTTCTTCCTTCCCCTTTTCTTTTTCTTCCTTTCCTTCTTTCCTTTTTTTTCCTATCTACTACCTCCCTGTAATTCCCATAGCAAGTTATGCTCGCTGACATTAGTGAGTACTCAGTGTTTAGAAAGAAGTGGAGAAATGGAACAAATGCAGCAGAACCCTATAAAGAGGCTGAGGTGAAAACCACATATCTTGATATAACCACCTCAAAGACAGTGGTACTGTCTGAATGGTCGGTAAACAGCACAAGACTGAAATAATGTTGTAGGACAATCTCTGTTTCCATCACACTCTTTACACTTCCCAGCGCTGAACCTGTAAAGAGGCTTTGCTTGAGTCTTTGTACAAATCTTTCCCGGCAAAAGGAGCGCCAGGTTAGAGGGCAAGGCCGTTAACACCTCTGGAATTCCATTCAGAAGAAGATGCTAGCCAAGCAACCCCTTCGAGGACCTCTAGTTGAGAAATTCACTACTGCATCTTCATTGTAACCTTCAGATATTTTGCTCTTCATTGCAAGGAATCCAAAACTGCTAACATTAGCTAGTTTTCGTGAGGCCATCGCATTCTGGTTCTGGAGTCCCACATGACAAGAAGAATGAGAGAAGCTTCAAGAAACCTTCCTCTGCGAAAGTCAGTCAGGTACCTGGTTGCTATGGCAATCCAGCCAGCCGAGTACCTGCAGTCGACTGAATGTAGTCTCTGTTTCCACCCCGAAGAGCCATCTTGATTCATACCGTATCCAGGCTGGTTCTTTGACCATTTTCAGCTACTACCTGTCCTGAAAGTAAGAACCCCATAAATTGCGCCTCGTAGTGACTTGGCGTCAGTGGGTGGAATGATACAAAAGAAAAGCTCACACTCCAAGGGTTTTAAATCTAAATGAAAATGGTTTTAACTGCCCAGCGTGGCATTGCTGCAATATTGAAAAATGGTTGTTTCACTCACTCTCACACTGGGCCCTAATTGATTCTTTGAACCCAATTGTGATTTCAATATATTCCCAGTCAAACAAACAAAAAATATCTACCGGCGCTAATTTAACGTAGCAAACGCTGACGTTGCATTTACAGTAGTGTGTGAATGAGATTAATTTGCACTTCCCGGTTAGGTCCGGAGTTTAAACATAACCGTGGATGGGGTGGACTAGAGAGAAGAAAGCGGGTGAGGGGGTTGCAAATGTCATGAGAATAAGGGCAGAGGTCTACTCAGGAGAAGGGAAAGCTCCCTCTTTTCTCCAGAGTAAAAGTTTAGCTGTTGATGGATGAGCTCAAAAATCATAAAGGAGGTTTGAAGGACTTCACACTTATCTTGGAGCAGTGGTGCGATTCAAATTTTTTTTTACTACTGGTTCTGTGGGCGTGGCTTTGTGGGGGTGGCATGGCTTTTGGGGTGTGGCAGGGGAAGGATACTGCAAAATCCCCATTCCCTCTCCATTCCTGGGGAAAGGATACTGCAAAATCCCCATTCCCTCCCCACCCCACTAACCTGGTTTCCAGCTCCGTTCAGGGCAACAAAAGAAGATCAGCTCGGAGGCTGGGAGGCAGCAGGGACGGGGCCAGCCTATTTGCCAGTTCTCTGAACTATTCAAAATTTCCACTAACGGTTCTCCTGAACCTGTCAGAACTGGCTGAATACCACCTCTGCATTGGGCCTTAGGTTATCTACCCCTAGTCTAGATAAGGCGTGTCAAACTCAAAACCCTGGGGCCAGATCCAGCCTTCGGGATGCTTAGATCTGGCCTGCGGGGCCTTCCTGGAAACAGTGAAGGACTGGCCCATGGTGCCTCTGGCAGTCAAAACAGAGCTCATGCAGCTCTCCTGAGCTCTATTTTCACTGCCAGAGGCTTTGCAGGAGTCCATAGCAGCCGAAAATGGAGCTTGTGAGGGCCACGGGTTGCCCTCTGAAGCTCCATTTTTGCTGGCAGAGGGTTGCAGGAGGCCGTTGCTGCAGAATACGAAGCTCGGGAGCCTGTTTTCACTGGCAGAGCACTTGGGCCACCACAGGCATCCCTGACACGAGTGACGTCAGGCAGGCCATGCCCCCTAGCCACGCTCCTCCAAGGTCAAACACAACCCTGATGCGGCCCTCAATGAAATAAGAGTTTGACGCCCCCTGGTCTAGATCATCCTTTCACACATGGTGTTCTGCTTCTCACCACAAAGGACGCCTCAATATCACTGCTTTTTAAAAAAAGAGAGAAAAATTCTTAAATCTCTCCATGCTTTTATGCCCAGAGGCTGCCGATGCTCCATTTTCTAAGCTCCATTGTCACTAATATGGCCAAAAAAAAAAAAAAGGAAAGCCTTAATGCTGCTATGCCTTCTACCCAGAACCAAGCTTGTTAAGCCCCAAAGCTGCTCTGAAGATTGAGGAGAACGGAATTGAATGAGACGGCGCCAATGTGTTCGGTTTCCTTGCCCCTCTTCTACATGCATGCATGCTTCAGTGCAAATGTGATTTTATTGAAGTGGGTTCCCCCTCCCCTCACACACACACTTTTTGGCATGCCTTGGAATCAGGGTTGACTCTTGGCAAGTTCCTGGACAAATCCTTGCAGTTTTGGGGGTATAGTTTCTGGGTTCTGACGGCCTCTGAATCATGACTCCATCCTCGTCGTCTGTAGCCAGCTTCTAGTTCAAGGAATGGTTTGAAAACATGTTTTTTTCAAGTGTCTAAATGATGTCAGGCAGGACAAGGCCACCATCGTTGATCCTAGAAGTAGGATGAGGAACCACAGATTTAAGGTAAAGGGAGACAGATTCCCACTGAATGTCTGTGGAGATTCTCAGTCAACCAGATCATGGTTGTCCCAAAACTACTTTTTGTCAAGAGTTAGCTGGACTTCCTTATTTTTACTTTGAACACATTTTGCTTCTCGTCCAAGAAGCTTCTTCAGCTCTGACTGGATGGAGAAGAATGGAAGGATGGATATTCCTTGCAGACTGCTGGCCATTTGCATTCTTTTAGAGGGTCGTTGAGGGCACCTGGAGAGTTATCTGTGTCATCAGGGTCATCTGAGTAGTGCAAATAGGTATAGAGCAGGAGCCGCATGTGGCTCTGGAGCCATATATGGCTCTTTCATCCCTCTGCTGTGGCTCCCTGTCACCGGTCGGCTCCACAATTGATAGGGCTTTCGGTTAGGACAGGTAGATGAAAAAGGATGCCGCATTAGGAGGAGACTCTATACTGGGGAAAACAGACTTTAGGTGGGCTCCAGAAGTGAATGGGGGGCTTCCTGTTAGGATTTTTTGTGGCTCTTTGAGTGTTTAAGGTTGCCGACCTCTGGTGTAAAGCCTTTTTGGAACTGTTGAAAGGACTGTGTTGTACACTGGAAATAGATGGTGTCTCTTGAAAAAGCACCTTTGGGACATTCCAATTGAATGTTGGGAGAAATTTCCTGAGAGGAATATCTGTGGAGATTCTGAGTCATCCAGGTCATGGTTATCTCAAAGGTGTTCTCCCCCCCCCCCCCAAAGACAGCTGGGCTTTGTTTTTGCTTAAAGATGCTTCACTTCTCATCCAAGAAGCTGAAGAAACTTCTAGCATGAGAAGAGAAATGCCTTCAAGGAAAAAACAAAGTCCAGCTGTCTTTTGAACAAACTGTAATAAACCCGGTTGCCAAGAGAAAGGTTAGGCTCATTTCATTGGATCAGTTCAAACAGAAGCTACATTAGTCAGCTTTGAGCAGTACATTAACTGAAATTTCTGTGATGAGCAAAAGTTGATGCGGATTGAGTTACTGTGGCGCAGTGGTTAGAGTGCAGTACTACAGGCTACTTCAGCTGACTGCTAGCTGCTGTTCAGCAGTTCAAATCTCACCAGGCTCAAGGTTGACTCAGCCTCCCATCCTTCCAAGGTGGGTAAAGGGAGGACCCAGATTGTTGGGGGCCAATATGCTAACTCGGTAGACTGCTTAGAGACAGCTGTAAACAACAAATAAGTGAACACCTAGAAGCAAACAAAGTAATAGACAAAAGCCAACATGGGTTTGTCAAAAACAGATCATGCCAGACGAATCTAATTGCATTCTTTGACAAAGTAACAAAATCAGTGGACCAGAGGAATGCTGTTGATATAATTTACCTGGACTTCAGTAAGGCATTTGATAAAGTAGACCATAACCTACTATTAGATAAAGTAGAAAATTGTGGGTTAGACAGCAGCACCACCAAATGGATTCGTAACTGGCTGACCAACCGCACTCAACGTGTAGTCCTCAATGGAACTGCATCTACATGGAAGGAAGTATGCAGTGGAGTCCCCCAAGGCTCTGTTTTAGGCCCAGTACTCTTTAACATCTTCATCAACGATTTGGATGAGGGGATAAATGGGGAACTCATCAAATTCGCAGACGACACCAAGCTGGCAGGAATAGCCAACACTCCAGAAGATAGGCTTAAGATACAGAAGGATCTAGACAAACTTGAACATTGGGCACTGTCTAATAAAATGAAATTCAATTGTGAAAAAAGTAAGGTCCTACATATAGGCAAGAAAAACCAAATGCACAAGTACAGTATAGGTGGTACCTTGCTCAATAGTAGCAACTGTGAGAGGGATCTCGGAATCCTAGTGGACAACCATTTAAATATGAGCCAGCAGTGTGCAGCAGCTGCCAAAAAAGCCAACACAGTTCTAGGCTGCATCAACAGAGGGATAGAATCTAGATCGCGTGAAGTGTTAATGCCACTGTATAGTGCCTTGGTAAGGCCACACTTGGAATACTGCATACAGTTTTGGTCGCCACGATGTAGAAAAGACGTGGAGACTCTGGAAAGAGTGCAAAGAAGAGCAACCAAGATGATTAGAGGACTGGAGACTAAGACATATGAAGAACGGCTGCAGGAGCTGGGTATGTCTAGTTTGATGAAGAGAAGGACCAGGGGAGACATGATAGCAGTGTTCCGATATCTCAGAGGGTGCCACAAAGAAGAGGGAGTCAAACTTTTCTCCAAGGCACCTGGGGGCAGGACAAGGAGCAATGGGTGGAAACTAACTAAGGAGAGAAGCAACTTAGAACTAAGGAGAAATTTCCTAACAGTAAGAACAATTAACCTCTGGAACAGCTTGCCTCCAGCAGTTGTGAATGCCCCAACCCTGGAAGTCTTTAAAAAGATGTTGGACAGCCATTTGTCTGAAATGGTATAAGATTCCTGCCCATGCGGGGGGTTGGACTAGAAGACCTACAAGGTCCCTTCCAACTCTGCTATTGTATTGTATTGTATTACAGTGTGAAGTGATATATGTCTAAGTGCTCTTGCTACACAAGCACAAATGCCTTGGGTAGTTTTTGCAGCAGTCATTGGCTTTTATATAAGATGACCATTCCTTGATTCGGTGTCATTTCTACTATTGGCTTACTCCGGTTCTCATTATTAGTACTATTTTTATGGCCGATGAAAGATTTGACTCCTCTTTTCTTCCTTCCCTCCTTCTTTCCTTCCTCCCTCCCTTCCTTCCATGGTTTTTACACATTGCCAAAGCCCAATGTGAGTGGGAGTAAAAAGAAAGTACCATCAGCCCTTTTCCATTGATTATATGACTCTTCCTCCTTGGGTATTCAGTAACATTTTGAGTTGGTTTAGACTTGCATTATGCTCCTATTGGTTCTCCCAGCCTAATCCCAAGAGAACAGCCTCTGGTAGAGGAGCATTCTGTCTCTGAGTCACTGCTGCTCTTCTCAGCTATTTCAGTGCTTATTGCTAGGAGCAAAGATGAAGTTTGTGAAGGAGAAAAGTATTCCAAAGTGTGTGTGTGTGTGTGTGTGTGTGTGTGTGTGTGTGTGTGAAAGAGAGAGAGAGAGACAAAGAGAGACACAGAGAGAGACATACAGAGAGAGAAAGACAGAGACACATAGATGGAGAAAGACAGACAGAGAGAAAGAGAGAGACAGAGCCATATAGATAAAGAGACACAGAGAGAGAAAGAGACAGAGACAGAGAGAGAGACAGAGAGAGAGAGTGCAACACAGAGAGAAAGAGAAACACTGAGAGAGACAGAGAGAGACAGAGAGAGAGACAGAGACAGAGAGAAAGACAGAGCCATATAGATAAAGAGACACACAGAGAGAGACAGAGACAGAGAAAGAGAGAGAGACAGAGAGAGAGCAACACAGAGAGAAAGAGAAACACGGAGAGAGACAGAGAGAGACAGAGAGACAGAGAGAAAGACAGAGACATAGATAAAGAGACACAGCGAGAGAAAGAGACAGAGAGAGAGAGAGAGCGCAACACAGAGAGAAAGAGAAACACGGAGAGACAGAGAGAGACAGAGACAGAGAGAAAGACAGAGACACATAGAGAGACAGAAAGATAAAGAGAAAGAGAGAGAAAGACGGAGACACAGCGAGAGAAAGAGACAGAGAGAGAGAAAGAGACAAAGAGAGAGAGCGCAACACAGAGAGAAAGAGAAACACGGAGAGAGACAGAAAGACAGAGACACATAGCGAGACAGAGAGATAGAGAGAAAGAGAGAAAGACAGAGAGAGAGGGAGAGACATATAGATAAAGAGACACAGCGAGAGAAAGAGACAGAGAGAGAGAGAGCGCAACACAGAGAGAAAGAGAAACACGGAGAGAGACAGAGAGAGACAGAGACAGAGAGAAAGACAGAGACACATAGAGAGACAGAGAGATAAAGAGAAAGAGAGAGAAAGACGGAGACACAGCGAGAGAAAGAGACAGAGAGAGAGAAAGAGACAAAGAGAGAGAGCGCAACACAGAGAGAAAGAGAAACACGGAGAGAGACAGAGAGAGACAGAGAGAAAGACAGAGACATATAGATAAAGAGACACAGCGAGAGAAAGAGACAGAGAGAGAGAGAGCGCAACACAGAGAGAAAGAGAAACACGGAGAGACACAGAGAGAGACAGAGACAGAGAGAAAGACAGAGACACATAGAGAGACAGAGAGATAAAGAGGAAGAGAGAGAAAGACGGAGACACAGCGAGAGAAAGAGACAGAGAGAGAGAAAGAGACAAAGAGAGAGAGCGCAACACAGAGAGAAAGAGAAACACGGAGAGAGACAGAAAGACAGAGACACATAGCGAGACAGAGAGATAGAGAGAAAGAGAGAGAAAGACAGAGAGAGAGGGAGAGAGAGCAAAAGAGAGACAGAGAGAAAGAGAAAAAGAGAGATAGACATCTAATGTGGCTTTACTTTTGTCCTACTACGTTCTTCATAGGTAGCATAATAACAGACTTGGAAGGGACCTTGGAGGTCTTCTAGTCTTCCAATCCAACCCCTTGCTCAAGTAGGAGACCCTATACAGGTAGTTCTCAACTTACCACCACTATGGAGCCCAAAATATATGTTGCTAAGTGAGAAATTTGTTAAATGAGCTTTGCCCAATTTTACGACTTTCCTTGCCACATTTCTAAAGGGAATCGCCCCAGTTGTTAAATGAGGAACGTTGGAGAAGCTGGTTTCCCCATTGACTTGGCTTGTCAGGAGGTCACCAGAGGGGAATCACGGAACACTGTGACTGCCGTAAATATGAGTCAGTTGCCAGGTGTCCGAATTTGGATCACAGGATCAGGGGGACGCTGCCATTGCCATAAGAGTGAAAAAATGGTCATAAGTCATGTCTTTCAGTGCCGTTGTAATTTTGAACCGTCACTAAGTGAAGTGTTGTGAGTTGAGGAGAACCTGTGCTTATATACTTTCCGACTTGCAAAAGGTTTGTTGCTGCAATCTTGCAATAATGGCAATATTTGTATTTTTGTGATTGGAATGCCTTGAAGGGACCGATGGGTAGGATTGTGTGATCCCTCTGAAGCCACCTCCACTTTCCTGGGTAGCTCTATTTACCCAGAGAGACAGAGAAGCCCAGCTAGGATGCAAAACTGGCTTTTTTCCCAGGCAAGGTAATGCCATCCAAGGATGGTGTAGGCCAAGTTTCACAGATCATATAATTTATAGACAGAGAGGCTCCATTAAGACTAATGTAGGAATCCCCTTGCAAATATAAGACAGAAAGTACTGGTATTAAAACTCAATGCTGGCCAAGCTTTTAAAGTACAGCACATTAAAAGCAATTGGAGGAGAAGATGGAGGAGGTGAGGAGGAAGGGAGGAGGAGGAGAAGAAGAGGAAGAGAGGAGGAGGAGGAGGAGAAGAGGAAGGGAGAAGGATAATGAGAAGGAGGAGAAGAGGAGGAGGAAGAGGAGAGGAGGGAGGAGAGGAGGAAGGGAGGAGGAGAAAAAGGAGAAGAGAAGAGAGGAGAGGAGAAAGGGAGAAGGAAAAGGAGAAGAAGAGAGGAGAAGAGGAATGGAGGAGGAGAAGGAGGAGGAGGAGAAGAGGAGGAAGAGAGAAGGAGGAGAAGAAGAGGAAGGAAGGAGGATAATGAGAAGGAGGAGGAAGAGGAGAAGAGGAGGAAGAGAGGAGAGGAGGAGGAAGGGAGGAGGAGAAGGAGAAGAGGAGAAGTGGAGGAAGAGAGGAGGAGGAAGAGAGGAGGAGAAGAAAAAGAGGAAGGGAGGATAAAGAGGAGAAGAAGAGGAGGAAGAGAGGAGAGGAGGAGGAAGGGAGGAGAAGAAGGAGAAAGGAGGAGGAGAAGAAGAAGAGGAAGGGAGGAGGATAATGAGAAGGAGGAGGAGGAGAGGAGAAAGGGAGGAGAGGAGGAGGAAGGGAGGAGAAGGTGAAGGAGAGGAGGAGAGGAGAAAGGGAGGAGAGGAGGGAGGGAGGAGGAGAAGAGGAGGAGAAGAGGAGAAAGAGAGGAGAGGAGGAGGAAGAGAGGAGGAGGAGAAGAGGAGGAAGGGAGGAGGATAATGAGAAGGAGGAGAAGAGGAGGAAGGGAGGAGAAGAGCAAGGGAGGTGGAGGAAAGAAGGAGGAGGAAAGAGACAGAGAGAGGACATCAATTCCACTCTGACACAACCTGACATAATTGAAAAGACGAAGCTCCAATCTTCCATTTTTTTGCTCCGGGCTGAGTTTTCTCTCGGATTTGAGAAGGAAGCAAACAGGAGAGCCCTTTCCCTGAAGACTCCTAAGAACAGCCGGCCAGGTCTGCACTTGCAATAGGCTTCAATTGCTGTTGGACAAGGGTTGATAAGAGGTAACAGTGCCGTCTGCTAATAAGATCCATGCAAATGCTGATGTGGCATTAATTTACTGTATAAACAAGGAGAAAACTAATTGTGAGTTTGCCGCAGAAAATAATTAACCTGGTTGATCTGCCAAAGACTTTTGGACCAATTGTCCTCTATCCACCTTCTAAGACTGAAAGGTGCTATTTCTCGGCTCCATTCAGTGCTGCATTTCAATTATTTGGCAACCATTAAAGTAGGTGGAACACAGTGGACAATTGGACCATTGTCCACAGTGGACAATCATTTCCAATTCCATCTCTTTTCATCACTTTAACAGATTAACAGAGTTGGAAGGGACCTTGCAGGTCATCTAGTCCAACCCCCTACCCAAGCAGGAGACCCTACATCTGCCTCTACCTAGGATCGAACTCACAACCTCCTGCTTGTGAGGCAAGAGCTCCATCCAAGAGGGTCCCCTACTTCCTTCTTGCAGTAAGGAACATATTTTCCTCCCTCCTATCTTTCATTTCTTCCTTCCCTCCCTACTTCCCATCTTTTCCTCCCTCCCTATCTTTCATTTTTTCATTCCTTCCCTCACTACTTCCCATCTTTTCATTCCACACTCCTTCCCTCCCTCCCACCCAACTTTTCCTCCCTCCCTCCCTTCCTATCTTTCATTTCTTCCTTCCTTCCCTCACGTCTTCCTATCTTTTCCTCCCTCCTTCCCATGTTTTCCTTCCCTCCTTCCCTCCTAGTCATAGTTCCATTGAGAGACATCTCCATCCCAGCCATGGGAGTTATCCGATATTTCCTGTAAAAAACAACAGCAACAACAATCCACTTATTTCAGAAATATCAAAATTCTTCAATTTTGTCAAATTTTTGTATCATACTGTGAAAAGAAATGGGAACATCCATCTCCTTTTCACGTGTTTTAATGCCTTGTTGCATTTCCCAATGCAGCTCTCCCCAATGGATACCCTGTTGCATCAGATGATCAATGTCTTTAATCCAATAATCCAATGAATGAAAGCATTTCTTCAGGCAGCGTGAGCCAATGCATGCATTTTATGGCAATATTTCTTACATTAGTGAACTTTTCTATGTATACTTTCCCCAAAAGTATGCACTTGAATATGCTATTTCCATCTGTGGCTTTTTTTTTTTTTTTGGAGGAAAAGGTTATGTAATTTTCTGAATGTAGAAACATTTTTAAGAATCATATTAACACCCATCTGTGCCATGACAGATTCTGTTTTGATAGGTCACAAATATTTTGCTTGAAAAAAATAGGTGATAGGTTTCTATAACTTCCCTAAATAAGGGATTAACACATTCAGATTGACAAAATTATCTCTGACTTTGGAATTATTGCACAACGTGCAATTAAGAAGCCATTCATACATTATTTAATCATTTGCGATAGATGATCTTTCAATGATGCAAAGGAGCTAAAATAACATGTAGAATTCCAATTGTTGGCAGTCAGTACACACAGACACACAAACACAGAGAAGGAGATGGAGAGAGAAAGAGAGAGAGATGAAGAGAGGGGGGAGATGGAGAGAGAGAAAAAGGGAGAAAATGAGATGGAGAAAAAGAGATGGAGAAAAAGAGATGGAGAGAGAGATGGAGGGAGAGAGGGAGATGGTGAGAGAAAAAGATGAAGAGAGAGACACAGAGAGACAGAGAAAGATGGAGAAAAAGAGACGGAGAAAAAGAGACGGAGAGAGATGGGGGAGAGAGATGGAGGGAGGGAGAGACAGAGAGAGAAAGATGAAGAGAGAAATAGAGAGAGATGGAGATGGAGAGAGAGGGAGAGGGAGAGAGAGACACAGAGAGACAGAGAGAGAGGGAGAGAGGGAGGGGGAGGGTGGGATAGAGAAAGAGGGAGAGAGAAAGAGAGAGAGGGAGAGAGAGGGAGATGGAGAGAGAGACACAGAGACAGAGAGAGAGGGAGAGAGAGAGGGAGGGAGGGTGGGAGAGAGAAAGAGAGAGAGAGAGAGAGAGAGAGAGAGAGAGAGAGAGAGAGAGAGAGAGGAACATGAATTCTTAGAAAAAAAAGAGAAAGGAATACTCCAAATTCCAAGCAAAGCATTACACAATCCCTGTGGGTTGTTGTCATTGCCGTTGTTGTTGTTGTTGTTAAGATGTATCAAGGATCCAGAGATTTAGCAAAAGGTTTCCAGGGAGGGACGGAAGCATATCTTGTTCCTGACTTAAAGAAGGGGAAAAGGAGGCGATCACAAAGAACAGATTTAATGTCTATCAGCAGAAATGAAATAAATACCATGCAAAGAAGAGCTGCCAGTATGAGTAGGGAGTGAATGAGAAAGGGAATTTCAGCATTGGTTTCTATTTTTTATTTTAAAAGCAGACCATTGGCATAAGCCCTCAAATATTTCTTTGCAAATGATGCCACAAAGAGAATTCTTGTGCTAATGAAAAATCATTTGGCCGTACTAAAATGCCTCCGGAGAGTCCTTGGGAATGTAAAAGGATTTCCTATTGTCCGTTCCGAGGCAATTCATTACTTCTTTTTATCTCTTTTCCTTTTCCCCCCCAATTACAATCAGATATTTCTCCTCAAGAAGCATATGCAGATTTTTAGTCCTCTGGAGTTAAAGCTGAATACTTGCCAGGGTGTATGCAAAATTCACACATATACACAATTTTTAAATTCCCATGTCCACTTTCCAGATTTGGGCTTTAGGATGGAAACTGCTGCTGTCAGGAATAGCCAACACTCCAGAAGATAAGCTTAAGATACAGAAGGATCTTGACAGACCTGAACATTGGGCGCTCTCTAATAAAATGAAATTCCACGGTGAAAAAAGTAAGGTTCTACATTTAAGCATGAAAAACAAAATGCACAAGTACAGTATATGTGATACCTCGTTTAATAGTAGCAACTGTGAGAGGGATCTTGGAGTCCTAGTGGCCAACCATTTAAATAGGAGCCAGCCGTGTGCAGCAGCTGCCAAAAAAGCCAACACAGTTCTAGGCTGCATCAACAGAGGGATAGAATCAAGATCACGTGAAGTGTTAATACCACTTTATAATGCCTTGGTAAGGCCACACCTGGAATACTGCATTCAGTTTTGGTCACCACGATGTAGAAAAGATGTGGAGACTCTGGAAAGAGTGCAGAGAAGAGCAACCAAGATGATTAGGGGACTGGAGGCTAAAACATAAGAAGAACAGTTGCAGGAACTGGGTATGTCTAGTTTCATGATAAGAAGGTCCAGGAAAGACATGATAGCAGTCTTCCAATATTTCAAAGGTTGACACAAAGAAGTCAAGCTATTCTCCAAAGCACTTGAGGGTAGGACAAGAAGCAATACGTGGAAATTAATCAAAGAGAGAAGCAACTTAAATTTTCCTGACAGTCAGAACAATCAATCAGTGGAACAACTTGCCTCCAAAAGTTGTGAATGCTCCAATACTGGAAAATTTTAAGAAGATGTTGGATAACCATTTTTTTCTGAAATAGTAAGCAGGGGGTTGGATTAGAAAACTTCCAAGGTCCCTTCCAACTCTGTTATTCCATTCCATTCCATTCCATTCCATTCTATTCTATTCTATTCTATTCTATTCTATTTATGGAGAGAACCAACCTAGAACTAAGGAGAAACTTCCTGACAGTTTGAACAGTTAATCCAGAAATTGCTTCCAGAAGTTGAATGTGCTCCAAGACTGGAGGTAAAGAAGAGACCAGGCAGCCATTTATCTGAAATACCTTAGGGTCTCCTGCTTCTCCCCCACCCCCACCTTTGCATTCCAGAGGACTAGGGAGGGTCTCTTGCAAGATGCTTTTCTGTACTCCATCTCTCCTTTGGAGTCAGATTTCTCTTATCAGACTGTTGTCTAGACTGCAGCTCTTCCTCCTGTCTCCCGAGGTTATTCTCACAGCCATTATCAGAAGGAGTGTTCAAAGAGATACTTTGACTTTGCTGGAGGGCTGCCTGGTGCCCTTTTCATGGCAATATTTGTGAGCAGCTGAATGAACTTCAGAGTAGACAATGCAGTGTAACATGAGTCTTACTACTCCTAAGCCTTTATTGTCATTACCATCATTCTGGGAACAAGGCTCCCAATGAATTGACCTAGCACACCATGTACTCCCTATGGTAAGGTACTAGGAGGCTTTTTTCTGTGGGGGGTTGGGGTGGGGTGGGAAGCCTTGGCAGTGAGTTTCCTGCTTATAGAGGATCTTAGAATGAAGATGTGCAAACCGTGCCACTTTCCTTTGCTCAACCGTTTGCTCAGTGTAATTAAAAGCTACAACTCTGCACCCATTACTCTCTCCCTCCGGAGTTTGGTATTTTATTCACAGCAGTGTGGGAGACGGAAGTAAGGATGGCAAGAAATTGGCATGAAGGATTTGGAAGCAGCGTTTCAGAGTTCAACCATCAGCTTCAGAAATGCTGGTTTTAAAAGAACAAACGGTGACACCTCTGAAAACAAAAACAAAAAATGACAGCCATCCTTGAAGGGAAGGGTAGACGTCATGGGTGGCATTTACTTACCTTCCATAAAACAGGGGTCCCCAACGTTTGAACTTTAAGTCTGAAGGACTTCAGCTCCCAGACTTCTCCAGCCAGCCCTACCCTAAAAGGTCAAGGTTCCCCTCGCACATGTGTGCTAGCCATTCCCGACTCTAGGGGGCGGTGCTCATCTCCGTTTCAAAGCCAAAGAGCCAGCGCTGTCCGAAGATGTCTCCGTGGTCATGTGGCCGCCATGACTAAATGCCGAAGGTACACAGAATGCTGTTCCCTTCCCACCAAAGGTGGTTCCTATTTTTCTACTTGCATTTTTTACGTGGTTTCGAACTACTAGGTTGGCAGAAGCTGGGACAAGTAACGGGAGCTCACTCCGTTATGCGGCACTAGGGATTCAAACTGCCAACCTTTCTGATTGACAAGCATCTTAGCCACTGAGCCACCATGTCCCCTACCAGTTCGCAAATGTTCTTTCCACGGATGCCATAGAGCTGGGGCAAGTGGGCGCGGCCATCTGCAAATTCCACTACTGATTCGAGTGAACTAGTCCAAAGTGGCAGAATACCACCTCTGGTAGACATGGTCCTACAAAGGCTAGGTTGGGGAAGGAGGGGGAAGATATCCTGTTTTGATAAAAGTGTCTGTGGAGATCCTCAGTCATCCGGGTCATAGTTGTCTCCAAGGTGCTTTTTCCAAAGGCAACTGGACTTCATTTTTCCTCGAGGAAGAAGAAGAAAACATTTCGCTTCTCCTCCACGAAGCTTCATCAGTTGATCATGGCAACCATCAACATATGTGAGTTTGGGAAAGGAAAACACAGCTGGCTGCCAAACAGAGCGCTCCATGGCTCGGGGCCTAGTTATATGCGAGACCACCTTCTGCCCCATACATCCCTTCGGCCGATCCGCTCCCACGGAGAGGGTCTTCTCAGGGTGCCGTCGGCCGGACAATGCTGACTGGTGACACCCAGGGGAAGAGCCTTCTCTGTGGCGGGCCCTGCCCTTTGGAATGGGCCCTGCCCTACCCCCTGAATTACGCACCATCACTGACCTCCGCCTCTTCCGCCAATGTCTAAAGACATATCTTTTCCAACAAGCCGGCCTAGCCTAACCTCCCATGGGGACTATTTTAGAGAGTTTTAAATTGGGTATTTTAAAATTTGATTTTAGCATAGGATTAGAATAGTTTAATATATTTTAAATTATGTATTTATTTTTTGTATGTTTTTAAATTCCTGTGCGCCACCCTGGGTCCTCTGTGGAGAAGGGCAGGATATAAATATAATAAAATAAAAAATAAATAAAGATCTGATCCTAAGCTTTGCTTTCGTGGGAAAGAAGAATACTATAACTGTTTTAATTATGTATAACCATGCCATGCACAGGATGGGCTCTTAGACATCCTTGCTGTATTTTGTCAGTAGAGCGAATGTGATGAGCAAATAAGATTGGAAAGGCAGCACTAACTCTGACCTTCATTTTTGCAGAACTATCAAGGTTAGCTCTGTTGGCTTTATTTTTTTTATTCATTTTTTGGTCACTAAAATATTGATGCAGCTAGTCAAAGATAACTCGCAGTGAGGCATGCTATTCCATACTTCGGCGGTTGTATTTCACTGTTGTGATAACTTTAAAGGTAAAATTTTAAATGGGATGCGGTGGCTCAGCGGCTAAGACACTGAGCTTGTTGATCAGAAAGGCCGGCAATTCGGGGGTTCGAATCCCTAGTGCAGCATAACGAAGTGAGCTCCCGTTACTTGTCCCAGCTACTGCCAACCTAGCAGTTCGAAAGCACGTAAAAATGCAAGTAGACAAAATAGGGACCACCTTTGGTGGGAAGGTAACAGCATTCTGTGTGCCTTCAGCATTCAGTCCTGTCGGCCACATGACCACGGAGACGTCTTCGGACAGCGCTGGCTCTTCAGCTTTGAAATGGAGATGAGCACTGCCCCTTAGAGTCAGAAACGACTAGCACATATGTGCGAGGGGAACCTTTACCTTACCTTTTAAGGATTTAATAATAATAATAATAATAATAAATTTTTATTTATAGCCTGCTCTCTCTCCCCAGAGGGACTCGAGGCGGGGCACAGGAGAATTAAAAAACAATAAACACAAAAAGGGTACAAAATTTAAAATCACAATTAAACATATCCTGCGCTAAAAACATCTATAAAAACTAAAAACTGTCCCTAAAACCCCTTAACACTATAACTAATTAAAATTACCCTAGGCCAGCCAAACGGAAGAAATGAGTTTTTAAAAGCTGTCGGAAGGAGCGAAGGTCAGTGGTCGTTCTGATTTCGGGGGGAAGGTCGTTCCAGAGGTTCGGGCCCGCCACAGAGAAGGCCCTTCCCCTGAACGTCGCCCGCTGGCACAGCCTAGTGGACGGCACCCGGAGAAGTCCCTCTCTGTGGGAGCGAATCGGTCGCAGGGATGTATGAGGCAGAATGCGATCCCGCAGATAGCTAGGTCCCGTGCCATGGAGCACTTTAAAGATGGTAACTAACACCTTGAAGCGCACCCGAAAGACGACAGGCAGCCAGTGCAGCTCGCGCAGGAGCGGTGTTACATGGGAGAACCTAGAGGCTCCCATAACTGCCCGCGCGGCTGCATTCTGGACTAGCTGAAGCCTTCGGGTGCACCTCAAGGGGAGTTTTACCTGTGAAACTCCTGAATGATTTGCTACAGAAAGCTTAGTGTAGATAGGTCATATGGCCTCACGTTAAAGATCTGAGGATTCCCTCTTTGACTTGATCCTTCTTTGACTTGATGAAGTTGAACTTGATTGTACTCCAAGAGAGGACAACCTTTGGAGGGTAACAAAGCTACAAAGTTGTATTTAATTTTTGGAGGTCAAAGGCAACAGTCAGGAAGGCTGTGAGGTTCACTTTTGTTGTATTGCTTTTGGGTGGAAAGAATTGGATTCCGTGGATTTGAAAGTTACTTTAGATGTTATCTAATCCCATCAGCTGTTCAGTTTAGGATCCACCAGTTTTCTCTGACAGAAGACCATCCTGTCTCTGCTGAAGACCTCCAGGGACGAAAAATTCATCATTACATACAACAGTGTGACATTAGCAATTGTTACCAGGATTTCAGTTTAGACAATGGCATCAACTCTTTGCCTTTGACCCAGAGCCTCACATGGAGCTAAGGCAGAAGTCTCTAAACCTGGCAACTCTAAGACTTGTAGATTTGAACTTCCAGATTTCTCCAGCCAGCCATGCTCTAGATATTTGTCTTTGGTTGCCACTAACATACTAAAATCTGAACTAGTTCAGACTCAAAAATACATTATCTCTGGGGGGGTTTCCCCCCCCCCCCTTTGGTAGACCTAGTCATATAGAGCTGGTCAGAACCAAACCACTTTTGTTACTTCAAAATGATGGTGATTTGGTTTCCTTTTTTCTCCTCGGAATCTTTGAAGGTTTCAGCATCTCTAAAATTGTGTGTGTGTGTGTGTGTGTGTGAGAGAGAGAGAGAGAGAGAGAGAGACAGACAGACAGACAGACAGAGATAGAAAGAAAGAGAGAGACAGATAGACAGATAAAGTGAGAGAGACAGAGAGACAGAGAGAGAGAGGAAGAGAGAGAGAGAGACAAAGGAAGAGAGAGAGATGGACAGAAAGAGAGAGATGGACAGAAAGAGAGAGAGAGAGAGAGAGACAAAAGAGACAGACAGAGAGACAGACAGAGATAGAAAGAAAGAGACAGACAGACAGACCGAGTGAGAGAGACAGAAAGACACACACACACAGAGACAGAGAGAGAGAGGAAGAGAGAGAGAGAGAGACAAAGGGAGAGAGAGAGATGGACAGAAAGAGAGAGAGAGAGACAAAAGAGACAGACAGAGAGACAGACAGAGATAGAAAGAAAGAGACAGACAGACAGACAGTGAGAGAGACAGAAAGACACACACACACACAGACAGAGAGACAGAGATAAAGAGGAAGAGAGAGAGAGAGACAAAGGGAGAGATGGACAGAAAGAGAGAGACTGACTCAGGGAAAAGTTGGTAGAAGGTTCATCTTCAGCTCTCTGTTCAAAGGCATTTTGCAGTTGAGTCACTTTTGAGAAGAAGACTTCTGTTTTGGGGGACAAAATAGACTGGCATGGATTGAAAGGCTCAAGGAAATGATAATGTTGGCCAATCCCGGAAAGTATTTTTTTCCCTCCCTCTCCTCCCTGCTTTCCCCAGGACAGGGAGAGGTGAAGTGGGAGAGAGGGTCTATTTATGGCATGCAATTAAAATAAATATGAGTGCCAAAGAGGATGGCAGCGCCACCTCTTTTGATGGCTCCGATGGAGCAGAGCAGATTCACGGAGAGACCGAGACAGCTCTGTTAACGTGACTGAAAATAGTTGAGCTTGTCTGTCAGTGATTGAAAGCGTTACACGGGGATAGCTTGTCACCTGTGGGTTTAAAAATGCAGACACTTCCCCTTTTGACTACTGATCATTTCTACGTGGATTCCCATACGTGCCTCAGAAACTTAATTCCAATTGCTGCTTCTTTGAGAGAAAGATGGGGGGGGGGGAGAAAGAGAGAGAAAGAAAGACAGAGTCAGGTAGAGAGACAGAGAAAGGGAGAGAGAGAGAACGAGAGAGACAGAGATAGAGACAGACAAAGAAAGACAGAGAGAGACACAGAGACACAGAGACACAGAGAGAGAGGCAGAGAGAGAAAGACAGGCAGGCAGGCAGGCAGGCAGACAGGCAAGCAGACAAACAGAAAGACAGAGAGGCAGAGAGACAAAGAGAGGAACAGATGGAAACAGAGAACGAAAGAGAGAGAGAGGGGGGAGAGAAAGAAAGGGAGAAAGGGAGAGAGAAAGAGAAAGTGAAAGAGAGAGAGAGAGAGACAGATAGGAGAGAGAGAAGAACAGAAAGAGAGAGACAAAGGCAGAGAGAAAGAGAGAGAAAGAGAGAGAGACAGAGAGAGACAGAAAAAAGAGACAGAGAGAGAGAGAAAGAGGGAGAGAAAGAGAGAGAGAGACAGAGAGAGACAGAAAAAAGAGACAGAGAGAGAGAAAGAGGGAGAGAAAAACAGAAAGAGTGGGACAAAAAGAAGAAGATTGAGACAGAGAAAGAAAGAGAGAGAAACAGAAACAGAGAGAGAGAGAAAGAGTGACAGAAAGGAAAATAAAGATAGAGACAGACAGATGGAGACAGAAAAAAGAGACAGACAGAAAGAGAGAGACAGAAGGAGAGAGAGAAAGAAAGAGAGAAAGAGAGAGAGAAAGAGGAAAAGAAGAGACAGAGAGGAGAGAGAGAGAGAAAGACAAAGACAGAGAAAAAGAGAGAGAAAGAGACAGAGAGAGAAAGAGACAGAGAGAGAAAGAAAGACAGAGAGAGAGACAGAGACAGAGAAAAAGAGAGAGAAAGAGACACAGAGAGAAAGAAAGACAGAGAGAGAGAGAGACAGAGACAGAGAGAAAAAGAGACAAAAAGAGAGAGAGAGAGAGAAAGAGACAGAGAGAAAGAGACACAGAGAGAAAGAGACAGAGAGAGAGAAAGACAGAGAGAGAGAGAGAAACTCCAAGCTGCATATTCCTTTGTTTTGTGCAGTCAATATTCAAGACCCACTAACCTTTGGCCTTTTTAAATTTCCCACTTAGATTCTTCCACCTCCCCAAAGTTAAAGAAAGCAAATGGAGGGAAAAAAAAAAGCACGGGGGAAAAAATTAAAGAAAAAGCTGGCATGCCAAGCATAATTGTAGCTCTTTGCCCAATTGCTCTTATAGTCCTGTAGCCAAGACAGCTTTAGAGCATTGGAGACATGCATGAAACGCTGCAGAAAATTAAGGTTTCATTATCCGAGACGGCGGCTGCAGCTTTCATAAGGAAATGGGGAGAAACCAACCACTGGTGGGCTCCATGAACTTCCGATGCCCTCCCCACGGTCAGGAAATGTATAATAATAGCCCAAGAGAAGGCCAGACTCCCTACAGCTTGGGTTGAAATTATGAGTTGAGTTTATTTGGAATGTGCCAGCACAGTGGGTAGAAATAGCAGCTGCCAGGAACTTGCTGGGTTGTGTTTTGAGATCACAGTCCTCTGCCCCGTGGCTGTGAACCTTCTATGATATGGTTGGGGAAATCTGGGAAGGATGGCATCAACGACATGGTTTTATGTTCTTTTCTGGAGAAGGAAGGCTCTGCTTCCTTGGGGGATAATTATCTCGCGCAGTGATGGAACCCCGATGCTTAATTTAGCCTTAGTAATTATTAAATTATTAATCCCCCCACTCCCAGGAACGGATTTCTTTTTCTTAAAAAAAGAAGAAGAAGAAGAAGAAGGGTGTGTTTGTGTGGGAACCTTATTTTTTCACGTCTAAAGACGCTTTCAAAGTTGCATCGGATTTGGCCCCTCGAGTGATGTGCGCTAATGAATCCCTCTCCTGCCCAGATTGGTCAATAAAACCCACAGATGCACAAGAAAGTTTGTGCAACAAGCAAGAGGAACCTTTTTTTTTCTCTTTTGGGGAAGCGTTCTCTTTGGCTTGGAGTGTATGTGTCAATATATCTCCTTCGCTTGTCTGCCAGAAGATTGGGCAAACTAGAAGTAGGGGTCAAGCGAGGGCCTAGCTTGGAGTCCATGCACAGCTGCAAGCGACATATGTTTCACCTCCTCAAGATCCATGAAACCTGGTCTGGAGTCAGTTTAATATCAAGGTTTCAAGTAACACACCCATAGCAAGCAGAACTCTGCAGGCAGATACCGTATTTTTCAGACTATAAGACGCACCGGTGTATAAGAAGCACCAAGATTTTGAAGAGGTAAGTAAGAAAAAAAAAGTTTTTGTCCTTCCTCAGCCCCCCAGCAGCCCTCTACAGGCTTCAGCAGGGCTGGGGAAAGGCAAAAAAAGCCTCCATTTTTGCAAAAAAAAAAAGGGCATTTTTTTTGCAAAAAATTGGATGTGGGGGCGGGGCTTTGGGAGGCCCCAAATCAGTGGTGGGTTTCAAAATTTTTTAGAACCTACTCTGTAGGAGTGGCCTATTTTGTGGGCATGGCTTGGCAGTCATGTGACAGGGTGGTAGTGGCCACGTTTTAAAATGTTGTGAAACTCATTTAACAATGCTCTTGCTTAGCAACCAAAATTTACTTCCAGGTACGCCGGTGGAACCCCCTCTCACCGGTTCTCTAAATTTCACCAACCGGCTCTCGCGAGTAGGTGCGAGCCTGCAGAAACCCACCACTGGAGGGAGGGGCGCATGCATGCGCAGCGGAACTGAGCCGGGGTGAAGGCTTGCGTGCCCACAGAGAGGGCTCTGGATGCCACCTGTAGCACAGGTGCCATAGGTTCACCATCACAGTTCTATGTATCTGCAACTCAAAGGCAGCATTGTATAACATCTCGATAGTGAAATCTGGCTGCATTTGCATCTCTGGTCCTTCTATTTTTCCTTGTTAATCAAGCTCTTCCCACAAGTCAAAGTTAACAGAGGGACTTTGGAGTTTAACAGCAAAATGTCCTGTTCTCCCCAATGACGCTTGGAGAATTACATGTAGACTTTTGCCCCCTTTGGTCTTTTGCTTAGCAAAAAGTTAATTCTCCACACTAATCAGGGAGAGGATAAAACGTTCAGCTGGGAAGTGAGAGAACCTAATGGGCAGGTAATTAAGGAATTTGCCAGGGGGATTCACAGATATACCATTGATGGAGGAATAAAGAGGAAGGAGGGAAGCAGGATGGAAATAGCAGCATTTATATATGCTCAGGGAGGATTAGAAGTGGAATTGCAAAAAAAAAAAAAAATGGTTTTGATTTGGAAAGCCTCGACATACCTGAACAGACTCCAGACAGTCAGTGGCATCATTGGCAGAGAAGAAAAAGGAAAACGAAACGTTAAAGGCAGGAAAGGGAGAAGGGAAAGGAAAGGAAAGGAAGAAAAGAGGGAGGAGAGGAAAGGAAAAGAAAGGAAAAGAAGAAAAGAGGAAGGGAAGGGAAGGGAAGGAAGAAAAGAGGGAGGAAAGGAAATAAAGGAAAAGAAGGAAAGATGAAGGGGAGGGAAGGATGAAAAGAGGGAGGAAAGGAAAGGAAAAAAGGAAAAGAAGAAAAGAGGAAAGAAAGGGAAGGACAAAAAGAGGAAGGAAAGGAAGAAAAGAGGGAGGAAAGGAAATAAAGGAAAAGAAGGAAAGATGAAGGGAAAGGAAGGATGAAAAGAGGAAGGAAGGGAAAGGAAAAGAAAGGAAAAGAAGAAAAGAGGAAGGGAAGGAAGGGATGAAAAGAGGGAGGAGAGGAAAGGAAAAGAAAGGAAAAGAAGAAAAGAGGAAGGGAAGGACAAAAAGAGAAAGGAAAGGAAAGGAAAGGAAGAAAAGAGGGAGGAAAGGAAATAAAGGAAAAGAAGGAAAGATGAAGGGAAAGGAAGGATGAAAAGAGGGAGGAAAGGAAAGGAAAAAAGGAAAAGAAGAAAAGAGGAAAGGAAGGGAACGACAAAAAGAGGAAGGAAAGGAAGAAAAGAGGGAGGGAAGGGAAGGATGAAAAGAGGAAGGAAAGGAAAGGAAAAAAGGAAAAGAAGAAAAGAGGAAAGGAAGGGAACGACAAAAAGAGGAAGGAAAGGAAGAAAAGAGGGAGGGAAGGGAAGGATGAAAAGAGGAAGGAAAGGAAAGGAAAAAAGGAAAAGAAGAAAAGAGGAAAGGAAGGGAACGACAAAAAGAGGAAGGAAAGGAAGAAAAGAGGGAGGGAAGGGAAGGATGAAAAGAGGGAGGAAAGGAAAGGAAAAAAGGAAAAGAAGAAAAGAGGAAAGGAAGGGAACGACAAAAAGAGGAAGGAAAGGAAGAAAAGAGGGAGGGAAGGGAAGGATGAAAAGAGGAAGGAAAGGAAGAAAAGAGGAAGGAAAAGAAGAAAAGAGGAAGGAAGGGAAAGGAAAAGAAAGGAAAAGAAGAAAAGAGGAAGGGAAGGAAGGGATGAAAAGAGGGAGGACAGGACCAAAAGAGGGAGGAAAGGAAGAAAGGAAGAAAAGAGGAAGGAAAGGAAAGGAAAAGAAAGGAAAAGAAGAAAAGAGGAAGGAAAGGAAGAAAAGAGGAAGGAAAAGAAGAAAAGAGGAAGGGAAGGAAGGGATGAAAAGAGGAAGGAAAGGAAGAAAAGAGGGAGGAAAGGAAAGCAAAAAAAGAGGGAGGAAAGGAAATAAAGGAAAAGAAGAAAAGAGAAAGGAAAGGAAAGGAAAAGAAAAGAGGAAGGAAAGGAAAGGAAAGGAAGGAAAGAGGAAGGAAAGGAAAAGAAAGGAAAAGAAGAAAAGAGGAAGGGAAGGACAGGACGAAAAGAGGGAGGAAAGGAAGAAAGGAAGAAAAGAGGAAGGAAGGGAAAGGAAAAGAAAGGAAGAAAAGAGGAAGGGAAAGGAAAGGAAAGGAAAGGGAGGAAATGAAAGGAAAGGAAAAGAAAGGAAGAAAAGAGGGAGGAAAGAAAAGGAGCAGCATGTTTCCATCTACTGAATCCTAAATCCCGCTGATCAGCACTGCACACACTGAGCTGGTTCAACCACCTCCCCTTCCCCCCCAAAACAATGGAAGGAGCAGCCATTTCAACTCTTCCCTGTTGCCATACCTGGGTTTAAGCTAGAATCATTTATTCATGAGGACTTCTGCATAGGACTATTACTGAGCTTGCTGATGTACTCCCAGTGGCCAACCAGGCGCTGCTCAGCTGAATGTGTCTCTCTCCGGTGGTTCAGGCCTATTCATTTATTCATCACAATTCTACAACTCCCATCTCACCTAAGTGTCTCTAGGTGGCTTACTATAAATATGCTAATCAGCCTCTGGGGACATTCCTCTGTTAGCAGGAATCCCATCAGCCTCTTACAATCACCTCCACATTCGAGACTAGATGTGTGTGTGTGTGTGTGAGTGTCTATGTGTGTCTGTGTCTCTGTGTGCGTGTGTGTAGAGCGCATAGCACAGGGTAGCCAGACATAAGTGTCAAGAGCTCTTGTTTATTCTCTGCTTTTATAATTGGCTGATTAAGTCCCCTTTCTATTTGCTTCCTTTTTCTTTTTCTTCTGACAATCAGACAGAGAGCTATAACATCCACTTGCATCTTGCAATTATCATTATTTTCCTCCGCGTAGATTTGGGGTGAGCTTGGCCAAGGGGATGAGGGGAAGGGGACAGAGGAGAGAGGGGCATGGGTGGGCTTCAAAGATTTTAGCAACTGGTTCTCTGCTCGATTCAGAGGTGGTATCCAGCCAGTCCTGACAGGTTCTGAAGAACCAGTAGAGGAAATTTTGAGTAGTTTGGAGAACTGGCAAATAGGCTGGCCATGCCCCCGTTCCAGCTGATCTTCTTTTGTTGCCCCGGACAGGAGAATGGAGCTGGAAGGCAGGTTAGTGGGGTGGGGAGGGAATGGGGATTTTGCAGTAACCTTCCCCTGCCACTGCCCACAAAGCCACACCATGCCCACAAATCTACGCGCACAGAACTGGTAGTAAAAAATTTAAAATTCTACCACTTGCCTGGTTGATGGGTGGGCATGGCCGTGGTGGGTGTGGCCTAGTCAGCCTCCTGCGGGGGTGTGGGTGTTTTTGCCCTTCCTGTCTTCCAGAGGGTTTCCTTGAGTTGCTCCAGAGGTCCTCTGGAGGTCAGAAATCTCCAGCCTTTCTGAACTTCTGGTAGACCTGTTTTTCACCCTCCAAAGCCTCGGTGCGCACTCTGCACTTACTTGCTTCCAAAACGGTCTGTGTGGGGACTCCTGGGAGGAGAGGGGTAGGGTGGGCAGGGCCAGACAAGAAGAGGAGGAGGAGGGGGAGGAGGGGGAGAAGAAGAGGAGGAGCAGGAGCAGGAGGAGGAGGAAGAGAAGGAGAAGACTGTATTTCTTCCTTTGTGTGTCTATCTTTGAACACCTTCAATTTGGGCAATGGGGTGGAAGAGAAAGCTGAAGGAGAAATGCAGGGTTGACAGTTGAGGACTTGAAGAAGGAGGCAGCCATCTTAAATCTGATGGAAAGGCAAATTATGCCGGAAAGTGTCAATGTCAGCACAACAGCCTTACAAGCCTAATTACCATAATGAAGTGAAAGAGTCCAATCAGCAATCTGGAGCTAATCTTTCATGTATTACAGGTCGCTCTTTCGTCGGGGCTCCAGAACTAAATGTGTTTTTAATGAAGATCTTCCTAGACTCCCTGATCATTTCTGTCTTTCTAGCCGGGAGGCAATTGGGATTCTGGCAAAGTGGCCCATTCTGCCACCTCTGTGTTGAACATACTTGCAACCTAGTTGGGTTTTGGTTTCTTGTGAAGATGCCTTGAGAAGATGCTGATGAGGGCAGGGAAAGCTTTCCTTCATTTTCCCAATCCCTGGGATTGGGAACTCTGATTCATAGAACTATCCCCTCCAGTGCTGGGATTCAAAATTATTTACTACCAGTTCTGTGGGTGTGGCTTGGTGAGTGTGTCATGACTCGGTGGGCATGGCATGACTTGGTGGGGGTGGTGGCATGGCATGGTGGGCGTGTCAGGGGAAGGATACTGCAAAATCTCCATTCCCTCCCGATCAGCTGGGACTCGGGAGGCAGAGAATAGATGGGGGTGGGGCCAGCCAGAGGTAGTATTTGCTGGTTCTCAGAACTACTCAAAACTTCCGCTACCGGTTCGCCAGAACTGGTCCGAACCTGCTGAATACCACCTCCGATCCCCTCCCTACTCCACCCCCATTTAAGTTAGTCCTTCCATTCCTTTTAATTTAAGACATCCTTCCTCCCCTTGAAGTCCACCCATCTGGAATTCTGGAAGATACAATCCCATTATATCTGAAGCCACCCAATTGGGGAAGTTATATATGCCTGAGTGTATATATAAAACAGCAGCAACAACAACATGAGTTAAATGGCTCATGTGATGTGTTGTCATGGGGCAGGGGATATTATATTATTTTATTATTTGATTGTTCTCTTTTATTAGTTTTATTGTTTTATATATGAGGTGTTTATATGCCTGTAAACCACCTTGAGTCGCCATGTGCAAATAGGTGGCAATATAATTTTCCATAAAATAAGTAAGTAAATTAATAAATAAACAATCTCCTCCTCCTTCTTAATCTTCTTCAGCTCCTCTTCCTCCACCTTCTTAATCTCCTCCTCATCCCTCTTAATCTCCTATCTCCTTCTTCTTAATCTTCTCCTCCTTCTCCACTTTCTCAATCTCCTCCTCCTTTTTCTCTTTCTCTTCCTCCTCTTCCTCCTCCTCCTTTTCCTTCTTTCAACTCCTTCTTCCTCCTCCTCTTTATGAGCAAGGCAACGTTTTGGGACTCAATCAAGTCTTCTTAATAATGACCCTCCTGCCCTGGCAGGGATCATGAAGAGCATTCTTGTTCGCCCCATCATACTCCTTGAAGGACACAACCATCTGCTGCATGGCAGAAATCCAAACGTTTCACCCCTCCCCAAATCCCCCCAAAGTGTCCTCAGAGATGATCACCAAGGGCAGGATTGCAAGAAAAAAAGATAGAATCTCTCCCTTAAGCTTTCACAGATACGTTCACCTTTTAATATTCAGGGCAAGATTTTTTGCCGAGGGCTCTTTGGGGGAAAATGTATCATAATCATCGTCATCATAATAAATACAATTAAGGCCTCCCTGCAGCAGTAAAAAAAGAAAGAAAGAAATCTAATAATTGCACCTGCTTCAAATTCCAGAGTCTCCCAAGGCTGGAGCTCTTTGGCCCTAGTTATTGCCAAATCCCTGGTCAGGAAACCTAGCAGAGGGCAGGCAGATACGCCTGGTTGACCTCCTGACTGGCAAGCTGTATTTTGTCCTGTCTTCCTGAACCACTGGTCTGCTTGACAGTAATGGGCACGTGGAAAGGTGACTACGCCTCATTGCTCTCCATCTCAGTTGAGTGCGCAACACTATTCTAGAACATATGAAGCACCCAGCTTGTTCAGGATGTGAAGAGTGGGGGTGGGGGTGGGGAGAGGCAGAGAAGTGGCACATATGTTCACATCTTCTCAACTCCTATTAGAAGCTTTGCAGAGATGGCAAAATGAATGAACAGACATTAATTAATATTAGGTAAAGTGAATGGTTCCCCTTGCACATACGTGTTAGTCCTTCCCGGCTCTAGGGGGCGGTGCTCATCTCCATTTCAAAGCTGAAGAGCCAACGCTATCCAAAGACGTCTCCGTGGTCATGTGGTCGGCATGACTAAGTGCTGAAGGCGCACGGAACGCTTTTCCCTTCCCACCAAAGGTGGTCCCTATTTTTCTACTTGCATTTTTTACGTGCTTTCGAACTGCTAGGTTGGCAGAAGCTGGGACAAGTCACGGGAGCTCCCTCCGTTACGTGACTCGTACAAAAAGACCCCGAAGGGGAAGACTCTGCACAGCAATACAAACATTCATTGCACATATCCATCCCAAGGGGCGTGGTTTGAGGACCCCTGATTTAGTGCAAATATAAAAAAAAGCAAATAATTTTTCTTCGGACCACCAAAATTTTCTCACGGATCATCAATGGTCCACGGAACACCAGTTGGTAACCACTGATCAGATGAGTTGACCGATCAGATGATATTCCAAGCACTTCCAGACTTACATGAGCTGCCAGCTAGAGGAACTGACGGCCCACTAGAGTGGTCAGTTCTTTCTCATTAGAAATCATCCAACTGTGGTTTGATGGTCATCTGTTGGAGATGCTGCAGTGCATTCTCCCTTGCTCAGAGGGTTGGGTTCGGCTTCTAAATTTCCTTCCAAGTCCATGGTTATGATTCCTTAAGCTGAAAACCAAAGAAACCCCATTAAAATTAGTCTTACTAAGCCTCCCCCACACCCGCAATCCGATGCTGCTGAGTCTTATAATTTGACTTACTGTTAAATCCTTCTTTAGATCCTGTAACTTCTTATCATGCTGGTTCAAAACTTGGAGATATGATATAATATGGTATTTTTGTGTTCTTCGTTAGGAAGATAGAGATGCCTCTCACCTTTAATGTCTTTCCAGGACTGAAGGTAAAAGTAAGATCAACTTCTAGAGGCTTCGTGGGCATTTTTCCATTGGAATGGGACAACTCGTCACAGCCAACTTGACCCAATGGACTTTCCCCAGCCATCTTACCTCAGCCAAATCCCCACGGCCAACTCGCCTAGGCCAACTCACTGTGTCCCTCTTGCTGTGGCCAATTCGCTGTGGGCCAACCTGCCTTGGGACTGTCCCAGCTCAGGAGATGGACAAGTAGAATTGCAGCTCACCCCAGCCTTGTGGACTTCTTGAGAAGGTTGAAACGTAAAGCACAAGTCCCATTGCAATTCATTTGTCCCTCTCTTGACTTATCTCACACTGAAATGTCCTGCAGTGAGTCGGCTGAGGCAAGTCGCTGGGCAAGACAGCCAGCGTGAGTCAGCCAGGGGGAGTTGGCCCCAATGAGTTGTCCTAGACCAGAGGTGTCAAACTCAAGACCTGTGGGCTGGATCTGGCCTGCAGGGTACTTAGACCTGTGCTGTGGGGCTGCCCTAGAAACAGTGAAGGACTGGCCCATGGTCTTCTGACCAAGGCTTCCCAAGAGCATGGAACAAACTTCTTCTCCTGACAAATTAATGTACAGTGAATTCTGCTCATTCACATCCAGCAAAGTCTTTCAAGGGAGGATTTACAGTCACAGACCTTATCTGGCTTGGAGAGTTGCCAGGCCAATATCTGCAAAATTTGGCAAGGAGTCTTGGAAAGTCACAAACCAATGAAGTGAACTAATTGTCTCCTGCAAAACTCCATTCCCCTTTAACTCCTCTTTTATTCCCTCTGGGAGGGGCCATTCATCATCTGGCCTTACTCCCAAGTTGATCCCTGTTCTTTAGTTGTTTCCTTAATCTGGCAACTCTGTGCATGCGCACACTGGGAACAGGCTCCAGCTGTTCTTCAGCTCCACTGATGCCTGACTCTGAAGGCAGCTGATAACTGGCATATGGCCCTGGCCCCCTCTCTGCCTCTGACACAGAGCCCTCATCAGAGCCTTCCCCAGACTTCAGGACTGGCCCATGTTCCTTCCTAATCTCCTCACTGTCTCAATTTGCTGCCAGCTCTGCTGGCCGCTGGCAGGCCACAACACACAGTGCCTCTGCCAGTGAAAACAGAGCTCTGTTTTCACTGGCAGAGTGCTCA